>SJOL01009151.1:118294-145697 GCA_004794785.1 Opisthorchis felineus
GTAGGCACCTCGGAATGATTGTAGTAAGCTAGCACTAAGTCCCTTCCCCGTCCACCTTTATTCTTTCCTTCACAATAAGGCTTTCAAATAAATCATGGTTGTACGGCAGTGAAGCATCGGTGTTGAACACTGATGTCATGCTGTCGATGATGATGATGATAATGTTCAGCCCTGGGGCTGAGTGCAACTCCCACGCCATATATTCCACGAGCCATCGCTTCTGGATCACCGGACACTTGGGGGGGAGAAATGTGAAACAGCTGAGTTTGTCCTTGGCGTTCTGAGATGCATAACCACGCTTGGGTCTTGTATGTGTTTCGGAGACACAGCATACATCAATTTTAAGGGAGTATAAGGTTTCAGCAAGCAGTGCCTGTTTACAATTTGACAAGAGTACGGACGTTAAAAGCTCTTATATAGAAAGGATCTCGTGGATTTAGAAGGGTGTTATTTTGTTTAATGCTAATAGGCGACGAGGAGCATAAGGCCCTTCGGTCAGATGACTGACAGTCAAGTGACCCAGTGATGATTGCTTGTGTGGTGGGAAGGGGTTGGGGAGGGACATCGGTGGACACCGGTGTGAAATATAGCTGGCGCTGTTTTGACACCGAATGGCAGTCGGGTATACTGGAACAGACAGCGGTGCGTATTGATCGTCAGAAGTTCTCGTGATTCTTCCTCAACTTAAGCCTGCGGGTAAGCATCGGCCATGTCAATCTTCGCGAAACATTTACCCCCATTTCAGTTTCGCGAACAAATCATCTGGAAGAGGCACGGGGTACTGACGGGTATCCAGTGCAGCATTGAGACCGGTGGAGAAGTCTGCACACAACCGGATGGTCCTGTTAGCCTTCTTCACCAACACGATGGGTGCAGCCCATGCAGAGTAGTTGGTCGGTTGGAGAACACCAGCTCTCTGTAGTCAGCCCAGTTCCTGGTCAACGATGGGTAAGGCTGCATATGGTACTGGGCGTTGTGGCCTGAAAACTGGTTTGGCACTGGGGAAGAGGCACAGTCTGGCTCTTGCTTTTGTGCACCGTCCAAGCTCGTCGGCGAATATAGATGCATAGCGTTGTAGGAAGTCCTCGAGTGAACGCTTCGGAAAGTAAGTTGGTTCGAGAGCACCTCCGGGTGCTGCGTGCGTGAGGTTACAAATAGAATTAGTTGGCTTCTCCAGCAGATTCAGCTTATCGAGCCAGCTTATCAGCAGCGTCTAAATGCGAGCTGTAAAGCGGTATACGTGTCTAATACCGCATAACAATCCACAGCACAACATCAGCGTCTAACAGAGATGCTTCACTGCTGTACAACCATAACTTATTTGAAGGCCCTATCACAAAGAATAAACGTGGATGGGGAAGCAACCTATTGCTAGTCTGCTACAATCATTCCAAAGTGTCTACAACTCCAGACACTCATCCAGGAAACCTCAATAGAAACTGACAACAGGAAAGTCATTAACATCGATCAGCAGCCATGCCTTGCAGCGTTTGCAACCAGGCACAGTGGGAATCACGTGATCCTGGAAGGCAAATAGCACCAACAGCACCCAGACTTCTCGTAGTCGCCTTCACACCCCTTTGCCGGGCTAAAGGTTGGCCACCTCTCCGCTTGTCACCCTGAATTGGACACAGAAAACATCATTTTGGCAAACGATGGTTCGGCATGCGCAATACGTAGCCTAACCAACAAAGCCTCTGGTGCTAGACACCTTTTTCGATTGAAGTTCCCACTGCACAACAGAAGGGGGCAACAGGGGGCAGGCAACTCTAGTTGCCCCCTTACGGATACGCCGACACCAGCCTACACCAGCTATAGTTCTGAGACGACGGTGCATTCAGCTGACGCACTCTTTGGGTGCCTAACTGCCATGCTACCAGAAGGAAGCACGAGGGCTGGGATACTGCCAGGTTGCCCAAGCCTAGACAGAGGAAGTCGAGAGGCAGAGGTCGAACCACGGACCTTCCGGTTAGTAAATTCGCGCTCTAACCACTGAGCTATCTCGACGACGGTGCTCGAAAACCTGAAGAAGTCTCAGTTCCGCTGCCTGGAGAGGCCACGTCCCAAAGCCATACAACAAAAAAGCCCGCACTGTAGCCTGATAAACACGTCCCTTGAGATTCAGGAATGCGCCACTTTGTCGCCAACAGTGTCCCAACTTAGCAAACGCGACCCGAGCCTGAGAGTTTCGTGCATTAACTTCATCTGTCACACTACAGTCGGAACGAATACAGCTTCCAAGATATGTAAAACGCTCCACAACTTCGAGTACACCTCCTTGGATTCTAAGTGGCATGCTCAATGACTGCATGTCCATAAGCATGATCTTAAGTTTTGTGGATGAAAAGCGAATGCCAAAAGATGGGATGACTTTAGTCAGTTCATCCAAAAAAATTTGGACCTTCTCCTCCTTGAAGACGAGAACGATGTCGTCTGCACATTCCCGATCGACAAGTTTTTCCTCAGCAGCCACTTTAACACCATAGATCTGAAGATCTTCCACCACTAAATTAAGTAGGAATGGATAGAGTGGGCACACATGACAGACACCATTTTGTACACAAGTTTTGGAGAGCTCTTTGTATACTCTCACAGGCCCGGAAGTTTGAGAGTACAAAGAACTTATTATGCTCACAATCTTCCGGGCATTACTTGCGGAACAAGCGTGCTAAGAACACACCGGACAACCAAGTCCAATGCGCCTTTGAAATCCAGGAATACTAAGATTGTTCGTCGTTTATACGAACCGCATTGTTCAAACGCCTGCCGGAGTGTGAAGATATGGTCAACACAAAATCTACCAGCCCGGGATCCCACTTGCCGCTCTCGATTCGGTGTTTCACGCGTTACCATAAGGCGATGAAGGACAAGTGACGCCAAGAGTATCGTTACGACCGGGGTCAAGTTGATCCTCCTGTGATTTCCGCATCCACTAAGGGTTCACTTTCTGAAAACGGGCAACGTCATTGATTTTCCCGTTGTCTGAAACAGTCCGCCTTTCCAACATACAGGTAAACGAATAAAACACTCACTGACAGGATTTCACCCCCATGCTTGAACAATGGGGTGGGTCATCCAGACCAGGAGCTCAGTGGAGCTTGAAAGAACATGTGCAGTCAGAACCCCCCAAGGCCATAGGGAGAACCAAGTCCACTGTCCAGGGTTCTAATTCAATTACAGGGTTCAAACGAGCCTTCACGAAGAGACTGGATATTACCGTGGTGCGACGGTTTGAGTGGTGGTGGTCCATGCGACGCCCACAAGTGCCATACCAGGTTGTTCAATGGTTAGAGGTCGAAGCACCACAGCTTCCTGGCCCTCCAGTTTGAGGGTCATAACATGTGTGGCGACTTGTGTTATAAAAATGTTAATGCACTTGCATCTCCTGCCAAACACCGCTGCATTTCGGTTAGGCTTTTGAGCGAAAGGCCTTGGTCTAGAATCCTAATCGTCCTATTGTGTAGGTCTGGGTGCCCAGGCAGTATCCCAGCCCACGCACGCCAATTAACTGTACAATTACAAATGACCTCATGTCACATCGGCCGTCACGTTATGTCATCGGCCGGTTCGCCTTACTTCTTGCATACAACAGGGCGGGTAAGCGGAAAAAAGGCTACTGCTGACGCCTCCCTTCTCACACTTTCACGTATTCTCTATTCTACTCTACCCCACCCTAATCTAAATACTCTCTCTGCAGGTCCCAGCACTAGGACTGACGATTGTGTTTACCATGCATCATACTCAGCCTCAGCTTCTGTACGCCCCACTTCACTAACTTCAAACCCCCAAAACCGGTCTACTTAGCTGCCTTAAATGTTCACACACTGCAGCATGACGGACAACAAGTGGCTCTTGCTCGTACACCGTATCCCCTGTGCGTTGATGTATGCTGTCTGTCAGAAACAAGGATACAGAACGCAAGTACTGTAACTGAGATGACTGCCCCACGTTCTCTTGGGTGATGCGGACGCTGAGGCAGCTGAATATACCGACATTGGGCATTGTATTGAGCAATGGAGCGGAAGCGTCTCTACTTGACTGGATACCCGTTAACAGTCGTCTCTGCGCTGTTTCTTTGGCAACATTTGTGAAGGAGTTCCGAGAAAGTGAGGTGCATCGCACACTGTTCAGTGTCCTCTTAAGCTCCAACGGACTTTAGCCGTGAATATGCCAAAGACAGTTTCTATGACGATCTAGGTGCTCTTTTACAACGGGCTGAAAGCTCATACATCTTTGTCGTTGCTGTTCACATGAACGCTCAGGCAGATAAACTAAGTACTGTCGAGGTCGGATTGGGTAGTCGTCTCGGATTGGACGCGAGATGCACGGACGACGGCGATCACCCGCTTCAGATGTGTGCCGATCAGACTGTTCCTTTGCAGCACCAATTTCCTGAACAGCATAAATCGCTTGACGTATGCCCCACCAATGAGCTCAACACGGTATGGTCCAGAGGTTTGTGAGCATAATCTGGTCCCCATATTCACATACTTCTGGGCATGAGAATGTATGCTGTGATCCCCAAAAGCTTCCCTACAAAAATTGGTGGCCGATAAGGATGTCTAATCTCTCCGTGCTTTTCAATGAGGAGAACGCCGGAAGGCCTTCAAAGCATCGGTGTTCAAATCGTTGCTGGTTTGAACCCTGTCGACCCGAAGTACACAGACGACACCGTCGTCATCTATGAAGACCAAGCACAAACCCTTTCAAATAGACCATCTTTCGGCATGCGCGTAGCAACTTCTAAGTGCAACGTCATGCTTCATAACGTGCAGTCTCTGAACATTTTCCTCACAATTCAAGAAGCACTAGATGTTGTGGAGGACTCTATATATCTCTGTGGTTGTATTGGCTCCTACGAAAGTATGTCTGATGAAGTCAGTGCACGAACCTCAAAGGCCCGAATCACGTTTTCTAATTTGCGTCACTTGTGGCGTCAAAAATTCATATCACTGAGACTCAAGGGCCGCGTGCACATGACCTCTGCGGATAGATGGTGTGGAGCATCTTCAGGTTTCGACAACTGACATCTCAGAAGCGTTGCTGGTGTCAGATGGTGTCAACGAATTTGTAAAGAGATAATTCGAAAACGGGCATTTGGTTATGCGGCGAGTACTTCAGTCGCGGAAAACATCCAGCACCATCAACCGCGGTGGCTCGACCATGTGCTACGCATGCCGAAACACCGTCTGCCGAAACGAGTATTGTTCTCGTTTCCTCCTTCAGAAGGGCGCAAACTGCGAGGTGGACAACTTATGACTTGCCAGACGGGTATGAAAGGAACCATGAAAATGCTGGGCGCTGTCGGTGCGACCCGCCTTCCATGATATGGGGAACGCGTGATCTCCATTGTGCCTGGTTGCAGACGCTGCAAGGTATGGCTGCTAATCGATGTCAATAGCGTTCCTGTTGTCAGTTTCTATCCAGATTGCTTGAATGAGTATCTGGAGGTGTAGGCGCCTCGGAATGATTGTGGTGGGCCAGCAGTAGGTCCTTTCCCCATCCACTTTTATTCTCTTCTTCACAATAAGGCTTTCAAATAAGTTATGGTTGTACGGTAGCGAAGCATCACTGTTGAACGTTGTTATGCTGTTGGTGATTATGATGGTCAGCGTTAGCAAAGATTTGGCGGCTGTACGGTTCAACCTATAGAATATCACCATTACCAGAACCTTTCGATTTTTCACTTGTGTCCTACGAGGAATTCATGAAAGGCTCCACCAGATTTTAATAGAAAATGTAATCTTACGTCGGATTATGTGCACTGCAAAAGTGTTTTTAAGTGTTTGTTTCAGTTGCAATCCGTATTTGCCTAAGGCATGACGTTTTTTATTATGTAGTCTCCGGCGACTCATGCGATTTCTACATGCACGCGATGCGAGTGTTGTCGACACATCAATGGTACCAAAAGCGCCACCAGCAACGACGTATAACTATACGGTCGTGAATGAGGTATTCATTGTGCGGGTACAGTTTGTATGAGAGGAAACAACGAGAAATTCTTTGAGGTTGTGGTAATAGCATCAGCCCAACCTGTAGGCAGTCACCGCCGTTCCATCCTCAGTTCAATGGCCAGTTGAGCTCATGATAGCACAGTGGTTAAAGCGGGAAATTACTGGCCGGATGGTCCGTGGTTCGAACATGACCTATGCATCTCGACTTCCCCTGTATAGACTTGGGCAACCTAGCAGTACACTACTGAGATGTATCTCAGCCCTCGTGCATGGCAGGTATGCACGGAAAGTGTGTTGCGGCTGAGCGATTTTTCAATGGCCAGGTTCGTGGGCATCCTAAACTATGCGCGTCAGCAGCCAAAAGCAGAGGTCCTACAGATTATACTTTGTGAAGCTTCTTGCCACCATATAGAGCGACACGAAGACTGATTTCCCTCGTGGAGCATCGCCAACTGAGGAACTGGTGGCACGTAAGTACAGAAACACCGCATGAAACAATGGGGTCAAAAAGAATTCAGTTCGGGCATCGTAACATGGGGATTGGGAGACCATTCGACCGGCATTACGGTCAGATCGCGCGCCCCTTTAGCGAAGACTGGAGAGTTCTGCTTCGTCCCTGTGATAAATGTAGGTTGACACCAGAGCACATAACTCGCCCGCGCGGCAAAGTGTTGTGTGAGATTCAAGCTAACCCAGCCAGATCTATCCGACATACGAACCTAATTTGGCAATCAGCTGTTCAGATTCTGTCCCCCGAACTGAGTAATTTGAGTGCAGGGGTACTTCTGTACACCTTCGACCTAGGACCTGCTATGGAAAAATTATCAGCTGTTCCTTGGATTGATACACAGGATCGAGGCTTTCGCCGAAGCTTCCAAATGTGACCAAGCCCAAACACGCACCAGAAGCGCGATACCAGACAGCCGGTACCTGGACATAACCGGCGATCCTCGAGCCAACTCCAAGAAAAAAGCGCGAGGAAGAATCCCAAGTGGCCTTACCGTTCATGAGTAGGTGTCGCAACCTACCATAAACCTGACTCTCATGTGGTTATTCTGCCATTGGCCAGTCCATCATCACTTTGGGCTCTGATTGGTCGAAAATGTGGACCCAGCAGCTAATAGTATTCCAGTCTCTGCTATTTGTCGGCAGCCGAAGATGGGTCCGGAAGTCGTTCGAAATCCCAGAATGCAACCTTCACATAGACTTTAATTGTTATGCGCTATACACCAACTGCTTGCTCAGAGTGTTCTTCGAAGACAGCCGACATGCTTTGAAAATAGCTTCTGTCGATTTATCCCACAAAATGAATAAGAAGCAAATGGCCTAGGTGTCTACCTGGAAAATTCTCAAAACTGTGGCACGAAAACTGACTACAAACTACAGCCAGGATTAAAGGACGGAAGTGATTAATTGAGAGCGGCCAAACAGCATGCGTACGAAGTTGTGTTGGTGGGTCACTCTAAAACGGGGCCAATACGAATGTAGCCATATGCTGAACGACCGGATAAATTACCGCCGCCGATTGAAGAAAGACGAACGACGATGGACAGCTTTGAGAAGATAAATTTTCTGAACGTGGTTCCGTAGGGAATGGCGATGAAACAGAATTAATCTTCTCTATCATTACCGTACAACATTATTGTGTGTATGGAGCCCTGCAAGATTGAGCCTTTTCTAGTACCGGATAAAAAGTAGGGAAGTCCCGCCCTCTTGGCCTAGAAAACTCGGTGGCTCTCTTGACATGGCTGCTTGTATCCACTTTAACCGCTAAGGACTGCATGCAGCGAGGTAGTCATAAAATAATTCTCGTAAAAGTCCACAGACATCAAGAGTTTCTCTCATCGGATTTTATTGCTGGTAGCGGGCTTCGGTTTGGGCAGAAAATCTTCGCTTCATTGCTGAGAAATGAAAGGCAGGAAAGCTCAAAACAAAGGGTGAACGGGGTTTGTGTAGGTGCTACAAAAGTAGAAATGGTTTGAGCAAACAATCGTCACCGGTGGCTGATTGCCGCGCGAGAATTGTCTCCACGACTTCGGAGGCCGGAAAGCATGTGCCCATTTTGGACGGACTTTTATTGACTTCGTACATCGTAAAGGCTGTTGTTCGCTGTAACTTGCTTCATAACAGGCAGTTCTGAACCCAGCTGCATGCAGCACGATACGCTCCTAAAATTTTTGGGCGCTCGGAAATCTAGGGGCCAACAGTAGTTCTTCTGAGCCGTTTAAACTTGTCAAAATGCGATAGGTCTTTTTCTGATATAAGCACGCAGGTTTTAGTTGAGGTTGCAGGATGAATTGAGAAGAACTGTCGACCAAACTGACAAGGCGCAAACACAGAATCCTGCTGCGGGGAGCAAAAAACTTGGCGCGGACACAACATTTGTATTCTTGACGCAGACCTACATAAGAAATTTGCTGAAAATCCCTGACAGTCTATAGAAAGTGTTACGCTTCCTGCATCCGACCAGATGAACCGGGCGTTTGATTTTTCGTTTGCTGTATTCCTTCCTAAAACCCCAAGTTCTACGGGGATAAAGTTACATTGTTATTTGCTAAGTGCTCAGAGCACTACGTAAAAAATTCTTACCGGTTGGCTTAGCTGATATTCGGCTGAGATACCATTTCCACTAACTCGAAATGTAAATGCATGCATCGTTTCACTTAAAATTGTGTGCCGTTTCCGAATTCAAAGCTAAGGACAAGTAGGCGAGAGTCGCAGGTAGCACAAAGTGCGTATGTGCCACAACGCGTTTACAAGAAATGCTAACAAACGATGCCCTCGGTTTGATCAATTATTTAACAGCAAATACTCGCTTAAGTTTCTCGGCCGACGGAGTTGGTCCAGAGTGCTCAACTTTAGGACTGTGGTCTCTTAGTTCCGCCAGCGACGCAGATGAAGATACTGTTGCCTAGTTCTTAGGCTACGATCACGACCTTTTTCTCCAAAATGTTAGCCGCAAGGCCACCACTGAAAAGATTTTTTAGAAGCCAATGCCTTGAAAATTTGACCTCCTTGGCCGTGTGGGTTTCGTTTGTCTCGGGGGAACAAAGAGTCAGGTAAAAAGGGTGAAACCTGATGCAGCCATCACGGAATCACTACGTTCACGGAATGGAAACTGGTGTCCCCCTGCTCTCAACTCGTTGAGACAGAGAAATTCAGCGTAGAGGACTGTGGACTAAGTGGAAAAATCTCGATGCCGCCAGGGGAAACGGCAACAGCAAGATAGAGTTGCATTCCATACCAAGTGGAATAGCAGCATCCGAACATCATATATTGGCAACACACTGTTATCGGGAGTGATCTAACCTTTTCCACAGACCTCACCCAACACAATCTGAACACAAAGTAGACCACAGCTGGCTAGAATCCGGCTAAGAAGTGACAGCGAGCTTCCCAAAGGACTAGCCAGGTGACACGTTCTGTGGGGTTTGGAACCACGTCCGAGAAAAATTGCGTGAATATCATCCGCGGAGGCGCATAAATCTCACAGCAGAGACAGCTTGAGGGCGGCCGTTTTAAATTGGTGTTGCCAGTTCAGCGTCTACCTTTCGAAAACCCTCCCTCAACATAAATCCAGTGTTAAAAGGCGGATGTATTGGTATGGGTTGCTTAGATACGTGCTCGACCAATCTAATCTGACTCATTTTCTAGTATCCGGATGCGGGCCGTTTCATTACTTACTCACGGTAAACGGAAGCGCGCTACCAGCAATAAAAGCCGATGAGAGAAAATGACTATGACCATTTGCTTGAACTGTCCCACCAGAAAAAATACTATAAGGTTTGTAAAACCCTTTGGTTTACCGTGACCATGACTTTTGCATGCATCAGTGAAAACTCAAGCACCACAGTATCGTTGATGAATACCCGGACGCTCTGCCTCTCGTTTAAAATGGAGAAACATGACTGGACTTGGGGGTGGCATGTTGACCGACTAAAAGGCCACTGATTTGGGGTTGCAAAGGATCGTAGCAAATAACGGACGGAAAAGACTGTGGATGTAGGGGCGGTTATGACATCAGAAATAGCCACGCTTCATTTACGCTCGTTGAAGGGGACCGGTACAACGCCGCTGGCGGTAAACGAAACACTTATGACAATGAGGAACTGCTGCCTACGAAGTCGCTGCTCACAACACACGGTGTTATGTTAACGTTCAGGGATAGTAGCCTTACGCTACGGCAGCTCCATCAAAATCAGTTGCTAGTACACACTGAAACAGAAGTTGTGAGGCTCCTTCTGATTAAGGTCAAAAAATATTGAGCTTCAAAGGAGAAACATGACGTGTTCCAGATTCTTTCCACAAACAAGCAGAAAGAAACGGACTGCCCCTTGTACGTGTGATCAAATTTTTGACGCCACTTGCCCCGCTGGCGCAAGCCGGCCGGGAAGCAGACTAACTAACTTCTCATACACCAACAAGGGAAGGCTGTTTGACGTTTCAAAAATCACAGGGCACGCACATTAGCAACAATACATACCAGTCACCCCGATAGCACAGTCTGAGAAAAAGTAGGCTCGCTAAAGTAATTATTCTTAAGAAGTACTCTGACTTGGTTTGCACAGTGAAAACGCTTAACAGTCTGGCTACCTCGCTCTTGGATCAGTAGGAATAATGAACACCCTAAAGGTTTTTTAATACGATTTAAAGGCCATCCCAAAATTAGTTCCCGGCTAGCCATGCGGTAGGTTATTCTAGGCGCTAAAAAATCAGCTGCTGAAGAATGCTTCCGAAGATCTACATATATCACTTAAGGACCAGTCAGTCAATTTAAGCAGTTTCTAATATTGTTCAGAAACTTTCAGAGAGCAACTTCAAGGTCTACCCAAATTATCTTTAAAGCGTCGCGATTGCCAGCTAATCGACGGTTTGTGGGAAATAAAGCTGTCCCAAAAGACAGAAAGTTCCCTAGTATGCACACCATTGTTAACCCCTTTTCAGAGTCTAAACAGTTGGCTTAGCTCGTGGATGAGTATTTTGCGCATATTTTCATTCATTGATTACCGCTGTCACAGACTGAAATTTAGCCTGCGTAGCTCTCAGTTTACTGCAGTCTGGCCTAGTGCGGAAGCTTCTTACAATTTTTTGCCCGCGACTGATACGTAAATTGTTGCATACATGATATACGGCCGAATAACACGTTTGGTCATGTCATTATGGTTAAGGTGGTCGACACAATATCCAAGTGATTTGGTCAGGCCGGTCAAAGGGTCTTCGTTGAGCAAAACACAAGAAACCCTGCTGGCAACCTATTTAGTCAATTTCCGGGAGTATTAAACTGGAGACAAAGCCGTGTGGATTTTTTTGATTGAAACTTCAAGCGTTTGTGTTCGTCCCGAGGAACAAACGCAAACTTATTTCCATAGGTTTTGAGCTGCTATTTCCTTATTTGCAGTATCCGTAACGGCCTTTGTGAAGAAAACAAGCGCCCAGTAGACTGGAAGTTAGATGTAGTGTATAAGAACGGACCTCACGGTTAAGCTGAGTTTAGAGGCATTTGCGTACACAATTGATTATCCGAAAAACACAAACACTGACTTAGATTTGTTGGCGAGCCAGTGTATTAAACGACCAACTGTTTTCGTCAGCAAAGCTGCTATTCTTCACACCAATCGGACATTCCTGACTCGAATTGGGCCGATTTAGCCAAAAAATAGCGAAAACTGTTTATATTGTGGGCAGATTATATTTCAGTGGGCAATTCAAGGGAGTACAAGCTTATTGGATGCAACCGAGAGGTGTGATGAAGTAACACGCAATGTCTCAGTGTTATAGGTTCCAAGTAAGAGGAATTATTTTCAATGTTACACTAAAGTAAATGGCCGTGATCCTTGCAGGCTGATTAGTATAACGCGTGCACAGATATCCAGTTGATCCGCATAAATCAGCAAAGATGTCTCGATTGGCAGTTTTCCATAGTTTAATAGTTTGCTGAAAAGAGTCGGTTTGGAGGAGGTTGACGGATTCATGGATTGATACACAGGATCGAGGCTTTTGCCCAAGTTTCCTGGGTTGGTTTTGTTGTTGTCGTTCAGCGGCTGTCGTACACCTGAAAAACACAAGCGAAAAAACGGTGTAGCACTGTTCTTTAAGTTTTCAGCGCGGAGCAGTATGTTTTCCAGCACGGGGACTCGCATAAGAAAGTGTTTAATAGTGCTTCGAACTGGGTTCTAGAAGGAGCGTGGACAACCTTTCGAGGAAGGTTATTCCACGCAGCTACTATAGGAAATGAAAAATTTTTTTGCCTAATAAAAGTGTTTGCTCTGAGCTTGAAAATTTTCTTACCATGTCCCCGCCGTGTGTTCGCTGGCTCAACGGTGAAAACCTGTTGGCCAAACCTTGTTCAAACAGGGCATAAGTAAGAATTAGGTCCCCTCGAAGGCGGCGATACTCGAGGGGAAAGAGGTCAAGCGCCGCGAGACGCATTTCGTAGTCCACGGATTTAAGGCCGGCAACCATTTTCGCAGCAGCTCGCTGGACACGCTCAATGAGGGTTACGTCCTTCGTGCGCCCTGAGTGGACAACTTGGTTGGCGTAGTCAAGAAGCGGTCTGACGTAGGCCCCATAGAGTATTTGGAATTCCGTGCGAGTAATACGAGTGAAGGTGCACCGAATCATCCGTAGAACGGCGAATGCCCTTTGGGCCGATTTCTCATGGTGCAGTGAGAAGGACATGTTTGAAGAGAGCCAGATACTCAAATCCTTTTGGTATCTATCTTCGTGATGTCTTCTGGTCCATTCTCACCATGCACGACATGGGCGCTCGCTGAGTCTCCTCCAAATGGCATATGGACGCACTTTTCGTCATTTAGACGAGGGTGCCCGTCCAACGACCACCGTTTTGCAGCGTCTACACCCATTTGAAGGGCACTGACATTGGTGCTCCAGGATTTCAAGTCGCCCGCAATAAGTAGACGTGGACTTGAAAGAAAGTCTGGAAGGTCGTTGACGTATATCGGAATCAAGGGTGGTCCCGGAACAGAGCCCTGAGGAACTCCAATTGAGGCCTACTCTGGAGAAGAGTAGGTCGAGCCTACTTTCGCTCGGAATTTTCTGTCTGATATGAACGCCTTGATCCAGTGTAGGATTTTCCCTTGAATCCCGTAAGCCCCGTGTTTGTGCAGCAATGGGACGTGTGGGACTCCATCGAATGCTTTTGAAAAGTCGAAAAATATGGCATCGGATATGAGTCCCTCGTCCTTGGCTTGGGTTAAGCCGTCCATAAATACGAGCATGTTCGTCACGCAAGAACGGTTTGGGAGAAATCCGTGTTGAACTGGAGATACCAATTTGTTGAAGGTGAGGTGGTCTAGGATGGCTCGCTTCAGGATGCGTTCGATCACCTTGCATGGCACGCTAGTGAGGCTTATGGGCCGGCAGCTGACAGGCGATGGTCGGTCACCAGTTTTGTATATTGGTGTGACAATCGCTTCCTTCCAAGCACAGGGAAGGTGGCCTTCATCAAGCGACTGACAAAACACCAGATAGAAATGATTTGCCAGTGTGTACGACGTTTCCTTCAGGATCTTTGGATGGACTTCATCGGGCTCCAACGCGCAGAACGGGTTGATCTTGTGCAAGAGTTGACGAACGTCCTCCGCCGTGAAAACCAAATCGGTTAGATACTGTTCTTAGTTACGCCCTGACGAGGTTGGACGTGACGAGAACGATGAGGCTGAATATAGACCTGCATAGTGTTCTCTGTAGACCTCAAATGCCACTATTGGGTCACTCGTGGGTTGCCCGCTTCTGCCCCTCAAGGAGAGCGCGGATGGCTTGAATCTGCGGCAATGTCTCATGTATTTAAACAGCACATTTCTGTTTTTCCGGGTCTAGAATGGTGGCTTGTCTTCGTATGTTCCATTGGCGGATTTTTTATTTACAGCGGTTCCGCATTTTACGAAATGCCAGCTTATTCATCTTTAAGAGGACTCGAGGGGCAACGGTAGACCACACCGAAAAGAAGAGAATCGGATCCGCGCAGGGGGATTTTATTCCACAGTGCATTGCAAAAAGGTGCAGGAGTGGTATCAGAGAGGACAATCGGGATGGGTAGGGCCGCATGTTGACACAAAACAATCGCACCAGCCCTCCCTCGTTTACAGTCGGCCCAAAAAACAGTGTCCGTCTATCGAGATCTCTGCTTAAGAGACATCTGGTGTGAGACAGGTCTCAGTGACTGCGATTATGGAGGGCTTTTCAAGGTAAACTGACTCTTTAACATCGCTAAGTTTGTTGAAAAGGCTCAGGCAGTTAGTGGAAAAGCGGTTCAACACTTCAAAATAACTCCTGGTAATACGTCGGGTGATACAAAATTTGCCCAGGTTTCCAATTGTCTCCATTAAACATCACAACGCCGCATTTTTAGGACGTGGCTAGAGCTCACACCCACTACAGATGACGCAAACTACCCTGCAGCTTTTCGACGTCAAAATGAGGGGCCATCTACCCTACCTGATGCCGACGATAGGTTATCTCTCTGTGGGAGGCAGAAAGTCCGGCGCTCGCAAGAACCTCAGGAACTCTCGATCACCATTTAAGTTGATGACTTCACACAAGGAGCCATTGGGCGAAAGTTTGTGGTGTTATACAGGGCATCGCTGAATCCCCAGCACAGTAACGTCGACAAATGCTGTGGATAAGTTAAAAATAGGGGGCAGATTAAGAAAAAGGAACGGAGGAGGTTTAAAGGAAATGCACGCATTCAAATGGTGTTTTGTGCACGAAAAAAGAAGAGGAAAAGGAAAAAAAGGCGTGAACAATAACCACCTGTTGCGACAAATAGATATGCCAAACTCTAAGAGGAAATCTTTCGTGTAGCAATGCCCTCAGTTTGCCCCATCATCAATTTTCATTCATTTACCAATCGTGCTACATGTCCTGCTTGTCACCCCACGCAAATTCCCCGCTGGCTCGCGACGTGTTTCAGGATGTTTACCTTAAGCGCCCGATACTCACCATAGAGTAGTGCGACCTGGTGGCACACATCTGTTATCAGGTGCCCGACCCACAAATGACCCCGGAGATCCAAGAGAAAACCAATCACTTTGTTCGGTTTTGATTTCGAACGACCCTTGCACGTTTATAAGACTGAAGCTAACGGTCACTGGGCGATAAGGTCCGCAGAGGTAATCTGTTATATTTCTTATGGGTATGCGAGCATAACAAGCCTCTCAACGTGACCGTTATACTTCAGTTGGCTGTCCAGTGACCGTGCTTAATTCGGCTGCGTTTGGTGTAAAAAGTTGGCCAAACTTCAACAGGCTGGTATTGGCTGCCAAGAATGCGACCGTTGGGTGCAACGATAGTGCGGCAGGTAGTTTTGAGCAGTTGATGCATAACGCTAACTCATTGTGCTGCTCAGTGTCCAAGGATGTTGGTTCCAGACACCGTATTTCAAAGAAAATCTCCAGGAGGACAGCTTCAATCCCTACGAACTTTAAACGTATCCAAATACTGCTCCGGTTCCTTCATTAAAACTCATTTCTTGAACAAATTAGAGACTCAGCGACTTCAAACTGCTTCCCTCAACCTGGTGTTACATAAGTTAACAACATTGATTCGTTTCCGAGGACGCACCTCGCCCTAACCACAACGCCACTCGGCAGGGATCCACTGAAACGTCCAACCTCAACCTGACCTAAAGAACCCAACATGATAACCAGCGCAGAAGACAATAAATCAGCGGATCGCGCATAAACTTACCGCTTTAATTTTTAAAAACCAGTAAACGGCCGTGCACTAGTCTCGACGAAGCGTTCCACTAAAACGTGCTTATCTCCGCGTTTTTTGTCCAACTTTACGGCAAAGTAGAGGTAAAGTACAAGAATTGGCAACATTCATTCTCCGATAGCCCGACGTCTATGACACCTGCCATTAGATTGCACTCGGCACTCTAGAACTTAATCTGCTCGAAACTGAAGGACCTTACAAGGTTGGAACTCATTGTTTCTTACCAACGTTGATTTCTGGGTGACTGAAGTTCCACTCATCAATGAGAACCAGACATAGGAGTGCCATTTGCCCCTTTGCATTCGGGTAAGGCTAGCAGGTAGGATACTTCCAAACCAGATGTAAAGAGAGTAATTTTCTCAGAACGGAAGTGATTCTGATTTGATTATACCAGGAAATTCATTATCATTGGACTCAGTCGGAGAAAATGTGCGGCTAGGACATTCTGGTAAGGCAGTAAGCACATAAAAATCAAGGGATGGGGACCAAGCTTGCAGCGATTAACTAAGATCGCGTGCCAGATCATTCCCTTTTTCTAACCCAAAGGCTCCCAGCCTTGCAAGACTTACTCGTATAAACCCAGTCATGGTCGACCACAAAATGAGCCCCCGGACATCAAACGAGCGCTAGTCAAACGGCGCTAGTCAATTACAGTGAAACTTCTCCCCTAGCAACAAAACATGTCAATTGACGGAGTTACAGAAATTTGCATACAATCCGCCGAGCCGCAGACTGAAGTGGAGCGTGACTCTCCGTCAAGCATGCTGTTTCTTTCGCAAGCGCAGAGCCACACTGATTATATAGAACCAGAAGTTAGTTGGCTTGAACCCGGCCGGGGCAGACTCCTCTAGGATTACTTGCCGAAAGCTCCCCTCATTCCTGCAGATTTTCCCGCCTGCCTGCAAGGTTGCCCAACTTGATAGCAATGGATGCATTTGACAGGCATATTGCACTGTAAGCCAGCACAGTGATCACGAGGGCTGGACGTTAGCAGCTTTTATGTACGTGGTCATGGTGCCAGCTTGACTGAAGAAAGCTGGCTCCGAGAGAATATCATGAGCAACGCAAGCATTCCGGTTAAGTGAGTACACTAAATCGACAAGGAAAACAGAATGTAGCGAGGAATAAGTTTCTTCACGTTCGACTAGAAAGTAATCTGATATCTCGGTCCTCTGACATTTATTCAGTGGCCCGACACTCCGACATGGCGCCCTGCAGGGTTTCGCCAAAGATCACCACTACGGTAAAGTGCAAATCCCACAAGTGGCACAATAGTGGTATCTGAGGCCTACAAAGAACACTGCAAGCCTGTATTCTGTCCCAGCGACCTCAGCACATCTTGACAAGGTGTAACTACGAATGGCCTCTAGCCGACTTAGTCTTATTGGAGGAGGATGTTTGTCAACTCCTGCACAAGACAGGCGCATTCAGCGCATTAGAAGCTCACGAGGACTATCCAAGGATTTTGAACAAAAAGTCGACCAGGTTGGCAAACATTTTTAAACCAATGCTTCGTCGGTTGCGCAACAAAGGCCACATTCCTTCACTCGGAAGGAATCGTTTATCGCGGTAATCAACAAAACTGGTGACTGCCTATCAGCTTCACTGCCATACCGTGCATGATGGCGAAACGCATTCTGAAGCGAGCCACCTTAAATCACCTCGGTGCCAACAAATTCATATCTACAGAGCAACACGAGGTCCTCCCCAAAGGTTTCTGCGTAAAGCACATGCTCGTATTTATGGAAAGCTTAACCCAAACGGAAGACGAAGGCCTCATTTCGGGTGCCATATTTTTGACTTTTCAAATGCATTCGGCCGGGCTCCACAAGTTGCACTGCTCCAAAAGCCCGGGTCTTATGGGATTCAAGGGAAAATTCTACGCTGAATTAAATCGTTCCAATTTAACAGAACATTCCGAGTAAAAATGGGCTCGACATACCCCCTCTTCGGCACCGGCTTCCATTGGAGTTCCTCACGGCCCATTTTTTGTGACCACTTTCGTCTCTGATCTATTTCAACGAGCTTCCAGATGTTCTTCAAGCCCATGTATACTTTTTGCGTGGGACTTGCAATCCTATAGTCCCAACGCCAGCGCTCTTCAAATGTTTGTGGACTCTGCAAAGCGGTGGTCACTGGACTGGCACCTTCCCCTGAATGGCGAAAAATGCATCCATATTTCGTTCAGAAGAGTCTCAGCGAACGCCCTTGTCGTGCATGGTGAGAATGGACCAAAAGGCATTACGAAGTTAGATGCCAAAAACGATTTGGGTGTCCGGTTCTCTTCAAACAAGCCCTCACTTCATCATGGAAAATCGGCGCAAAAGGCATTCGTCGTTCTACGGATGATTCAGCCTACCTCCCCCCGTATTTCTCGCATAAACTTCTAGATGCTGTATGTGGCTTACGTCAGACTAATTTTTGAATATGACCAACGAGTCGTCTAACCAGGACTCAAGAAGGGCGCGTCCCTCATTGGGCGTGTCCGACAAGCTGCTACAAAATTAGTCGCTGACTTTAAATCCGTTAATTCTGGAGCGCTTCCCGAGGTGTCCGTCCCTACACCCTGGAGTATTGTCGCATCCAGGGAGACTCAGTACTTACTGATACCCTGTTTGAAGAAGGTTTGGCTAACGGTTTTTTCGCCGTTGACCCAACTAATACACGGCAGGGACATGGCAAAGAGATTCTCAAGTCCAGAGCGCACACTTTCATTAAGCAACAATTTCTTTCATTCCGAGTAGCTTGTGCGTGGAATAATCTTCCTCCGGCGGTTGCACACGCAGCATCTAGTACCTAGTTCAAAACACTTGTAGACGCTTTACATGTAACTCCCCGTGCCGGCAAGCTCACTGCCGCGCTGAGAAAGTAAAGAAAAGTGCTACACCCGTTTTTCGCTTGCTCTTTTCAGGTAAATGGAGGCCATCGAATTACAAGAATAAACCCGACCCGGGAAGCTCCGGCGATAGTCTTGATCATGTGTATCAGTCCGTGAACAAGTGAACCCGTGAGGGCCTCCTGTTCCCATGCTCGCCTGCTTTAAATCAAGTTGAGGCATGCGACCACACAGAGAATTGCCCAGAATAATCGCCAATGGCGAGCTTCTAATAAGGGAGTAAGGTATGCAAATATCATTCTCGACCGTGACACAGATTTGCCCACAAAGCCTTCTTGGTTCGTACAAATGTGGATGTGAGAAATGTCGTTCTCGCCCAGGCTGTATTTGTAGAGGAATGGCAGGATTCTACAATACCTGGTGTTTGAAAGATTCAGCACATTCAATCACTAGTTAGGTTCTAATATGCGGCACTTTATCTTGTGAGGTGCCTCCAAAGTAGGTGTGATGCTACTTGCAAATAAGTCAACTTATTAGGCTGATATCCGGTTTGATGACCAGATTGTCCCTATCCCTTCACAACGCAAGCAAGCATCAAGAAAAAGCCCTACCTGATTCCCATATGTCAACTTCATAGTTCGCAGCATAATGCAAATTGTATCATTTTCACAGGCGTAGAAGAAGCCAATAAAAATATGTGACGCGTAAATTCAAAACACCCGACGTCACACACCTCACACACGTCAACGACCTTCCAGACTTTCTTTCAAGTCCACGTCTACTTATTGCGGGCGACTTGAAATCCTGGAGCACCAATGTCAGTGCCCTTCAAATGGGTGTAGACGCTGCAAAACGGTGGTCGTTGGACGGGCACCCTCGTCTAAATGACGAAAAGTGCGTCCATATGCCATTTGGAGGAGACTCAGCGAGCGCCTATGTCGTGCATGGTGAGAATGGACCAGAAGACATCACGAAGATAGATACCAAAAGGATTTGGGTATCTGGCTCTCTTCAAACATGTCCTTCTCACTGCACCATGAGAAATCGGCCCAAAGGGCATTCGCCGTTCTACGGATGATTCGGTGCACCTTCACTCGTATTACTCGCACGGAATTCCAAATACTCTATGGGGCCTACGTCAGACCGCTTCTTGACTACGCCAACCAAGTTGTCCACTCAGGGCGCACGAAGGACGTAACCCTCATTGAGCGTGTCCAGCGAGCTGCTGCGAAAATGGTTGCCGGCCTTAAATCCGTGGACTACGAAATGCGTCTCGCGGCGCTTGACCTCTTTCCCCTCGAGTATCGCCGCCTTCGAGGGGACCTATTTCTTACTTATGCCCTGTTTGAACAAGGTTTGGCCAACAGGTTTTCACCGTTGAGCCAGCGAACACACGGCGGGGACATGGTAAGAAAATTTTCAAGCTCAGAGCAAACACTTTTATTAGGCAAAAAAATTTTTCATTTCCTATAGTAGCTGCGTGGAATAACCTTCCTCGAAAGGTTGTCCACGCTCCTTCTAGAACCCAGTTCGAAGCACTATTAAACACTTTCTTATGCGAGTCCCCGTGCTGGAAAACATACTGCTCCGCGCTGAAAACTTAAAGAACAGTGCTACACCGTTTTTTCGCTTGTGTTTTTCAGGTGTACGACAGCCGCTGAACGACAACAACAAAACCAACCCAGGAAACTTGGGCAAAAGCCTCGATCCTGTGTATCAATCCATGAATCCGTGAATTCAAGAAGCTGCAAAGATTGCGTTAGTGCCAAATATCATCCGTCCGCCGGGATCATTTTCTCGAAAGTTCGTATTTTACACTACCACTTTTCCCCACTCACCATATACGTGTTTTATCATCCAATCTCCTGGCCATACTGTATCCTATTTTTTGACCGCATCCATAATGTGAGTAATATAATACCTCGGAACCAAATGTGCGTGCACGCGCAGGAACTCATTGCTTTTTGTTACTAAATTTCCACGCCCTAGCACCAGAAAACAAACGATGAAGTGTTGAATTTCCGTGATTGCCAACATTGAACTTTCTTTGGGTGACTAAATTTCTATCTTAACTTCAACCAAGCATCCGAACTTGCTAAAAAGTATAGACTATGAAACGTTCAAGTCAATCAAAACTAGATAGTTCGACGGTGTCTTACCTTGTGCGGTGGCTTCCAAGTAAGTGGCAGTTGGACATTTTCTAATTTATACATATCCCCTAAGTGGAAGAACAAGGGATCTGGCGTAGTCCCACTGGTGTCAATACAACAAGGGGGTCAGATCACAGGATATAAGAACTGAGAGCTTGCTGCAATCGAGAATTAGGTGACTTTCTCCGTACATACATGTGGTCAAGAAGAGATCAGTGATTTCAGTCGTGCATGGATAATTTGCTAGTCCGTGTACCACCTTGTGGTAAGGGCCTTTACGTAAACTTCCTTGTTCCAACTGGAAGAGAGCCCATGTATTTCGTTCACACATTAGTGCGGTACATGCACAACGGTTTATGCAAGCGCACCTTATTGTCACCCCAGTAAGCACCATATGTCAATCCGTAATTCTTTCCTAATAAACTCATTAGGAAAATAGGTTATTTTGGCCTGCGTGTGCTGTTAGAGATACTAACTTCCGAAGTAGCCGAATTTGTCTGGCCACATGATATCTCACAACTGCGTGCCGGCCACGAACTCAAATTGATCACATTGCTATCAGTTGCCGATAGAGCGGATCAATAACTGACTGCTGGCAACTGAAAGACTGGCAGATCCGGAAGTTAGACGATGCCACTAGAATCGTCTTCTACGGTCTCTTCCAAATGCTCCACCTTCAGATGTGAATTCACACTTCAACGAGATTGCTACCTCTTTGCACACCACTGGGAGTTTTGCTTGTGGCTTAGCGCTACCAGTCCCACACAAGAACTGGATATCAGGCCGAACAGTGGCACCACGTAAATCTCAGGAGCGTTAAGTATACTTACATGCACATTCATAGCCCCTGCATCCGCAATATCTATGCTCTTAGTTCGCCACAACAAGGCGCTCAAAGCGTCGTAAAAGTTATCTTTGAGTGTATCCGAGCTAAAGTTTATTGGGGCGTAATCCGATACAATGAGTGGGCAGCGACTGTGGTAGAATTTACGAGATACTCCCACAGATGTCAACAAACGAACCGCGCGCAGGAGACTGTCAACGGGCAACCATTCAAGTAGACACCCTTCAAATCGTTGGCTCAAAACACTGTTAGACCCAGCAAGACACGCCGCAGCAGTTTCTGGATCATCGGGCGTGCGCAATCAGAAGAGACAGGAAACCGATAGGGGGGTCAGTCCAACAGCCGTTCTTAGGTCTTGAGTCCTAGTTTCAGAGAGACACACATCAATAGAAAGCGATTCCATGCAACAGTAGTTTTTTGTCCACATTCTTTCAGAGTGCAAACGTTAAAAGCTAGAACATGAACTGAGCGACGGGGTTGACGAATGATTTCGAGGTGTCTGTGGGCATGGCGGCCGAGTGAACTGCAGATGTTACAGCTAGCGGCAATGGGCAGCCAACGGGTGTGTCGGTCCTTAGGAATGGACTTACGGGGATATCGCTGGCAACAGGTTAAGGAAAGATAAAGAAGAGAGGCGGCGGTTGTAATCTGTCTTCGCTTATCTCCTTGCTGTATGCAGTAAGTAAGCCAACTCGGCTGGTGGCACCGTGCGGCGACCTCTGTTTTATGAGATAACGGGTGAATGGTTGTAGTAGGCTAGCACTCATTCCCTTCCCCATCCACCTTTATCCTTTTCATTACAATAAGGCTTTCAAATAAATCATGGTTGTACGGCAGCGAAGCATCAGTGTTGAACATTGATGTCATGCTGTTGATGATGATGATGATGATATATTTCACAGCTTTAACATTATTCCTTTTAAGCCCATCCTATAAGACTACGTCCCCCTTCGTCTTGCATAGGCTACCAGACGTAGGCAAACAGATCAGACAAGCGCTGACTGAGGACTTTAACCCCATGTTTGAAAAAAGCGGATGGGAGGCTGTACGGACGGGGAAGTCAGTGGCAGTTGAGAGAACGTATGCAGTCATAAACCTCGAGGCCGTAGGGGGTTTCAGGTTCAACTGCAGAGTTCTACAACTGAGTGGCAGCGGGGGGATACGAGAATGGCTGTTCTGAGTGTCCGACCCGGCAATCAAAGCGTCCTCTAATCAAGATGTTTGCGCCATTTCGATCCTTGATGTTTCGCTTACAGGCAGTCTTCGGGATCCGGTCTCGCGGATCAGCGGAAATGAATCGGGCGACCCCCGCCTTCTGAGCTTGTTCCATTTCTTTAGCCTTCCTTGCCCACTAGGCTTTGGAGTCGGCGCGCACGCTTGCTTTCACTTCACGTTTGCTAATTCGTCGCGCCAACTTATGTCCTGGACCGGTGGGAACATTTCTTCGAGATTCAGGCAGTGCCACTGCTGTCTGATATCCAGTGCTTGAGCGGGCCAGCTGGCACCGTGCCACAGGTAAAATTCCAAGCACTGTGCAAACATTAGGCGATCTTGTTCCAGCACGAAATCACATCCAACGATGGAGCATTTGGAAAAGAGTCAAGAACACGATTCTGATAAGTTCGTCCAGCCTTTTAGTTGTCATGCGATTTAGCCGCACTGAGTGCGGCTGTCGAAAAATAAGGGCGAAGTGACTCCGAAAGCGTGTGTTCCAAAACAAGCTGCAGTCAGTCACTGGTCCGTCCCATCCGTAACTGATGGCGATGTGGTCACTTTGAGTTCGTGACCGGCACACCGTTGGGAGATATCATGTGGCCAGAAAAAATTGGCTATTTCGGAAGTTCGTATTGCGTGAAAAACAGCCTGCGGTCAGCATACAGTTTAAACACTCGTTCACCATTGTCTGTACGTATCGAGCCCAATCCACGTCAACCACCTAATTGATTTGCTTATACGCAACTCCATCCCACTTGTGCACTCGGATCTCCGGCAACCACAACGATATCTGGGCTTTTAGCTCACCATAATAGGGCATTCAGGGCGTCATAAAGGTTGTTTCTGATGGTGTCAGAGCTTCAGCGGGGTGGGGCGCAAGCAGTTCTGACAGACACACATTGATCAACTTCCCGCTTGTGAGAGTACTTCATGGGCGTTTTCAGACGAACCGCACAGAATGGACTAGCAATGGGCATCCAGTCAAACAAGGATGCTTCCGCCCGGTGACTCAGGACGATGACGACCCCTGCTTATGTTGCCTCAGCAGCCTCTGGATCGCCAGAGGTACGTAGTAGGAAACAAGTAGAGATTGATGGAGCACTTAACTCAACCACTGTGATTGCTGCTTGAATTCTTGTTTCTGACACAGTGCACATCAAAGCCAAGCTAGTCCAGTGTGAGAGCAAGAACAGCTTGTTGACCTCCTTGCTTCGCAGTGCGGACATTGAACGTAGCCAGATGGACTGGGCGTCGAGGCTTGAAAATTAATCTCGAGATGCCTGAGGATTTCCGCGACGGATGCCGCTCGCATGTTGCAGCTGAAACCGACTGAAGACGAACGGCGTCGTGAGTCCTAACTGACGGGCGTACACGTAGATTTAATGGGGTCGGGGGAAGAGGGAGAAAAATTATGTGAAAGGGGAGAAAGAGAGGCGTCAGCAGTAGCCTGATTTCGCTTATCCACCCCGTTGTACGCGGAATGGAAGGCGACGGGTAATGTGGCGTGAGAGTTTTGTTAGTTGTGGGCATCATGGCTGTATGTGGGCTAGGCTACTATCAGGCCGCCCAGACCTGAACAGAAGGACACTTTGGGTCCTCGACCAAATCCTTGGTCCGAGAGGCTGACGGCAAGACAGTGGTGTTTGGCTGGAAATGCAGGTGCATCACCATTTTTGAAGAACTAATAGCCACGCATGTTCCAATCCCAACCCGGAGGGCCAGGAGACTGTTGGTCGAACTTCTAATTGCTGAACAGCCTGGCATAAGAAATTGCGAGCTCAAAAACTAGCAATTATATTTTGAGACTATATGTACTGCTCGTACTGATCGTTGCATACTTTTTACAAAAAAATGAATAGCGACGTTAGAAAATTCCTAAATATCCTTCACAGCAGCGTTTGTTAGGTCAGACACTCTTGGGAAGTTGTTGAGAAATTGAACAGCTTGCGCTCCTTATCATATTCTGCTGCCGTTTTGCAGTCCCCGGCAGGCATTTTTATTGCTCACAAAATTAGTTTATGAAGCAGTGGCCTCTTGTGAGGGTGATGGATATCAAACTGCTTAAAAATATGAAAGTGCCAATAGGTCGTGAAAGATAGCCCAGTACGTATAAGATGAATAACGTATTAGTAAAGTAGGCTTATGAGCGTAGTGGAATTTTGGGCAGATGAGCATTCTCGAAAAATTCGTCTGGCGTTTCATTGTCTTAGTGTGATAAGTTGACCTCTGAGCTTGTGAAAAGAACGGAAGTTGAGAATCACTTTGGAAGTTGAGAGAAGGTTCTGTACTGCACAGGTAGGACTGAGATTTGATATGAATTACCGGACCGATGAAACGACGGGTCGGGTTACCGAACAAATGTGGGAGTGGGACGGAAGGGGCAAGTCTAGTGGAGCATTTATCACGGTACTGTCCGTAAAATAGCGAGAAAGAGAAGCTACATGCTGGCGGTGAGAGAGCTTGCAGATTAGCGGTCAATGAAGGAAACTTACTGGAACACAACTTTTTGTTAAGTCCTCTCTAGGGATGAAAGATACGTAGAAATGGCACATCTCCCAGATGTGTTGTCGGTATTCCACAATGGGGCGCATCTTGGACTGGAACACTGGAAACAAATTGTAGAAGAGGGGGATTTTGATAGCGAGGAAAAAGAACGCAAGTGTTGTGGAGGTCCGGCTTGCAATTAATTTCACTTAGAGGACCAGCGGGACTGTTAAAAAAGAATAGATTATTTGGCGAGCATTTAGTTGATGGAGTGATTGGGTTAGAGCCACTAAAGAGTAACGGCTGGTTGGGAGACGACAAATGGAAAGAGAAACATGAATGGATTTAGTCTGGTTGAGTATAACTGCGTTTAGCGAGCCTTAAACACAAATATTTTCTAATTCGGCGCCCTGTATACTGTTGGCATATGGACGATCACCGCTATATCGAGAGTATGCACACCTCAGAAGTGTGTGAGAAATTTTGGCTAGGTTGCATTATTTGTAAGAGCATGGATGCAGGCAGAATCAGAAGAAGAGCTCGTTGATAAAAAAGAGAAGCAGTGGAGTGAGGCGCGATGACGGACCATATGGGGACACTTGTGTTGGCTTCGACGATCAGATGACGTACCTGAACCGAACGGAATCTCAGAAGATTTCCCATTCCGCTCATTAAACCAGATGCGGTCTGGATATTGGCAGAGTGACGATCAGGTTGTCCTTCCGGAATTCATCGAATCATCGCCTATCACATGCATTCTGAGGTGCCTATATCTCCAAGCGCTCAATCAGACAATCTGGAAAGAAGCTGACAGCACGAGCGCCACAGACATCGACCAGCCGCCATTTCTTGCAATGCCTCCAGCACAGCTCAAGGAGACCACAGGGACTTCATCCTGAGAGGCCGACCGCACCAATAACACCTAAACTCTTAGTTTCTTTCACACCCTTCTGCCAAGTCACACGTTGTCTATTTCATTGTTTGCTCCATTCTGAAGTAGAAACGGAGAACGACACTCCTATCGTAGACGATGTTCCGTCGTCCGTAATACATCGCCAAGCCGCCGCAGTCGAGGATGCTGGATGTTTTCCGATACTTAAATACCTGTTGTACAGCCGAATACCCGTTTTCTAATCATCTCGTTACGAATTTGTTGACACCACCCAACATCAGCAACGGTTCTGATGCATCGGTGGTCGAAAACGTGAAGACGCCTCACATCATCTGTCCATAGGGGCGACGTCTTGTTAACAACACAGCCAATACTATAGGCTGCTATACGCAAACCTTGAGACTCAGCGATAAGCAAATTAGCACACATGATTCAGGCCTTTGGGATGCTTGCACTGACTTCACCAGACACACTTCCGTCAGAGTTAATACAACTACCGAGGTGTATAAAATTTACCACAACCTCCAGTGATTCTCCGTGAATTGTAAGGGGTATGTCCAGAGACTGCACTTTCTGAAGCAGAACTTTTTACCTTGAAGGTGCAAGACGCTCGCCGAAATATGGTATGATGGTTGTAATTTTATTCAACATGGCTTGCGCTTCGCATTCTTTAAAGATGAGGACAATATCGTCTGCGTGCTCCAGGTCAACAAAGTTCTCACCTTCGTGACATCGTGACTTCCGCCTTACCAAACGAACCCAGACAAAGGACCTGGCTGTAGTGCATACGCCAGTAATCCACTGTTTGAGTGGCGGTGTCTAAACCATTATTGGTAATCGATCAACAGGCCGTGGTCTCCCAGATCACACAGGAGTTCGGCCAGATCAACTTCGGAACTTCAGATAAAATAGGGGTACTAGAAATGAAGTGGGAGTTGTTCGGCCACGCTCTGGATTGAGGCGGGAAGGGATTGTGGGAAAGGGAGATGGAAAAGCGGAAAAGATAACAAATGGTTGAAGCGAGTCCTGTATCGCAGGTATAGACCATAAGAATCAGGATACCCTGCGGACTAGGAAGCTTTGTGAGGTGAGACTTAGCAACAGCACATAGCCCCGACCTAAAGCTGTCACCTTGTCGTGGTGGTCGGGCTTCTGTGCTGCAATGATCCTGCGGACCACACTGGCTGGAACTCAGTTCCAAAAGGGTCAACCATCCCAGGAAGGCTAACAGTGAGCAGCCCGACGAAGAACAGCGGGTCCTCGTACTGTGAGTAATTACATTACGAGGCGGTC
>SJOL01009151.1:151982-170687 GCA_004794785.1 Opisthorchis felineus
CAGGCTGTGTTACAGGAGGTCAGCTGAACTGTTCTTCGAAGTGTTCGGCCCATCTTTCCAGTCGACGTTTTTGCGAGCGAATTAATGCGCCATCTTTTTCACTCATCGTTTCGCTGACCGTTGCTTTCCTAGGACCAGTCGATCGTACCAGTTGATATAGGGTACGGCTGTTTCCCGTAGCAAAAGCCTTCTCCATCTCCGGAGCTTTCGATGTCCACCATAGCTCTCGGTCTTTCCGTAGACTCTTCACTATTTGGCGTTTGAGGGATTTGCGTGCACGATCGCCATGTATTCCACGAGTCATTGCTTCTGGATCACCGGACACATGGAGGAAGAAATGTGAAAGAGCTGAGTTCATCCTTGGCGTTCTGAGATGCATAACCACGCTTGGGTCTTGTATGTGTTTCGGAGACACAGCATACATCAATTTTAAGGGAGTATAAGGTTTCAGCAAGCATTACCTTTTTACAATTTGACATAAAGTACGGACGTTAAAAGCTCTTATATAGAAAGGATGTCCTGGATTTAGAAGGGTATTATTTTGTTTAATGTTAATAGGCGGCGAGGAGCATAAGGCCCTTCGGTCAGATAACTGACAGTCAAGTGAAATAGTGACGTTTGCTTGTGTGGTGGGAAGGGACATCGATGGACACCGAACTGCGCGGGCAAATGATACTTCCCGGTTGCCCAGGCCGAGGAAGGGGGTTTGGTTGAGGCATCCCACCCTGAGCCTTTGACTCAAAAGTGTGACCCACGAGGCAGTGAGAGAATGTAGGGTTTTGTTCGGGGACCCTGCCCCGAGCCTCTGACTCAAAAGTCTGACCCACGAGGCAGTGGACATTAGAGTATTCTTTGGGGACCCTGCCCGCAGCCGATGACTCAATAGTCTGACATGCTCGGCTGCATGGGGTTGGCCTAACCCGAGGGCGCAGGGAATAAGGCGTTACTGTCTCATTCCTGATGCGGCTGCGCACAGCAGTTGCCTTTTGAGCAGCACCGTACTCTTTGGTTTTAAAAGTATTTCGACCGTATTCAGTAATGCGCCGGCGGTCACGGTCAACTGTTAGGCGATCGGAGTGTGCGGTTTTTGGGGCCGACCTTTTCTAACCCTTCCTTCCTCGGGGGAAAGCAGCATCGCTGCTTCCATAAATATGGACATGCTAGTCGCCTGGGGGAAACACCTTACTGCCTTCACACTCCTGTCGCAGAGGACAGTACGACTTTACCCCCAAACCGCCTCGTAGCACGATTACTCGTAGTACGGGGTCTCGCTGCTCTTGGTCTTACTGCTCCCCTTTGGCCTTCCAGGCATGGTTGCACCTTGTGGAACGACGTTCCAGCCAGTATAACCCGCGGGACCATTGCAGCACTCAAGCCCGACCATCTCGTCAAGGTGGAAGCTTTAGATCGGGTGAAACTCCAGCATTAAACATTTGTTTCGTTATCCTATCAGTAAAAGGATGTATGCGAATAAGCAGTTTCGAGGATGATGGCTTGCTGAGCCTGAAAAACGTGGGTATGAATTGGGGCATTCTGTCGTTACTACCGCTCGTGAGTGTCTAAGCGAATGTCATAAAACCGCTGGAGATGCAGCCATCCCTGGGATGACATCCAAAGAACTGTCGCGTGCCTCCCAATCAGCAGAGGAGCGGCACCAATTCGGCGAGACGGTGTGTGTTGTAACCGGATTTAAAAGGAAACGGGCAATAACACGTTCGTCAGAATAACTGATGCAGGCAGGGACGTCGGCTTAATATGATGTTATTGATAATTAAAATGCTGTCTTGGTTCTGCCATGTGCCGCAATCGCGTTCCATACCAATTCTAGTACTACTTCGATTCCCACTATGGAAGGTCTCAACTTCTCTCCAAGTGTGCTAAATCCCGCAAACATTGTGGCTCTAACTTTGGAAACTCAGGTGTCTCATCTTCCTTTCCAACAAAAAATTTGGAGAACGCCATGAAGCGGAGGTCTGTTTCATCAGCAATGCATATATTGTCTGCTGGGTATCCTTCACACAAGAATGTCACTCTTTTATTCCAGTGAGTAACAGATTCTTAGTTGGAACACGGCCTTTCGCCAATCAGCACTGAACACTCAAAGTGTACCTTCCTGGCCATTTCCCTAGTCACCCACTTGATGAAGTGCAAGTTTGTGGAGAAGCGTTGAAGTCTTGTTGATGGATCGGTAAAATGTCGATGACGATGGCATCTGCTCTAATCGTTTTGCTCATCAACAGTATGACGTTTGAGCAGCGAAACGAAACCACGTAGAAAGTGATCGTGTGACGCATATTGTGGGCGCATGTCTACCATATGGTCGGTTTTAGTGCTGAGGTCGGTCGCATCGCACTTTTCTTGTCAAAGGCTATTTCGACTAGGCATGCGAATTTGGAACGCTGAGAAACCTTTAAAGTGGACTACTGAACCGCTGAATGGGATGTGAATACCAAAAATAACCGGACGAACAGATTGGAACAAGGTGAATGCAAAAGAAACATTAGGGCAGACCACAGACAAGTGGCCGGATGATTATGTATTGAAACTACTAGCCGGGAGGTCGCGAGTTCGAAACTTTCTGGAATTTCGTGAGGTGCATACTGCTGATGATTTCCGATAAGGATGAAACAGCTGTTCAGTGCTTCTCGGCTTCTCAACATAGATAGGCTTCACTTAGAGGGCGAAATCCAAATTGTAAGTTCTCAAATCTCACACTACCAGAGTGTATATTGATTCCTTTTTCCATTCAGTGTGGAACCACTGCGTACAGTTTCCTACCAAACACCTTGACAAGTTTAGCTATGACTGAATGTTTTGTGGATAGTTAAATAGCAGCTTCAAGGAGTTTACCTTCCGGTGTACCATTCGAAGCACGTCAACATTTACAAGCCTTTGGGTAATGCTTGTAAAAGATTCTTTGTTACAAGATTATCATTGCTCGTTTTACTGAGACAATATGGGTGTAGGTCGATTTGTAAATAAATAATAGTCGTTCAGCTGTAACACTTTCGGTGCCTACTTGGCATGCCACCCGAAGTAAGGACGGTTGAGATATCGCCAGCTTGCCTAAGCCTAGACAGGGGAGGTCGAGATGCCGCGCTTGGTTTCGAACCAAGGGCCTTCTGGTCAGTAAGTTCGCGCCTTAATTACTGAGCCATCTCGATCTGTAGCAATAAGGAGTCACTGTTTAATGCTTTGATCCTTGCGATGACGTGACCTAGATTTGTTAGGATAAGAGACGAAAACTCCAGGCGGAGAGAAATTACCGCTTTCACCTGAGTTTTATCGTTTGGAGCGCTCCTGGACCGTAATATGATCAGATGACGCAACCTTGAGCAATACCTCCTCGGTTTCAGTGTTTATCATTCACGTTGCGAGTTAATTCAAGTTAATTCGAATTAGTTCAACTCAGTTGATTGGTACATATTTCGCTAATCAATCCGTTCATTATGAAAACCAACATTGCTCGCTAGGTGTCAACATGGTCCCGAAATTGTCCGCGGTCAGACAGATTTTTGTCCAGGATCTTGCCTCTCTCGGAGTTAATGTTTACTGGCACCAAGTTGGGTCTAAAATCGATTAAGTTTTTCCGAGTTCTGTTTCCTACGGAGGCGCCAAGAATGGGTTCCTGCACTCAAAAAAGAATCGAAACCTTACTGGTCAAACGCCCGAATTTTACACTTGGGTTCCATCAACCTTTCTACCAGTCGATCCGCCACCTCGTCCGTCGATAGACGATCACGTGTTGTCAGCTGTTCGTTATGTGAATGAGACTCCCCTCTTAGTTTCTTCATTTTCTTTAAGGGTTTAGTGAACTCATAAAGCATTACCTGCTAGTGGAGTTACCGGCACTTCGCAATAAGCGACATACTATCAGTCAAGCCGTGAGTGCAAAAAAATTGGATACGCTTTTCATTTCAAATGGATTAACAGTTATGTATTCATTCATCCGTACTGACTGCAGTAGTCAATAGATTTTGTGACTATAGGTTCAAAGGCTTGTAGTACTCTTCAAAAAGAGAGCGGTTTTGGCTATTCCAAAGGTTGGACTGTCGCGAATAAACTGTCAAGACTATCATATCCCTCCAATTCGGTGCGGAGAACCATGTGGAACCACCCCTGCCAGCATGCGATAAAGCAAGATTGCGTGTTGACTCCCACAATGCTTTTTAGCTGGCAGTGAGTTATCCGCAAGCGTTTGGAAATTCTGAAGATATTGTACCTATCGAGTGCCGTATAGATGATCTAAACACTTCGTGGCTAAAATGAAGCAGGATGAGTCGGAAATGCGTGCTAATTTTTGCGAAAGATTGCGCATCACTCGCGAATATAAAACACGACTTTATTCAGCGTGCCCGAGGTTCGCAACGGGCACCTTGTAACCACACAAATGGCGGCAGTGTATCGTGCTACTCTGAGTCCCGTCACCTCGGAAGGTGGATCAACGATGGCAACTGAACGAAATGCTCTCAATAACAAGAGGAGAGTTACTCTTGTTCGTTTAGTGAAATATCACTTTCTATGTGGACCCCAAACTCACTGTTGTACGGTCTTTACCACTTGGTGAATGTCAAACACGGACGGTCAACACAGACTTAAACTAATATTTGGCGAGTAGTTATCTGTACGCACTTCAATAGCTTTCATCATCGACAGCACGACATCAGTATTCATCGCTGATGCTTTTAGGCACAACGTATATCAACTCCCGAACTCACGCAGGTCATGCTGTCCAGAGCAAAAACAGTCACATTGACTTACTCCGCTTGTTAGCGCACACGCCTGACTGGAATTGGGTTGACCTGCTTTCAGCAACTTCACTATTAAGGAAGCACCAGTGAGTTGTGTCGGGTGAGCGTGCTCACTCTTCTAACTGAAAAGTGCTTGACTCTACGGCTGGAACACGAGATGACAGTACCAGCAATCATCCGGCTGGTATTTACAGGCTATCCACCCAAGTTAATGGGCGCGCCCCAGACAGCACTATCACAAAAACTGATTCTTCAACTCGAAAAGACAGACGGATGACGCCAGCGCCCCAATGCAACGTGATCTCACCATGCTTAGGCCTTCTTAACGCATACCTGCCGTGTTCCGCCTTTGGTCCCATCCCCTCGGGCTCACATCGGTATTGGCGAAGTGCACATAGAACCACATTTGACTCAGTGTCAGGCACTTGTGAACTACGAGCTTTGCACAAACCTCCCGCTTTTTACCTCTGAAAATCCTTCGGCCTATTCTGTTACAAGAAAAAGTCGTGCAAACAAGCGAAGCATTCTTGCCTAGCCTATACATCACAGCAATCAGTCCGAATCTACATTAGATAGCCAAACCGAGGTGTATTTCCAACCAATCCCGTCCTAATACATCTTATCTAATCGTACCCCAGCCCTATGAATTGCACCAGAGCACAATTTGATTTTAATTCTGTATTTTGGAATTTTGATGTGTAAATCACGCATGCAGAAAAATATTGGTTGATTAAAGGAAAAAGTTATCACATGATTGGCTTCCTATCAGCACTTTTCGTGAAGATTCATCGTCTTTAACTTGAGTCAGATAAGGAATAGATCCAAGCGGAAACCAGTACAGGTTCATCAAAAAGGTCTACGACGATCCGTCGTGACTGAGATGGCAAATGATGAGTTGGTGGATCGTGTCTGCAAGTCTTGGCTTTCAGTCATTGACTGTGAACAGAAGGAAACTCGGAAGAGTGTGTGGGTGGAAGTAGGTAAAAAGGAAAGTGGACTGTGTCCGATTAGAATCGAGTTTGTTCACATATGTGATTGTATCGCACTGCATGCATAGCATTAGTCAGCTGGGTACGACAGAACCGTCCGTAGTAGCAATCTGGTCGTGAAGTTACTGCCTCGGGAAATTCTGAGGAGGGTATAGCCGCCCGGCACTGATAGACCATGTGGGATAAGCATCGGGCGCCGCAATCGCGACAGACGAGTGTGTTCAATGTGGCCACCCGACCAGGGAACATGTTCGTATCCAAATAATTCAAACATTGTGTCCTGAACTGAGTATTCGAAATACCGTGCTCACGGAGATAGTCCTATTTAAACAAAAATCAGACATGTAAAAGCGAAACGAGTAAAGCGCTGAGAAGATAGGTGAGATGCACTGAATAGCTAACCTTGAATGGTACACAGCTAACCGGAGCTAATGACAGAATGGTCGGTGTCCAGGTCAGTGTGTGTGAAGCGGTTCTAAGCATAGTCTATCCGCTTACCTTCAAAATACGCGTCTCACTGTGGTTTCCCAACAACATATCCAGAGGTAAGTCGTCAATCTCTGCCAAACCTGTACAAAAAGGGTGGATGACAACGTGCTGCTCTCAGTAAGGAATGGAAGAAAGATGTGATTCAGGAATCCTGGGGAATCTAGGCGATAGGCAACATTACCTACTGACTCCTTTGAGAATATTAATGAAATGATGATAAAATGATAATCATGGTAATGTTAATGTGTTCACTTTCATGGTAGAGGAAACCACCAACAATCCTGCGTACACAGTGGAGTATGACTCCGTTCGAGTATACATATAGAAGTCTTCCAGTAGGGAAGGGGGATCGACCCGAGTTTTGCATGATAGCCGAATGAACCTTAATTCAAACATTCAATTCTTCAAGAGAGTTGTTATGACTGATCATATATTTTACAGTAATCCCGTTTGAAATATAGTTTTCGCACAACAGGAAACAAGCACAGGATTGCACTGGGACCCTGAATGCCCAATTTGTTCGCACAATCTCACGCCAGGTGTACTGCGAATGTTCCCGTGGCCCTAGGCTCATTCTCCTTCAACCGGTCTGTCGTTCACTGCTTCTTTTCCCTTTAAACAGTTTGACTGAGCATCCTCATATTTATCATCACGTAAAAAACATTATCTACGGTACAGTGGTAAAAGACCAAGATTGGAATAGTGTCACACCCACGTGGCCGAAAGTGGCCCAACAATAAGAGGATTAACTCTCATAAAGGAAACTACTCACAAGGTTGCTGAAAACGCTTCGACAGCCCACGACCGGTTTCGCCCTTCTTGGGGCTCATCAGGTAGGAGTAACTCTCACTCCGTATAAGCAACGCGTGTCAACGAAATGCACAATCGATGTTCGAAACTGGGTGAAACGAGCATAGACTGTTAACATCTTGGCGTACTCTGACGCTTGCATCAATTCGCACCTACTTTAACGACAGATTTCACAGTTGAGCAGGCTTTGCCTACAGTAAACTTCGATAGAAATAGTGAGTTTGCGCAGCATTATGACGCTCCGTGAGTCAACAAATCTACCCTTGGTTAACCAGTGCGACTCACGGGTGCGTCAACGGAGATGCATACGATCTAAGAAATTTATCAGCAAGTGGAAACTTCGACCCTACCGTAACCCCTACACTAGTAACTGTTAACAGAATTATCTTAGCCCAGCAGTGTCCCGTGGCACCGTTTAGATTGAACTAAGCCATCTTTGCCTTTCGGAGCCCAAAACAGCTTATTTCTCATGACGTGCTCGTCAAGAGACCTGGCGACAATCGTTGTCTCGCAACCATAGCTCGTGTGTGTTGGTGTCGGCGAACCCGTAACCAGGCAATTAGAAAGCCAGTTTTCGGTTGTGCAACGGGTACTTCCATCGGAGAATGTGTCCAGCACCAGAAGCTGCGTTGGTTGGTTGCGTGTGCCTAACCACCGTTTGCCGAAAAGAGTGTTGTTTTCCATGCCCAATTCAGAGTGGCGGAAGCAGAGAGGTGGCTAACCCTTGACCTGACAGAGGGGCATAAAGGAGATCACGAAACGCTTGGGTGCTGTCGGCACTACTCGCCTTCCAGGATTTGGACCGCGTGATCCTCACTGCGCCTGGTTGGAGATGCTGCAAGATATGGCTGCCAACCGATGTCAGTGGCGATCTTGTTGTCAGTTTCTATCCAGATTGCCTGAATGAGTGTCCGGAAGTGTAGGCACTTCGGAATGATTGTAGTAAGCTAGCATTAAGTCCCTTCCCCGTCCACCTTTATTCTTTTCTTCACAATAAGGCTTTCAAATAAATCATTGTTGTACGGCAGTGAAGCATCGGTGTTGAACACTGATGTCATGCTGTCAATGATGATGATGATTATTAAAGACCTGGGCTAGTCAGCTGAATTATCAGCCGCACAACTGAACTTTCGTTGAGTGATTGGGTGTTGACTTGGAAAACTAAGCCAACTACCATGCTCCATAGTACATCATAAGATTTGCACACAAGCCATGGACTACCCTCCGTATGCATAGTTCAGTCACCAAGCTCATTAGACAGTATCAGGAAAGCACTCTAGAGTAAATAGCAGAGCCGAACTCGGTTTTTGAACATCCTACCTAATCATAATAACGTTCGCCCATATTAATTTCCCCATAGAGAAGTATTAGGATTAGACATTTTGTCTTCTTCGGGGGAACAAATTTTAGGAGACCACTATATATATCCAAAGCTGCTATCTTGTCTGGTGGTCGGGCCCGTGTGCTGCGTTGACCGTTAGGGTTATGCTAACTGGAAGCTTTTCCCTGTCAGAGACCTCATAATATGATCGATCATATTATGAGGCGGTCTGGAGATAAAGTCGTATTGTCATTGTGGCAGGAATTTGAGAACAGTCGACCAACATTTCCGTATTTAGAAAGGCAGCAATGCTACCGTCATTGTTCTCTAATAGGTCACCTCAAGAAAAGCCTTCCATTCGCTTTCTTGCTGATAACAACAGGACGTTGAAGGCTCCAGACGGATTGCTTCAGATCAACTCAGATTCGTAGCCCGGATGTCCCGAAACTATACTCCCAACTAGCGAAATCCACTCATTTGCAAACAAATTTGGTTTTGCGAGAGACTCGCCTGGAACCCAGCTGAATCTCTCGTTTGTGATGAGCCCCGAGAAGGGCGAAACCGGTCGTGGGCTGTCGAAAAATTTTCGGCATTACGAATATTCTCCTAACTGTTATATCTGCTGATTCGGCAATCTGTTAGATCTGACTGCTGTTCCCGCTCCAGTGCCTCGTGACGGGAAAAGACTCAACGATAAGGAACACAACAGTTTTATTCCGAACAAGCGAATGCGAGAACGTGAGTGCGAAAATACGACGGCCTCAAGCTATTTTATTGGAGGGACACTGTCTGAACTTGGTCCAACGCTGACTCACTGTCTGGCTTTGATACAAGGCTGTCACGCGCTGCATATTGAGGGGGCGTTGTCTGTCTGGTCAGCATCTAGTGGAGTTGAGGGTCTCAGTAGATTTCGGGCATTCAGTGGTTACTTTCAGGAATCTGACCTTCGTGATACCTCCCCCTTTTGGCCGTCCAACGTGAGATTGCCGACGCGGATCAAGTTGTAAAGGTTCCATCAGTTTTCTAGCGCGATCGGTACGACGTCTCGGTTGCAGTGGTACGTGTGAAGCAGTGGCTATAGGTGCTGTTTTTGGTTTCAAGCAGCAGGTTGAGGTCTAGTAAATGTTCTTCCGCCTTTGGGATAGGGCTCTCAGTCAGCCGTAGCTGGTTGATGTGTCGTTTCCATATCAATGATCCCACCTGGACGCTGTAAATCACCTGACCGATTCTTTTGAGGACGACTCCAACAGTCCATCTTCGGTGCCCGGGGCGATAGTCCCTGACAAGCACACGTTTTCCAGACCGGAATGTTGGCTTCCCTCCTGTCGGTGTTGACGAACATAAGTTTTCGACCGGCAGTGTTGAAAGATGCAAGCGATCGATTCAGACTATGCCCAGAAGATTAAGCCCACAAGCAGCAAGATAGACAATAACACGATCACGGTAGTCTGCTATCTCTATCTCAATCGAATTCACCAAGTAGCTGAAGCTTACCACCTGAAGCATTTCTGGCAATCTTCATAGTTGGTTAGAATTTCGGTGATCCGATCTTTCTCCAGGTGCGCCGGGGAACAATCGTAATATCAGAAGCCGTGTCGAGCTGCAATCGAATCGCGCTTCCGTTTGCTGTGATTGTAACGTACTTGCGACGAGCACTGAACTGGTTATCAAATGTGGCAAGTATTGCGTTAAAACGGGGTTCTGACTGGCTCCGTCTGCTTCGTGACAAGGTTTGACTGCGTCTTCGGCTAGCCTTTCGCGTCCGGCACTGGCTTTCCTTGTGCCCACGTCGATTGCACACTGAACATTTGTGCTTTTTATAGGGACGCAATCGCACAAAATACCATTCGCCGCATTGCGAACATGCTGACGGAGGCTTTTCTCCGTTCAAATTTGCCACCACGGGAGGCTGCCTCGATATCATATTGGCAATATTGAAAGCAGGGTTGGATAATGGTCTTTCCAACATGGCCGTGTCGTGTTTAATATTCAAAAGGCGTTGGTACTCATGGGTAATGGACTGCAGCGTTCTCTCGGGAGTTTGTTCAATCTTGTTCAATAGTCTCGCTTTGATATTTCAAATTAGTTCCGATCGGGTTTGGTTCATTAGTCTTCAACTTCAAGGTGCTTCAATTGAGGATTCACCGCGGGTGCCACTGGTAGATTTCGTTGGTCTTCGTGGGCTTGTGAGTGTTACGACAATCTAGTTAGAGGGGGGGAAAGTGGGTGAGGTTAAGTGCAATTCAGATGATGACTACTCGTCTTTCTGATAACCGCACACCAACACGTGACAGCTCGCCTGATCCAAAACAGTTCTCCACAAGCTTGCCAGTCCCACGCCCTTTATTCTGTTGACACTGGGATGCTTGGCGATTTCTACCGCCTCGGCTATCAGTCTCTGTGGTGTGGACCGTAGTCCTCGATTCAAAACCTCAACAGTTTCTAAATCTATTGTGTGTCCCGTATCCAGTGCATGTTCCGCCATTGCCGAGTCTTTCAGTAACGCTCTATATTCATCTGTGTTTCTCGGCAGCCGGCTTATTTTTCTCCTGTGCTCCGATTCTGGTGTGAAGTTCCCTGGCCGTCTGTCCTATGTAGACCTGAGTGAAGTCGTTACACTTTTGTAGACACAGTTGCTGGTTCTGTTTGCCGGGAGGCGATCCTTCAATTGCACCAGTGCAGGGCGCAGAGTGTTTCCCCTCTGGAAAGCTACTCTTATGTTTAGAATCCTCCGAATGACCTCCGATGTCCCTGGTTTATATGGAATAACAGCGGTGCCGATCCATTCCCTGTTGGGTTTCGCTACCGGTACCAACACCTTTTGCAATTGACGCCTAATCAAGCTAGCTGGATATCCACTACCCTGAAATTTGTCCTTTACTTCAATCTGGGCCGCTGTCCGATCAATTTCGTCTGTGCACAGGGCCCTTACACGCCTAAACATTGATGAGGCGATACTGGCGAATACGGACTTCGGATTGGCAGACGAGTAGTTCAAAACTGCCCCAGTATCGCTTGGCTTCTCGTACACTGTGGTCTTTAGTTTCTCTTCGACCTTACGTGTCATGCAGTCTAAAAAGGCCAGTGTGCCCGAGGTTGACTCTATCTCCATAGTGAATTTGATGTGAGGACTCAGCCCATTCAGATAGTTGTAAAACTCATCACGATGAAAGTGTCATCTAAATACCGCCAGAACATCTTGGGTGGTTAAGGAAATCCCGCTAAAGCTTTCTTCCATAAATAAATTTTCCAAAACCGGGGATAGTGGAGATCCCATTGCTAGACCTTATTCTAGAGTGCAACCTTGATCCGTCGTTGCACAGCTGTCTCGAAGCGAACTACATCTCACAGCAGTTTTTGTTGTCGAAATCGACACTGACATAGATCGACTCATTGTTCGCGTACGCTCTCCAACCTCTGCACGTTTTCATTTTTTGTGAGCGCACCATTTCCCCCATAGCTGCTTAAGGAGCGGATCATATGGACAGTTTCAACAGGGTAACATAGGTCAAAATGAAAGCTAGGAGGGCCATTCAAGCGCTTGTAACGTACAGAAAATATAATCGGTATTAGAAACGATGTTTCTCGACAATACGACTTTACCGATGATCAGGGCCTATTCTTGAACTTGTGGGTTTGTCCGTACGTTGGATTTGCGAGTACACCATCGGAATGAGGCTCAAAGTAAAGTGGTCAGCCTGTAAGCAGTAGTGATACCGATACCATTTACAGGGTAAACTGGTGAATATGTGCGGAATTACAACGTACGACACTCTGGGAACTCCTCACTACTATTATCGTCGCATTGTCCACATGACCCTACGTGATATTACGTTTTCTGCCTATTGATTAGTTATTCGGCGACTGTCCCAACAAATTTTGTATCATCACGTGAAGATGAAGTACCACTAGCACCAAAAGGCTTCTACGTTTATTACTTTCCCATCCTTCCACTTACATCTTAGCACGTCCTGATAATTCTGCTCAACTTTTGAGCACTCGGTTTTACTTACAGATAAAGCAAACATCAAGTGGTAGCTGTATTATATCCCGCTATATCAGATAAAGAGCTCTCACATAAACGCCACTAGCGACTTATACCACGAACGTGTGGCTTGGTACGAAACTTGTGTACTTTGGCAGTCATTCATCCGATTGTGTCACTTATTCGCTTTATACCTTGGCCTGGTGAACCGAACCGTTCGAATTGGTTCGAAACTAGGCGTCCTAGCGTCAAAAAAAAGACCCGACAAGGCTATCAGCCTATGGTGGGGAAGAACAGACACTACACAGGTTACAGGTGAGATTGGACAACGAGCACTTAATCATGACAATGAAACATGACGTACTTCATCTCAGAGGAGGAAAAGAAACTTACGACTAATTGGACTGAGACAATCGTGCATGCAGGCAGAACATCCGCCGGGCGCAATGAGGTTGCAATAAGAACGCCCACAGCCTTCACATTCAACTTTATTCTCTCCAAGTGAATCGCGCTGATATTTCGGAATAATGGCACCGCAACAGGCACAAGTTTCGTGCGCTATACCTGGGAGGTGAACATACAAGTAAATACTTTCATTAAAGGGCGAATTGACCCCGTAAACTCAGACAGAGATAAATGATGCCCTCAAGTAGCTCGACACATTATGGCTCAGGTTATCGGACCCACTTCCAGGTACCTGCTGCACGTCACAACTCAACTTCGCCTCGTCTTTCATAAAACAGACGTGTTCAAATGCGTGTATTTCAAACACACAGCAACGAACTGGCCTGCAGAACCATGCTTATCGTAAAGGACCATAAAACTGCCAAAATATCACGTATTGAATCTTAGAGCTTGTGGGTGCGAACTGTTTTGCGCATCAACGCATTCACACAATACCAAAGGGTCGAAACCATTATGATATATAGAAGTTATTCGATAAACCGCACACTTTATGTAATTTAATACATATCACATTGATCAACAACAATCAAAATTCTATCGCAGCAGTGTACTTTCCATAGCAAGTCCCGCTAGGCAGGTCATTGATGACAATGTATTTTGATTACTTGGGAGCTGAGATTGAGGTGAAAGGAGCATGAGTAAAACAACTTATCAAACTGGAAAATGTATTCTAACCAAATTCTTCCCCACATGTTATGCGGTGGAAAGATAATAAATCTATTAAATTCATACACTTTGCAATGGATTCGGAAAATAGTTGTTCTTGACTTTCTTATCGAAGCATTCAAGTAACTGCACCAATGTCTCTGCAGCCTCTTAAACGAGGTAATGATGGGGTGAAGGTCACACGATTCATCATCCTTGCTGATAATTATGGTAAGAAATTATTGTGCTTTATCTGCCTCAATTTTATGACGAGTCCCGCCCAACCACGATGGCCGCAAAAGTTAGACTGTTCATCCTCCCACAAAATAAGATTGAATTCGCTCAACCTTTTTAGGATGGTACTCGGGTCCGACAAGCATCCGTCACTGTATAAGGGAATCCGATTAATGTCGGTCGTGTTCTTTGACAGAGCCTCACTAAGTCATGGACTGGCCTGAGGCCAAGTTTCCGTCATTTTCCTGTAGACTAAGTAGGACTTTTTTTTATTAAGGTCTGAGTTCATTAGCATAATCACCTGGTTGAAAAAAAAAGTCAGGGAAATTATTGTATAGTGAAGATAGAGGGACAAGTAACCCCTAAGTTGAGAGCCTTTTTGCGTAAAGTAATGTTACAAACGTGACACATTACCCACATGGTTGGGCGACTGTATCCGACGCTCCTCCAGTTTGCCCGCAAACTATGCATCCAACAGGTAATTGTTCGAGTGGTTCAAATGATGCCGAGGACCAGGAACTCTCAGATTCGTATAGACTTCTGTATTGAAAAGAGGTATCAGGCAAAGTATGAATGTGGGGGATACTGTATATCGTAACTCAAACTCTTCGCTAAAAAAATGTCCATTGATACATAAATTACGACGATTGTTTCCTGTGCGAGAATGAGACAGCCCTAAAAATATGCCCGGGGTTGCTGTCAGCCATCGTGAGTGGATTATAGATAACTTTTAGAAGCGTGAGTTGTCGAGCAGCGTAGTTTTTGGTGCCATGGTAAAACCTCCCTACATTCGAAATTCACTGAGCCATACAACGATAACTCGCAGTTTTCATGCCGGGTTGGTCGGAAAACGCTCCCCACATTGTGGGTTTCGAGTAGTTTAAAAGTGATCTGGAACTTTTGGTCTAAAGTTACAGACGTTATTTATCCTCCTAGTTAAGTTTCGGAACCCTGCTTTCCCAACAGCTACAAAATCCGTAAAAAGCATGTGTGCATTTCGGTTAATATCTGTTTTCGTTAATCTAGCTTCTCACACACAAAATATGATGGGTGGGAGAACAAGCAATGAGCGAATTTTCCTAATCCTTGAAGTATATGCAGGATGCAATAGGCAAGAGCCGATTTTAGTTCTAAATGTCATATTTCAACGCTTGTTTCCCCAGAGGCAAAATAACATTGCATGCAGGCAAAAATGGAAGCATTTGAACAAAGTTTTACTCAGGGGTGAGCAGTGAACTCAAACATTAGACACACCATTTAATGGAGCGCAAAATTTTGCGCTAGAAAGTATGAGTGTGTAGGGATAAAACGCGAATCGAGACGGGTATAATGAATTTTTATATATCGGCTAAAATCGATCCGAGAAATCACTGATACTCAGAATCACACAAATTGTTTGATATTAGTGTTATGCATGCTTCTACCAACTGTGATGAAATCAATAATTTTCAGGCCAGCCGAAAAATGCTTAACGATATCTCATCCACACCAAACTTCAAAAACAGGACCAGATGACCGAAGCATCACATAAGGGTTAAATCAGTCGACACATCGGCCTTATTGTCTCAACTTATCGAATCACCAGTCATACGTAATTTAGTCGACCGAATCACACTTATTTGCATGGCTATATCTCGCGTCTCGGTTAATATTACACGTTGGTGATGCAGATCGGTGAGAGCTAACTTCAGCATGGTCATCAAGGGTCACTGGATGAAGTGCCGTACATAGAAGATAAACCGACCACTACAGTACTGTCGTGAAGATAGTTATGGCTTCGTGATGGAGATCCACCAGTCACCCAATTCGTCATAAACCCTGCACTAAGCCTGCGTCGGTTTCAGATGCTAAACGTAGGAAAATGGGGAGTGAGCAGCCTGGCATTGAAAGTGGTGGCCTATTGAGTAAATTGACAGTGAATCGTTCTGGCTGTCTGATGTAGTAGGAAGTCGGGTAGCTACGCCTTGAAGGCGATAACTTTGACGCAGAAATCCTACGGCCTGCATGACCGAGACATAGGTATCGGTGCCGTCAACCGTCGGCGAGTCGATAAGACCCATTTTCTACAAACTTCCGAAGTGTAGTCCTTCGAGGCTTACGCCGACAAAATAAGCAAGCACCGTTTACCGCATCGGGTTGTAATGAACCTAAATGAACCGAAAAACCGCACAAAACATATATGACTGGTGTTGGTGGTTGCGGGATTTTGTAGAAAATACACTCACATGACTCCCATTCGAACAACCGTCCTTCTCTCCTGGCGCAATTATTATGATTATTGGTTATTGGGATTCAACTTAACAAGGCGCTTTCAGTCCTGGGACTGAGTGCAACACACACCTTGTGGGTATTGTATCAGGTTGATCAGATACCCGAGAGGTGAAATGTGAAACATCTTAGCCCGTCCCAAGTGGCTTGAGGTGTACGAACCAGCTGGGACCTTGCATGTGTATTTCGAAGGCAAAACATATATTGGTGGAGATTTGAAAAAGGATGTCTAATTTGACAGAGTGCGGACAATGTAAGCTGCACCAAGGATCAGGTCTTTTGAGTTAGTTCTTGTTCGTCAGAGTATCCTAAGTGAGTCCATAAAAGTGCATAGGAGCTATCTACAACTAGCTGAAGAAAGATATCAGGGAGGAAAACAGTTCCAAGCAGAAAGCTACTCACCTGTTTTCATTCGCTTTCGATTCCGAAGCCTATAGCATATTCGATGTAAAGTAATCCAGCCCCAAAAATACCTTTAGAATTTCAATCTCCTGGTTCAGCTTTCTTATTTCTTGGCTTGTTCTATGCTTGGCTACAACCAAATACATTATTCGAAAAAGCAGATCCATGAGGCCTACCTGGATTCTGCTTCAAATACAGCTCCGTCAGCTGGTTCAGTTGGTGGTTCTTGCCATAACCACTTACTGGTTGACGGCACTGTTAGACAAAAACGAGGATCACTTGCACATATGTACCTTACCACGGGACAGATATTTCTGACCTGTCTCCATTGTAACCAACATAATGTACAGAAGCTGTGGAGACAAGGTTGAAGGCTGAAAGCAGTGAGATGACAAAAAGAAACTCCTACCTACAACATTCAAAGAAAATATTGCCACATATAACACAAGTTAAACAATTCTCAACGTCCAAATTGGTTAATACTGAGCCGGTGAGGATAGGAGATGAAGAAGCTGCCGGTAGTTTTTCTGTTCGTAGTCCAGGGCTGTTTCTGGTTTCGGATTCGACGAGATTGACGTTTTCTACCAATTCAAGAACAAATCCCACGTCTGGAGAACGCATGAAATGTAAGTCAACTTCACAAACCTGAGGATGAATCTGCCGCATCGATGAACAAATGGAAAGAATCTCCATTGCAAAGCTTTGCTTGGTCATTTTTCAATAAACGGGACCCGTTGAGTAGCGTACCCTGTTCACTGATTAACCGAAAGGAAAATCCGCTAATAACCAGTGAAAACAAACCTTGTGTCACACAGCCACACTGTCCCATCAGGATCGCGCATGATGAAACAGTGTACTTCCGAGACATGCGGGTGTACGAGACTTACATGGTTATCTGATGGAATTCAAGGAAATTAAAGTCATTTACCTTTTCCAGTGCCAAACATAATACATTCACAACCAATGTGATGAACCATTTCGCCACAAGTTGACCGTAACACTCCCCATGCGTTTCGACAAGAAGGAATATTATACGATATCGTGAAGTGTTCACACATCTGTAGAATTTTGAAAAGGAGTATGAATAATCACGCAGAATAACAATAAGAATATGTGTATACAATCAAGCCGTTTCATCTGGCTTTCTTCTGACCTTGTAGAGTGAAATAAGCTGGATCGGCCTAAAGAACATTGAACGCTCATCGCGATACCTACAATAGTAGATGTCAATTCAGCAGTACGTGCGCTGTCTAGTCTGACGTTCACAGTCCCGAGCGAACCCGAACGCTAAGATCCCACAGGCGTCTTCCGCGAAATGACTCATGCACAAAGGGGTAGCACATCTTTATTACTTGTTTAACTACCGACAGGAGTTCTTATTTACTGCAGTTAAGCGGGAGAAGCGTTCCAGAAAATTCACAGAGTATCCAGATTATTTTGCGGAGTGCTAGCGCCATCGCGAGATTACACTGCACCTTTAAGTTGGCAAATCGTCAGAAAACAGCAAGCACGATGAGTCCACTGAATGTGGTTGATATAAATGTTGAAAAGTAGGGGTCCTGGGGCCGGAAGTTGCGGTACCCGCACCTAACGTCGAAGAACCCCCATTGTAAGCCGTTCACCTTCATCTGAGTGCTCCGATTATCCGGGAAGCGTACAGACTAAGCGAGTACCAAGGAGAGGTATCCCTTACACAAATCGATCAGAAATTGCCATGAGGTCCATAAGAATATCTTCCATGAATTTCTTCATCATTATTGACAGCAGCATACTTGAAAAATCAGAGGTGTTGCAACCAGGGTCAGGAATTGTATTGGCACTTCGAAAATATACTTTCTGGTGTAAGTATACATAAAAGTATTAATCGTCCACACAGAGAAAATACCTTCTCAAAGTCACAGAAAACAGCGGTCGTTGGTCGACGGTATGCATGGCGCCGATCAAGTACTCGACCTAATGTAGAAATCATCATCAACAGCATGACATCAGTTTTCAACACCGATGCTTCACTGCCGTACAACAATGACCTATTTGAAAGCCTTATTGTGAAGAAAAGAATAAAGGTGGACGGGGAAGGGACTTAATGCTAGCTTACTACAATCATTCCGAAGTGCCTACACTTCCGGACACTCATTCAGGCAATCTGGATAGAAACTGACAACAAGATCGCCACTGACATCGGTTGGCAGCCATATCTTGCAGCATCTCCAACCAGGCGCAGTGAGGATCACGCGGTCCCAATCCTGGAAGGCGAGTAGCACCGACAGCACCCAAGCGTTTCGTAATCTCCTTCATATCCCTCTGCCAGGTCAAGGGTTGGCCACCTCTCTGCTTCCGCCACTCTGA
>SJOL01009151.1:180534-205034 GCA_004794785.1 Opisthorchis felineus
CGTGTTTGGTGAGCTCCGCCAACGCACCTGCTATCCGGAACGTGTGGGACCGATGGTGACCTTGGGGACACGTCGTTCTCTGCACATGTACTTTTCCATGTCTGGACGCGTCCCGACACTGCGACACTCAATTCGGGCACCTTTCTTTGAAAATGGGCACTACCATCGACTCAGCCGTTGTCTGTGACGGTATCTTCCGCCAAGATAGAGGAAGGTTAGTTAGACAAGCACCAACAGGGGATTCCGTCTCTAGCACCGAAAGAGCAGGTGGGAGTTCGTCAGGCACAGTAACTCAGTGACGTTTGATGGAGGCAAGGCATTCACTTATCTAGAAAGCCGTCGGAGGTTCCAAGTTCACTGTCTAGGGCTTCGTTGCGGTTAGGAAACCTGGTTGGGAAATCGCAGGTGTCTAGTTGAATTGCTATTAAAAGCGTTCAACCTAATGGTCCAGATGTTTTTTTAGAGACAAATGATCCGATTTTATCAGTGACTTTTTCGCTCACCGGATGCCTCTTTGGGCCTATTGTACGCATCGGCTGGAATAGTTTACGCACATTCCCAGAGCTTCTCGCCTCCTCCATCTCTCCAGCTATCTGGACCCACAAGTTTATCGATCTGCGCAGATGTACAGTTTCACCTGACGTCTGACAGTTCGTCTAGTTATTGTAGTCTCGACCAAGAAGAATAAATGTACGAGCTTCAAACAATTTTTAAGTGTTGCTTGAGTTCCAGTGGTTAGGTCGTTCCACAAGTGAAGCACCCTGGATCTTGTAGCTTTTCGGTCAGTACCTTCCAGTAAGAGTTAAAATCATGAGAACTGTTGTCCAAAAGGGACTTCAGTAGGTTGTTCTGGTAAGTTTACTTCACATCAGGGTCCCAGAACTTCTCAATGATCAGGCTTGGTGTGCGCATTTTGCTCGCCCTTGAAAAGCGCGACGAGAAGCCACAACGAATATAAGGCCAGTTTTAGGGCCGAAATGCACAGTACCGTATGCAACCTTGTCCAGTGTTGACGATGAACTGGACCGACTACAGAAAGCTAGTGTTCTCTAACTGACCAACTACTCGAAATGGGCCCCACCGATTGTAATAGTGAAGGACGATAAAGGGACCACCCGATTATGTGAAGGCTTTTCCACTGGTCTCGTAACTCCACTGGATACCAGTCGGTACCCTCTCCCTTTCCCAGACTTGTGCGCGAAACAAAACATTTCGCGAAAACTGATTTGTTTTGGATGTACCTGTAGGTCGGAATCGATGAATCTTGAGAACTTCTAACCAGCAATACGCACCGCGATCTGTCTGTGTACTCGACTACCGTTTCGTGACAAGACAGTGCCAGCGATGTTTCAACAACTCATGGACATGATGCTGAAGGATGTCCCCGGTGTTGTTGCTTATTTGGACGATCTCATCGTCATGGACTCCAGCCCTAACGAATTATGGCAGCGTGATGATTACTTGCTTGATCCAATTCAAGAATATGGCTTCAGAGTGCGTTGACAAAAATGCACCTTCTTCATGAAGTCGATAAGGTATCTCCGTTCCGTCATTGACAAAAGTGACCAACCGACCGGAACCTGGTCTTGCCTTCAGACGTTAGGCTGGTGGTACCTTTTGGTCGTAACGGATGCTTAGAGTAAGTGACCGTGGATTCCTCCAGGGAACACTCACAACTGCCACTACTATCCTGAAAATCAGATGATTATTCAGTCGTATTGGAACCCCGGAGACTATCGTATCCGACGTGTCGGATTCTGGGTCCCCAGAGTTTTGTCAGAAGTACGTTGTAACCCATATCCGCTGGCCGCCACTCAAAACACTCGAACGGCCAGGTGGAACGCTTCGTTGACACGCTAAAGCGTATGCTTCAGAAATCCGAAGAGGAAGGACCGATAAAGGGGATTTTCAAAGATTGTTGCTGACATAACGAGGGACGCCGAATCCAAACCCGCCTGAATATCATCAGAAAAAGCACTGCTCTGACGGAAGCTTCGAACACCGTAGAGCACTATCAGGATAAAGAAAAAGCACCTAGAACATCGCAAAATCCGGAGTAACAATTCAACCGATATCGCGGAGCGCACGCGAGGTGCTACAGCAAAAGCCAGACATTGTTGTCTGGCGACAGCGTCAGACGCCCCTAGTGGATACCATAGCACATCTTTCGCCGGTGCAGCTAAGTACTGTAAGAGATTTCAGTGGACCCAGTCCATACGAATCAAATTCGGCCAACAAATGCGAAGATTCTGCCCCCTGACCGAGCGAATTGAGCCTGGAGAGGCCTTTGTACATTTTTCAAATCGACCCCATCACCTGGCCCACCAGAGGCCAAGTCCGAGTAAGTTCTGCGACCGCAACGCTAGTCATTCAGGATCCGCAAGCTAGTGAGGCCACTGCAAGTGAAACTCCGACTTCGAAAGTACACCAACGGGGAAGGTGTTGGGCGGAATCCTATACCAGAAGCCGCTTCTGGTGGCCTTACCGCTTTTAATCACACGCTCCGACGACCAACAAGCATACCTATGTAGTATGTGGGCTATGGAAGCACCAGAAGACAGTGATTCTCCCAAGGCAAGGTGTTCACGACAATTTACGTGGATGTAAACCGAAGGAAAGTCCAGGGGTCGAAGCCCAGTAGACGGGCCGGTGGCAGGTTCAGCACCAAGCCGAGCCCTGATTGGTTGAGTACATGGACCAACAGCCAATAGCGTTCTAGAGTGCTCTGAGTGCCGGTTACCAGAGCAGCGTCAAGGGGCCCGATTATCCAGGTTGTAATCGTTATACAGAGCTTTGTCAAGATGGTTTTGTCTTGCGTTTGGTGTCCTGCTGAAAACGCTAAGCTGGTAGAGTTATTCCGAGGTAAAGCACCACCGTTAGTTCATGTGCGTTTCCCACTTCAATACTATCTCGTAACCACTGCCTCCTCCGAATAAAGATCACATTTGTGGTGTTTCGTACCTTTCTTTTGCTTTCATTATAAAGTCACGTAGTTCACCAATTCCATAAACGTTTTTTGGTTGAATACGCAAAGCCACAAAAACGCGCATTTGTACAAAAATTACATGCAATACAGGCGTGGTCACGTGCTCCGACTTCCTCTTCTCATTTCGCTCGCGCTTACAGCGGTCATACGCGAGCTTCATGTGCTAACTCTGGTATCAAAACATTTCAGACTGTCTTCGGAGTTTATTGTATGTGAGAGCTGTCCGAAAGGAGACCCCTGGACATCAACGATCGGATTATTGTTTATTCACTGACCTGGGCCAACGACGAATTTTTTTAAAGAGAACAATTCTTAGTGAGTCTGTTCCATTCGACCCTTTTTATTATTGTGTGCTCAATTCAGAGTAATTATATTTATTTCTTTGCCACACACTTCTGGCAAAGTAGCTTTTTGCGTACCCAGACCACTACATATTTCTGTGGATCCCGGTCCAATGTGAGTTAGTCATAAATCCATGGTAATGGCTAATAACTTGTCACCGCTCAGATCGCCAATTCTTAAACCCACCCACAGTTTGAACGGGAGAATATTCTACACAAGGTTTCAGCATTTGACTGTATTTATTCGAAACCCTGAACTCTCTCCAGAGAGTCACAGTTTTACTAAAATTGGTTTAAGCGTACCCAAGGTCTTCTTGTAGCGCGGAATTCATGTTTTTCAGCTACTCAGACATCATGCCGAGATTTTATGGAACCGATGGTTTCTCCACGTGTTTTATCATGTGTTGAACTTGGAAAAATTTTGAAAGTGCGTGATCAATAGCTGCGTCGTCGTTGTCTGCGCAAAGTCGAAATGGACCAGCCATTCGCGGCCTACGCAGGAAAAAGTTCCTTATCGTTGCATCAGGCGCCCCGCCAAACAAAATCAAGGAATTCGTTGCAGCTAGCAAAGTTGGTGGGTCTCTTTATGATAGTCAGCACATGCTGTATTGGATGCATGGCAAGGTTTTACATTTATCGGTAAATTTTTACGTTAATAGTGCGGAATGAGACTGTCTTTTGGGTGCAGGTAACATGTTCGGCGTGTAAAGAGTGGACAAGTGTTGAACCATGGGCGAGCCATCCGGCTGGGTATGGCAGTCGTAGTTCCATCATCGCGATGTCGAACTTGGGGCCGTGGACAGCCCCGTATATGAACATCTTGGGTGAGTCAGTTGGGGTTTTCAGGACAGTTAGGATTAGCCAAGGAATCGTGACCAATCAGGACCAGCATGGCTCAAGGTTATTCTTTGGACCATTGGGGTCACAGGGTGGCTCACTGCTGTCATTAGAATGCGGCTCGCATTATCAGGCACCTGAGTGGTTACAAGTTCTGACTCTTGTAGAGGGGATGCACTGCTCGGTTTAAAAAACGATAGGAGACTTCCTAATGAATGTAGTGGGGAATGAGCATATGCAGTCAACGCAAACGGGCCTGGCCCCGTGAGAAAATATGGGACACCCATTACCTAAATTTTGCAAGTTCATTTGCAATTTGGTTCAATTTAGTTCAATTGCGATTTAGCAAGTTCATAGCTAGTTGTGTAATCGTCCGTGAAGCTGAGTAGAGAGGGCATACGTGGGAATAGACGTAGCTCCCTCGTGTTACCGAGAGGTTGGTTTGCAGACATCAGGCGAGATAAGATCATTATGTATTTGAGGGTGCTGGGGCGAAAAGGGGGTTAGAAAGCCATCACGGACATTTTTAGAACGGTTCCGTAAGTTCTGTTCAGAAAGTGGGTTGGAGAGCTGCAGATGGACACATGTTACCAGTTAGGGGCCACGGTGAGCAGTAGAATGCTGGCTGGGGATATGGAAGGCTTTCTGATATTAGGTGGATGGCGCAACGAATTGCTAACCGACCCTGTAAGTTGCGTGAGTCTAAATGAATTAGTAGTCTAAGGCTTGCAGGGGCAAGCGACCGGAGAAATACATAGGGTCCTGGCCGTGCTGAACGTTTGGACGACGGGCTGACCTCAGCGTGACGCAGTTAAAATTTGGGAAAGGTTAGGGACGTTGAGAAACGAATTGCACTAAGGGCGTCATGCAGTGTACATTTTTTGAATCTCTGTTAAGTTACACATGAGGCAGCATTTTTTCACCCTGCAATATTACGTGTTTTGGATTCATGAATGATTCCATGGGATACACGCTAAAACCAGGACAAGCTTAAGGCAGTGACAAAGGCTTCCGCTAAATTATGCTTTCTCCTCAATTTTCCGTGAGTGTTGATGAAATTATCAATGGCCTCAATAGAGAGCCGATCGTTCCAACTAGAAAGTTGTTAAAATCCCCCGCGGTGTGTTTTGGCACAATGGGACTTCCGGGGGTTGAAGTGATGGTACATAAAGTAGGCATAACTGGAAGTGTGTTCGGGGTAGATTGAGGTGTATTGACCGCTGATCTCATCCCATTCCCTCGTCTTCCCAAGCTTCGACCTTCGGCAATACCTGCTTCGAACGCTCTGTTTGGCTGTTATCCACATCCACAGCGACCCCCAACCGGACCAGGAAAATACCTGCGATCTTACATCGGCTTCTACCTCTGCGGATACCCTTGACAACTCAAAAACCCCGCTTCTCACAGAATTGCACATCCCTTGCCCAATCACCGCTACACAGACGTCCGTTACTGGGCCGTCCAGAAACCAAAGTGCGTTAGTGCAACGGTGGCACAGCGCTGCCACACCCCGTCTGATGGGACACCGGCTATTATTCTTCTCCCACTATTTACTGTTCCCTCTCGCCATTTCGGGCGTTTACCTACACATAGGATCAAATTGCCTCTGGGACGAGTTGGCCTTAATTTTCTGAACCCTCCCTAGGAACACCTGCTTGTTGTTCCGCTGAAAAATAGTTTGTCACACCCACAAATTCAGCTATTCTACTCACGGTCTTTGTTTTGCCTCAGCATCAGCATTACCACGCCAAGTAGGCATTACACCTGACACCCCTCTGACAGAGATAGCAGTGAGTCTGTCCACGTTCTGCGTACATTATACTTCTGCGACGCAGCTCACTATTAATCCCCACCGCAACTTTGCCCATCGCGTCTTCCTCACTTGGGCATTTCCTGACCCTGGCTATTAACTCAACTGTCCAACGGCAACTGTTCAACCACTGAAAAAGCCGTACCTCCTGCCCTATCATTTTTTTTTGTTTTCCACAATTTACAACTAATAATCACGCGATTGGTGTGCCTCCTTCGTTTTGCCTCCCCCTCCGTTGTGCTGCTCCCAGCCACGTTCAGAGTGTAACGACCAATGCCTCAATTGGCATGGTCCGCACAGGTTGGGAAATAAACCTATTACCATTATTGTGTTAAGGAAACTTTTTACTTACATTAGGCTAAAGATGTCTGTACCAGTTGGCCCAAAATCGGCCTCCTTCATACAACTCTCCGAAAGATGGTCCATACAAAGTGTAATTCCGTCTTCTTTTATCATGCCTTTGGGAAATGAAGGCTTCGTTGTTACCCCAAAGACTTTATAGTTTGGCGGTCCTCTGCCCCCGCTATGACACTCCAAACGATCCACCTTCTCTGTACTCTTTCTAGCCTAACTCAAACAAAATTCATCTTACTTGATTCCACAAAAATAGGCTCCTCAACACAGACGCACCGAAGTGAATGTCTCTCATGGTTGAAGTCCGACATACATACTTTCAAAAACCTCATCGTCACCAGCAACACAACATCACCGTTCGGTACTGATGCTTTAGTACCATGATTTCTTCGAAATCCCTATTGTGAAAAAAATGTGTCAGAGCAGGTCGTTTAGCTTTAGTCTACCGCACTCATTCCGAGATGTCGGCAGCTACAGACGCCCAGTTAGGTTTTTAGGGTGGAAACAGAAAACGACAATGCCATGGACGTCGATTAGTAGCCTTATATTGCAGCTTCTTCAACCGTGAACTAAGAGGATCGCACTGACCCCATCTGGGAAGGCGACCCTCATCGCCAACACCGACTTTTCGTAGCCTATTTCATACATTTCAGCCTGCGCCACTCTCAACCGGACACAAGAAACGGTGCTCTTCCCGGCAATCCGTGAGTTGGGGTGTGCAGTGCATGACCAAACTGCCGCGGCTTTGTGTGCTAGAAACCAACTTTGACGGATGTCCTTGTTGCGCCACCAAAAACGTGTTTTCCCATTGCCTGTTTGTGGATTTGACGTCAGCAGCCAGCATGAGCAATGGCTCTGACAAAAAGGTCGTTGAAGACCTGAGAACACCTCTGTTTGATGTTTGCTGGAATCAAAGCTTACATTCAATCAGCAACACAGCCTGAACTATAGCGTGCGTTTTTTGAGGTTCCGGAGACATGCGGGACCGCCGCTATAGGTGAAACAACTGGAAAAATGCGTCCTGAGCCCTAGAGATTAGTGCGTGTTCTTTATTTGCTACACTGTAGCCGGGAATAATACAACTTCGAAGATAAGCGAGGTACTTCGTAGCCTCGAGTTGCTCTCCGGGAGGTGAAGACGGTGTGTTTGGTGCTTTCATGTGCAGAAGCATGACGTTGCACTTTGTGAGTGCAAGATACATGCCAGAAGAGCAGGTTGCTCTGGTCGTTTTCTACAAAAACACCTGCGTCTTATACTTTGTGAAGGAGAAAATGATGTGTTCTGCATATCCCGGATCAATAAGGTTTTTGTCAGCAGCTGTTTGAACACCAGTGATTTGAAGACCTTTTAGAGTTTGTCTCAGCAACTCATTAACCACAAAGTTCAACGGGAACAGAGGTTGGATATTTTTGTTGAACGCTACTTTGTCCACTAAGGCTTTTTGGAGCCCTGTGTTGCTCTCAGACGTTATGAATCCTTAGAATGCGTTGAACTCATTATATAACCGAGCTTCTGGGGAATTCCTTGCGGGGCAAGCGTCTTATTGAGAACAGACCAGACGAATGCGTTAGATGAGCCTCGAAATTTTATGAACACTAAAATAATCGGTCGTTCATACGAACTGCGCAAAAAATAGTGTGCGGGTTTGATCACTGCAGCCCTTATCAGGCAAGAATCCCGCTTGCCATTGAAGGGTCAGTGCTTTACGGGCCCTAATACAGCAGTGGAAACAAGAATCTCGTTATGTCTGGAGACCAGTTGGTCACTCCTCAACTACCGCAACCACTATGGCCTCTTCTGGGAATGAGCACTGCATCAGTCCTCCTCAGTTTTCCGGGGTAGACTTATTTCCTTAAGTAGAGGCACATAGGTCAGACAAGCACTGACTGACGAGTTTGCCCCATACCTGAAACATGCAGATGGGGGGTCATTCGGACCAGGAGCTTGGTAACGCTTCAGGGTGCCTCCGAGGCCTAATTGGGTTCCAGGTTTACCGTACAAAGTTCTAATAATATTTGATAACCCGATCAAGTAGTATTGTGTGTCCGTGAACGTTGTTCTTCAGAATGCTCGGACCATCGGCCAAGGCGTTATTCCTTATTTGACAGTGTTTTGCTGGGACGTGAGTAGGCACGACACAGTTCCCTCCACTGAGATCCTTTCATGGACGTCGCAAGGCACACTGCACGGAGGTTTTCATCACCAGTTATGCCGTGAAGAAAGGATCCCCCTACCCGGTGACTTAAGACGATGCCAACCCCTGCGCAGCCTGCCACTGGATCGCCATAAGCGCGTGACAGGAAGAGAATGGGGAGTGCTGAGGCAATTAGCTTGATGACTGCGCTCGGATTTTGAATTCTTGTTGTTGATGCGAACCAAACAGCAATTTCCAGCAATTCCAGTGTACGGGCTTGTTTCAGCTTGAGAACATTAGGAACAACAAGGCTAACCAGGCATTGAGGATTAAAGTTGGGTTTCAAGATACTTGAGGCTTTGGGCACCGGCTGGCATGCTTATGTAACGTTCACAACCGATTCATGACTAACAGGGTTGTCAGCCTTAACGGATGGGCCTATAAGAGCATTATTATTCACAAATATGGGAATAAAACGAATGTGAAAGAGAAATGGGGGGGAAGTCAGCGGTAGCCAGTTTTCGATTGCTCGCTTTGCTGTATGAGGTGAGTGCGACTACCCGGCTAATGACATGATGTGGAAACCGATGTGGCATGATGCTATTTTGTGAGCATCATGGATGCATGTGGAAATGGATACCATCTAGGTGCCCAAATCTAGAGAGAGAGACGCTCAGGGTCTCCAGCGAAACCTTCTGTTTACTGCAAGGCGGCGATGTTTGGCAGGAGGCGCCAGTGCATTAGATTTCACTAATGAACTTGTCACGGCAGCTTGTCCTGAATGATATTCTGGACCCATGACCAAGTCTTTGCCCTTTCCCAGAACTTCAACCTCCGAGGTTACGAAGGTTTGGAGGCTTCCACCTCATAGCTGTTTTACTAGCAAATAGTTTCACATGGAAGCGAGTTTGTTGCCCCAATCCGCAATGGTTTTGAGCACAATATCAACCACGCTCTCCCGAAATATGTAAATTTACCTTCCAGTTGTGCCTCAACATTCACCGGGCCGACCATCACTTGCCCTCTGCTCTTTTGATTTTCTTCTTTAGCATCCCTATATGTCATGCAACAGACCCAGTGAAAGGGCCCCATGTGCATTTTGTTAACATCTGTCCTGCATAGTTCCGTACTGTGTCTTGTCCACACCAACGAGCTCACCGTAAACAACCGCCGTTTTAAATTGTTCTGACAGGCTCGTTTACTGCGGCAAAGACAGTGTCTGACTTTGCGCCCGTTGGTCAAATGGCGCTCGGTTGAAACCACGAAGCACCTCTTTTAAAGCGCCACCTTGCTGCACTGCCTATCATGCGTCGCAATCTGAGTGGTACTTTAAACTTGACTACCCCACTCATTCTGGTTGTTTCTGTGCCCGCTTTCATCACAGTTACTGACCGAAACGGTCTCCGATTCCCAGATCAGTTACTTCCATTGGCTCCTTCCCATTTCTATGGTACGGCTTAACAGTCCATTCAGTTGAATGCCTGCCCCATTCAGTGGGTTTCACTTATTTCACCACATTATTCCCCCTCCTAAGACCCCGTCTATGGCTGCCATTTCTACGAAAGCCCCTTTTAAGCGCAATTTGCATTGCCTGATCCCAGAGTGGCCTGTTTTTTTCTTTTCTTCCACATGACCCTCCTAACAGAAGTTAAAAGCCTGAAATTTTGCACTGAGTCGATTGTCCATCTGACACCCATGAGCATTTCCTTGAGTGCCGTTGAATATGCGCTCTCTTCATCTTAGCCATTTCCCATTTAGACTTCTTCCTCTTATTACCGACCTTGGTAGAACAGCCACGGATGAAAATTTTCTATTCTGATCCGCCTAAATCCCCCACCAGCATTTAAGTATCCCTGTGTCGCACTGCACTCAGTGTGTCCCGAATCATGAGTTCTCTTCGTGATTCCCAACAGGTCCTGCGCGTTCACAACACTTCACCCTACCAACCTCTTGCAAGCCTATTGACAAGCTCGGCGAACAGATCAGCTACTGACTAACCAACTGCCTATTAACCCACCCGAGCTACCAATATTAAGACGCTGTAAATGTGGTCTGTTCACAGCTGGATGGCCAAAGTCACACAACCATGACACTCCAGGAATTGCTTTACCAAGAAACCCTAAACCAGAATAACCAATGATACCACACTCATGCCCATCAGCGTCAGCGCCTCCGATTCACTTAAAATAACTGTTAGCATTTAACACAGTTCCAAAAGACCTCAATAGACATTGTTTCACCGAAAAGAACTCCCATAAAAAAGTGTAAATAGTTACAGTGAGAGCCCGCACAAGCTCAGGTAGAAAGCGATACTACGATTCAGTTCTGGTTGACGATTGTAAGGGGACTTTCCCCAACTTTTGCTATAGTGACAGTTTTCGCGAAGGATAGGAGTGTTAACAGGTCTGTCACAATACAAACGCATCGGCTTCAGCGTACCATAATATTATTACCAGAATTCGAATTTTTTGGTCTTGAAATGTTATTTTCTCGTAGTGCCGCCAGATGGTGCTGCCAACTACAACTAAAACCATTTGGGCCACTCTCCGTGAATGATCTTTGTTCGGGTGGGAGGGGGTACTAACGTACACACATGTAATATAGTCCTAATTACAACAGGATAATCTAGGAATCAAGCCTGAACTAGGCATCCCGGGGTTACATAAGCTGGACATAGGTGTGAGTTTTTCAAAGCACAATAGACACTGTCTGTATTGAGGGCTCCCGCTGTTAGTGCAGAAACAGAAGGCATCATCTATTTTTGCAACTCAGACATAGAATAACCCGAATTGATAGTCCTTTCTTAGATTAAAAATAGCTACTGAAACATTCCAAAGTGCGCAGTAAAAAGACACTTTTCTCCATTGAACGTCAGCCGAAATCGATTCAGCAACAAAGCAACGAATCACCTATCGAACTAAAATGGATCATTATCAAATCTAACTGGAAGTCTATTATTTTACTGATTTTACTGATTTCAATAAAAATTTGTAAAAACGAATCTAGAAAAACTGGATTTTAGCACTTCTTTACACACAATTTGCACCCCATGGTTTTTTTCTCAGTCGTGAGAGCAGGTGGCTGCAATCCTGTCCAGATTTCACACCAATCTGTTTCGTCTAAAACGACGAGGAGCTCATCTGATTAAATTCTACAGGAACTTTTATGGCGTAGACAAACTTTCTTTTGTTTTCACCCAGGGTGGGATGTGCAACCTTAGATTTCTGCTCAAAAATAAAGCATCCTAAGGAAAGAATGTCCTAATAATCGAGCAAAATGGCCCAGTTCCAAAGGTGTTTGTCATACAAGGAATCAGCTGCCCCGAAGTATAGTGGATTAAGGTGGCAAACGCACTTCGTTTGCAAGTTTAAAAATGTGTTTTCAAACGTGATATAGACGATAGATAGACATGGATAGACAAATTTAGTGGATATTTCGTCCTGTAAGTGAAGCCAATCTATGCTGAAAAGTCTCTCTTGAAAAATCCACTGTGTAGGCTTGAAAGCTCTTGCTTCTTCATGCTTATTTTTTGATTAAAAATGTTTGTTTCATTACAAAAATTTCTGTCGTGTGGTCTGCATATGGCCAATCTACCTATACGGCTCTTCGATTTCTCAGTTAGTCGATTTTACTACGCCTCCCGCCTCCATATATGACTGCTTTGATAGATTGATCGTATACTGTATCACACACTCAAAAGTGCACTAGATATGGAGTCAGCAAAATCGAATCCAGGTTTTCGTTCTTAGATTGACTCGATTTCAGTTCCCTGCATGTTACAACAGAAGTTTTAAAAATAGTTCTTTTCATTCGCCACATTCATGTCCATAAACTTCGAAATTGGTACTTGTGTTAGACTGACCAGTACAAGGTCTTCTTTGCTCAAGTGCAGAAAAGAGGAATGTCTCTTGAATACAATCATAATTTTGGGGATAATTATCGGGAAAGCAGTCTGCCGTTGAGCGGACACAGGTGTCTTTAGAACAATTGGAAAGTAAACACGATCCCCTACATCTTCTGATAGACTGATTACCTTTGATCAAACCAAAATAAGGCGATTCGTTCTGCACCACATCTTCTGTAGAAATCACAAGTATATCATGCTGATTATTCCTCGTTTGATGCGCACACCGGTTTAGGGTACTGCCGCGTGAATAAGGTGAGTACCCACAGCCAATCGACGGACAAATTTTCATTTGATTTGAACCTGAATGAGAACAGCAAACATGACAGCTCAGGCAGTTTTGCAGTTGCACATCGCCCGTCAGCGCACGTGGAAAGGTCGAAGGTCTAAAAAGAGATCCTGAAAAAAAGGCGAATGACTGATAACCACCGATTAAAGACAAGCGCACCAGAGGGCTTGCCGTTATCAAGTGAGTGTGACACCCCGAAAGATACATTCCTTGGAATAATAACTAAAGGCTGAAGATGGATACATCCACGAATGATAAGATGCGACCTCGTTAATATTGATCTAGTTTAGTGAACCGATTCAAGAAACCGAAGAGCAGACCAACCAAACATGGACACAATATGTTGCTGGTACTCAACTAGTCTTGATGGCCTGTTGGAGAATAACTGTGGACAGACTGCATACTATTCGCATCATAGAGTGGAGTCAACCATGGGCCCGTTAGCGTTGATTTTTTTATTGGCATAGCTTTGGTACGCATGTTTTCATCAAATTTCAGCCAAGCGTAAAGCACTCTATTGGCCGAAAATACTCGTGGGTCGCCTTGCCAGTGTTATATGCAGACACTCAGGTGAACCGCCAGCTGATAATGTGGTCCACTTCGCCGGAGGCCTGTTATGGCCTTGTAAGGCAAGACAACGCCTCCGAAACAGTTCAGAATGGGTCCACTGAACGCTAAAATTGATTTTCTTAGTTCAGGTCTGCAGCTTCGTTGATTCACTCCAGTGCGTTCTCCCGATGTTGTAGAAGTACATTGTGAAACAAAAGATATGCGGCTGCATGATCAAGCGAAAAAACCGTTTTCACAGATTTTCCAATGATTGGTACGAATGGGACCCTGATGTCTAGCTTTCCCGTTTGTTTTCAATCAAAGTAATACATGTGGCGCATTTACGTGAAACGTTGCACTTCGAAGGCCTTTTGTTTAAATATTGCCCTCTGTAATCGCTCTCTGACCACAAAAATCGATTTCAGGCAACTTAGCGTCAGGCTCAGCCCTCCGTTCAGTGAAGCTAGAAGGATTATGGACAAGTAGCTCATTTTAAACAAATGTGCTCAAATAATAACGCAGGTAACCGCATTCAGATTTATGCTTCGTCGGTTTGCAGTCTTGGTAGGATTCGATTTTGGATGGGATTAAAAGAGGAGAGACAAGTACCCTGGATAACAATAGCCACTATGAACGTGTGGTGGACCCCGTTTAGCAATGCATTCTAAAAGGTACACTTTTCGTTTCAATGACCCTGGTTCGATTTCCCAAATGGGAGCTTTTAACTAAACTGCCCGGTTTTGTCTTTAAATCGTGTGTGCGTGCAGACTCATCAGTCAACACAGACATGTATGATACGCAACCATTTTAAAATAAAACGTACCCAACCCTCAGTAACAAATCTTTGGGGAAGTATAAAGAATACCGGGATTCACACACTAACAGATTTTGAAGTCCGAAATAGTTTTCCTATGCGGAATGGTCCTCGACAGGCCACAACTGGTTTCGCCTTTCCTAGGGTCCGTCAGGTTTTAACAGTGCCTGAGTTTCCGTCAACTTCGTATATCACATTGTTGGTGAACTTTATAGGGATGGGACCGCCTTCTCGAATTGCCAGGTAGGTATAGTGCGTAAACTCTTCGGCAAAACAACCCAATTATGAGGGCCGCTTAAAAACCATCTCTAATGCAGCTAGCCTTTTTTCGCCGCAACCGACGCATTCAAAAACAGCAATAGTTATGTGTGAGCAAAACCACTCACCGTCTATCACCTCAGTATTCAATGGGACGGCGGCGTAGCCTAAATTTCTGGACTTCAAATTTGTTGGCTGGCTTCTGGTGGCTTTGTAAAAGTGAATGACCAGTTGACCAGCGGACAAAAATAGGAGTAAGCAGAAAGCCGCCAATGTCCAGATAAAAAGTATTGAATAGCCTAGATAGAACATTCGTGAATAGAAAGAAAACATAGTGCGTTAAGGAATCATCTATATGTCACCAATGAGCTCAGTGACGGCCGATAACCGTAGACGTGTTTACCACAAAAAACAGATTTTCTGGATAGTAATGGACAGTAGATTAGCAGATGAAATTTTTGAATACATACCTAATTACTGTCACAACAAGGAAACAAATACGAAGTACGTTAATTCATCGTCGAGAAAAATCTTCGGGCCACCCAAACGCTTCCTTGACCGGGGATGCTCCTAGATTGGAGAATAAATGATACTAACCATATCACATGACTTCTCAATCATAAAGCTGGTTTTTCAGTTGCTCCTAAGTGTCCTTTACAGATTTCCTTTGCGTGCCATAGAACTTTTTTCTTCGACTGAATTGTGTTCTCTGTGACGGCCACATCTACCAGAATGTCGAAATATCAAATCTGTATAGCCGTTGTCAACAATTTCATCTAAGTTATCACGAAAGAGTATTGCACAACTTGGTCACATGATAATGAGATCTACAGACGGAGGTTAATATCTTAGGAAGGGAGATTTCAATATGTTAACAGATCAATAACAACTGCTGATGATTCTAAAAAATAAAAACCTTTTGTGTTGTCGTAAATATGCTCTAGCTTCTTTGCCTTCGGGGTGTATTAAAACTGTGGCCAAATCTTAATAACGGTACCATCTGCTAGGCCAAGCAAAACTCAGTACGCATGACAGCGTTGTATTGGTGCTTATGATACCAACCGTGCAACAGGACAGTCAGCAAATCCGCCTTATTGGCATAACTTGTTCCCTGTTGCAGAGTAAATCAACATCTTCGGGACCAGAAAGGTCCTTGAGCGTGAGTTGCCACGAAAAAGTAGTTCACATCGCAAAAACAACTTCCATGACGGAGATGATTCCTTCGATTAGAATGTACTGTGAGCAACTGACTGTACATGGATATTCCCAACTGATCTGAATTGGTTGGTGTTTGCTTACAAATCACTCCTTTCCCAGAAGAGGACGCCGAAAACCCTTCCTCGACAGGTTTACTTTGAAGAAAGTGGGACCAACCGTATCTCCCGCTAATGAAGTTTCACATGTATCCCGGTATTCCGAACGACTTTCTTGAGCGTGCGATGGAATATTTTACTTTAACAGACTAAAAATGGTCGGGTATGCAGGAATTTTGTTTAGTCCGTAGAGTTAGTATTACAACGCTCTCAAAATCGGAATCAGAATGCGTAGGACCTCACGTCCTCTATTTGGTTCTCCTCAGTCATCTTCCACCCAGGATGTAGAGATTCAGTTTTCGTAGTTTGTCTTATTAAACACGGCTTCTTATTTCTGTCACCATTTGCACTCGTTTGACACATTCAATATTCATTCTGAGATGGGAACCTAGGCTGAATAATGTACTCGAGGTTGGGGCGTGCAAAGGCTTTGAAAAGCGTCAAAAGCAACTCTGGTTTCCGCGATTTCATTGTCCACTGGAGTTGGGAGAAAACCTTCTCTGCTTTTCGCGCTGAAGGATCACACTGCCTCCCTACTTTGAAGCCACTTTGGACAAGGATGCCTAAGTCCTTGATTTATGCAGCATTTTCCAAATCAGGCACTCCAAAGTGGTCTCCGAAGTATAGTGCGTGAGCAGGGTCCTACTGGAATAACAAGCATTAATTGGTTGCGTTGCGTAAGGGGCCCCCGATTTTTGTCGAATTTGCCACTCCACTTAACCGGTCCTCCTTCTGTCCTAAAGCAATTATTCTTGCTAGTCCAGGCCAAATAGAGTAACCAGCGAACCCGGGTTTTACTCGTATATAGATCTCCGGTAACCTAGTCTTAGCCATGGCCGGATCTGAACCCGTGGCATCGGACATGCAAGGCCGGTGTTTTGCCACCATTTTACCAGCGTACTCTGGACGCACCTTGCCGGCTGTGTTTCAGTTCGCACATCCTTGTCAAACAGCCAGTGAACTCGTGGTAGTTTTCGTACAGTCTATCTCCTTGCTTTGGCTACGGGGAAGTTAAATTATAAATGGACCGCGAACAACTAGATAGTCTTTTCTGGAAGATAATCATCAACTGGGAGATCAAGCATGTGTCTGTTTTTCGGTGATAGGGGGGATTACAACGGGCCAAAAGTCCAGGCCACTAAATGTGTCCCCGACGACGATATTTCAACTTGAGGGGCATCCGCGTACGGGCAGTACTGTGCACAATCAGTAAAACGCTTGTCAGCTCCCACATAGTTGAGAAGCAGTTCCCCCGAAATTGGCTGAAGCGAAATTCCTTGAAAAATGTTAACCGTTCAAACATGTTCATGCTGCTCACCGCTGGAATTAAGTTTCGTCGATTATGGTGTCACACCATAGTTGACGAGAAGTGGATGATTAAAGTCAACTTACTTCGGTGCCCCCGCTATTTTGCTACTAACCAGTCATTCTCAGCTCACAGAATGGACGTGTCTGCCAAAATAAATGGACTGAAACCAGACGCTAGCCAGCTTTTCCTACATTAGTGCCACAAGTTGTGTTTTCTCCCATATCCAGAAAACAATGTGTAACGAGTAATTGTATTCCTCAAATGTTGACCGATCACATCAAACAAGCAAACCACGTTGAGAAAAAACTCACCATTTTCAGTCCTCGTTTCATGAGGATGGGGTAAATATGCTTGACTGGTGTCTTGTAGTTCCGGCTCGACGATGGTATCCATAGTGTCACTGATGCTGTGAAATTTCGCGACTCCGGGTATATAGTTCGGTGGTTGGACTGGAGGCGACTTTCCCACCGGAAAGATCGGGATGCAGTGGTTTGTCGGCTGTTAATGCAGTCATCGTGCATGGAGGGAGGGAGGGAATGTAAAGGCAATTCACGCTTTATTGCTAAAACCTATATAACTGATATCTGTGAGAATAGGGCTGATTGTAAGTAGTTAGTTGGCAAGTTGGGAAAAGGTACAGTGTCATTCACAAACTGTTGGAAACGATATTCGAAAAGAATTATTCTGTAAATGTTTATGACGTACACTCGGAAGCTTTGGTCAGCTGATTATATTACCATGTAACGCACTCATATGATATTAAGAATCATACAGTCGAACCCACACCGATGGCTGCTATCTCACTTGAGGTTGTAAACATTTGAAAAGGCCCATCGTTCGGCTTTAACACTCTTTCGGTGCCTAGCTGCCATGCCACCAGAAGGAAGCACGAGGACTCCGATACTGCCAGGTTGCCCAAGCCTAGACAGGAGCAGTCGAGATGCAGAGGTTGGTTTCTAACCTCTGGTAAGTAGGTTCGTGCGTTACCCACTCAGCTACCTCGATTTCCATAAATATTAACATTACTGTATTACCTGGTATGTCCTGCTAATGTTCCGTAACAGTAGAAGAATGGCTCCAATGTCTGTTTGGCCCAATAATACCTGATTTTCGTTTTTATATCCATCAAAGACTAGATCAGATAACACTTGTTAATTTATTAGCGTCACATGTCTAACTCATTCAGCTACGTTTAAAGCTTATCGTGGGACTCAGGCAGCAACAAAAGCACATGCCCGGCTAGACGAACCATCGAAATGCCACAAAATGCTCGAACGTGCAATAATTCTTGCTACCGACAAGAGAACAAACATGTGCGGAAAAATTTGAGGACGCTATTAGGCAGCAAACTGGTTGGTTTCAGGGATTTGAATGACTGCGAATCCCTCAGTACCCAAAAAGTCAGCGTCTATCCAAGACAGGCCCTTATACAGCGTCGTATCCAGGAGATGAAATTGCAAACGGTCCCCACTAGGTTTTCACGAGGCTTTCCATCTCTGAAAAGGTCAACCCGCAACCTCCCTACAAGGTCCATGGTTTTGTTCTCTGAGAAGAAACTCAAAATTCGAAGGAAAGCCACACGCTTCATCATCTACAGAAAATACCAAAAAAAAACGCGTTTTAAAGGATGTAAGACCATTTTTTCAGTTATAAGTTTGGGAGGCAAACTAACTCACATTTTTCTTCCAAATCAAAACATGGTCAAAATATTTGAAGAAGGAGAATGTTGGTAGCTCAGGTAGCATAGATGGTCGTTGGTTTGTTCGCTGAGCTGGGAAATTTGATTGCAAACATACAATCAACAATGCTGGCCAATTTCTACACAGACTACGGAACGTCAGTACTGAAGACGACGAAATCATGCTCTCATTTGATGTCACATCACTGTTCACTTCAATCAACCACAACCTCGCCAGAGAAACCGTAGCAGAACTGCTTCAGAATAATCCAAACACGACAGGAACCATGAAACCCGACAGTCTATGCAGGCTGTTGGACTTTTGCATGGATACATACTTTAGCTTTGATGGACAAATATACCAACAGTAGAAAGGGACTCCAATGGGATCTCCAATATCAGGATTTATCGCTGAGGCGGCAATGCAAAGATTGGAGAGCGCGGTACTACCAATCACCAATCCAAAGCTATGGATCCGCTACGTAGACGACACCTTTGTCATCATGAAACGAGATACATTACACAGGACGCACGAACTGCTCAATACCAGGTTTGAGGATATCAAGTTTACAATCGAACTGGAGAGGAACAATCGAATGCCATTCTTGGACGTTCTAGTGAACAGGAAGGTGAATGGGACTCTGGAAACCTGCGTATACCGGAAAGAGACACACATGGATCAAATACTCAACTACAACCGTAATCATCCAATGAACCACAAGAAGAGCTGCGTCCAAACCCTGTTCAAGAGAGTGGAGACACTGAAGCACCACAGGATTACGGAGGAACGAAGAAAAAAATCTATTTAGAGTGTTCAAGAACAATGGATATCCAAGTAATTTTATCAAGAGAAGCTTGAAGAAGAAAACATCCCAGCAACAGCAATAACGAGAACAAGCGACCAGACGTGTAGTTCTGCCTTACATCCAGAATATATCTGAACTCACAACCAGATTGTTGGCCCAAAAAGGAATCGTCGTGGCCCACAGCCCGAATGCTAAGTTGAGGAAACTGGTCTCCAGACGCAAGGACAACCAAGACAAAACCAAGAGGAACAATGTGGTATACCAAATCAACTGCAACAACTGCAACAAAGTCTACGTTGGACAAACTGGGAGGAAATTAGGCACACGAATAAAGGAACACAACGCGGCCGTCAGGAGACATGACCCCCTATCCTTGATATCCATACACGAAGACCAAGAAGGCCACAAGTTCAATATGGAAAACGTGAAAATTTTGGCTTACAGGAGACACGAGACACGGAAGGGAATTTCTGGAGGCATGGTACTCCACGGCTGATTAGATCAACCGATGCATTGAAGTGGACCCAATTTACGCACCATTACGTGCAAAGGACCAACTCCTCCACCAAAACACTCAAGGAGAGCCAAATATCGGATTCACAAAAGAAGAAGCAAGGAACTCCTTGGAGTCGGATCAACAAAAGTCACAAGCCGGAACCCAGAGAAGTCAACGACAGAGGTCACTCCAGCATCGATCAGAGCACCAGGGCAGGGGAGGCCAGGCTCAAAGGTCAGGACACGGGATAACAGAGCAACCACCGGAACCGACCGACCGAACAACTAATCGTGATCGAAGATCAGCCCCGGCTAGTAGAATGTATATTAACACACACACACACACACAACACTACTCAACGCACAACCACCGACCCATCGCCACGCTCCACCACGCTCCCCAACAACGCACTGATGATGTCTCCTCGATTGGTGATGAAAAGTTTGCAATCAACTTGCCCAGCTCAGCAAATAAACCAACGACCATATTTGAAGAAATCTGAACAAAAATACAGAATCCTATTACCACCATCCGGCAGGCGCTAGGATGATTCCTTCATTACAAAGGATCGAATCGATCCACGGTTCCTGCTTCCAATGCTACTGCTTTGATTCCTCGATTCCAGCAGTAGTAGAACAAGTGTACACCAGTTACTGTTGTGAGTGATTTTTGGAGAATCTGCATCGATATCAAAACCTCTGTAGCTGATGCAGGTATTTAGTCTCAAAGAGGAAAAAACACTCTAGGTAGTAGTGGAATGTCATTGGGAACGGTGGAGGTAAATTCGAAAACTTCTGTTTTTCTTAGATGAAATAGTTAATAACAAGGTTCACACAAATTCGAACCTTAATGAAATGGGATCATCTGAGTATGTGGGTAAGACTGACACAGGCTAGTTTACACGTTTCATTCAATGCAAAGCATGTGAACAGTGACAGACAATTGTAATCTAAGTTCTCCGACTAGGTGACAGCATGATCTTCACTTGGATCGGTTGTGTTGCGCCTTGTCGGTTTCCAGCCAAAGGCAAAGAGAATTACCTCGGCCCCAGTCAGCAGACGGAGAAGGTCCGACGGCACCCAGAGCGACCTTAAAAGATTTCATTTCGCGTTGCTCTGTCATGACCGGATCCTCGATGAATTTTTAGCCATCAAGGATAAGATATGAAAAAAGAAGCTTCCTTTGGTAGAGCTTAACCTGTTAGGCATTATTTGCTGCTCTGGCGATTCTGATTCGCTGTAAATACTGGTCTAAATGCAAAATAGTTGCAGATAAACTGCCGCCGTTTAAATTTCGCAGTGCTGCGAAGACGCTGATGGTTAGTCATCTGAAGGTAGACACAAGCAATTCAATATGGATTTTGGGCACACCCATTGCAGCCATTGTATGGCCAAAATCGATTCCGCTTATTCACCCACGAAGAGTCTGAACCTCACGGCGGTGCGACGGTCTACCCACCTCGATGGTCATTCAACGTCCACAGAGTGCCTCCTACTAGGTTGCTAAATTGATATCAGTCTGACAAACGCATTTTCCTGGTCTCCAGTTTGGGGGTTTCGAACAAGTGTTATAACGTGTTCTTAAAATTTGGGCTACTCGAATAGTCCCACGACAACATGTGCTGCAATGATCTCACGCTGTTGAGCCAAACACTTTGACTGAGGACTGTATCGTCCTCCTGTCCAGGTGTGAGTGACCTGGTAGTATCTCAGTCCACGTCCTACCATGAACGTTACACCGAAGAGTAACTTCATGCTAAATCATGAACTTTGTAACATCAGCTAGGTCGCCCTATGTGCGGCAAAAGTGGAGCGGATTGACAAAAACATGTAACCGCTGACACGCACCGTCTTTTTTCATTGTATTCTCTCAGCTCCCGGACTCTATGGCTTGGCAATAACTCTTGTGTATGTCCAAGCTCTGGGCAAATCAGTCAGGCACCTTGGGAAATGGCATATTTTACGCCAAGACTCAACTGCTGCTCCACGTCCACTTTTCAGGTCCCGTTCTCCTGCTTCCATTGTAGCATTTAATGTGAGAACACTTGGGCAGATCTGCCAACAAGCTGCATTTGTGTGTACCCTAGACAATGTATCGATTGATGTCTGCTGCATCCCTAAAATTCGAATAGAGAATACGCGGTCAGTTGTTTAATTTACGACACACTTCTATATCTAGACGCTACAGACTTCGAATACTGGGGACCTTGCAGCTGCTGCATTGGATTGCTCTGGAGTTGGTATGACCCGAATTTTGCTAGCTGATACTTTATTGCTTAACTAGACACCTGGAAACACAAGACGCTGTGCCGTCTGACTTTCCACTGCGATAAAAACCTACACCAGTCAAAATACTGAACGCCCTTTTTTGTGCTGTCCACCATGAACAGCTCGGATATAATAATAGCAACAGGAGATTTCAATGTACATGCAGGACGCCTCAGTTCGTTAGAAGTACGCTTTACCGGTACGTTTAGTCTGGACGCAAAAAGCAATGATAGCGATGAATGACTTTTGTAAATATGCACTAATCACCGGTTGCACTGGGTTTACAAGCCATTGTGCCACTTGGCGTCCCTGTACAACTGATCAGCCCTCGAGTCAAATTAACCGCATCGCCATCACCTACCAATACGGTGATTCAGTCCTTGACTGCCGGAAGGTTTCGAACACATGGGTGGTTTCGGGAGGCGCCCTTGTTTGGTGCAGATTTTCATCAAATTTCCCCTTTAAATCCCAGAAGCGAACTTCACATTTGGCGCATAAATGCTTTGAGAGCTACAGGTTGGGGTAAAATACCAAAGCTCACTGTACAGTTCATTAGAAGTAGCGGACGCTGTCGTGGAGGACGTCGTTCGTTACTGGAATGAGATAACCACAGCTACACATGACGCCGAGAACTCCGCGTGCGCGGAAACCACTCCATCTCAAAAAAAAATCGCCATCGCTCTCCTCGGTCTCAGAGTACAATTCAATCAGACGATCGACAACAGCTTGTATTCGAGCAGAAAGACGTAGTGAAACCAGAAAGTTCAAAAAATGAAAGAGGCAAGTGCGACTGGTAATGCGTGGACTTGTCCCACCCAATCCGCAAAACATGAGCTCATAAGTCTTCGGATACATAATACATAATAATAAGAACGAGCGTCTAGATCGCTGGGTGGAATATTTCCAACAACAGGGTAGTTGGCTAATTCCCCCTGTGCCAGTCTTTTACTGGACCAGTACATTCTGCGTTGTGGTCTATGAGTTTAGGTCTCCCGTCAGCTGATAGAGTACCAAGATGCCTTCCGCCTCAAAGCGTCGTCGGTGTGCTGAGCCAGATGAGCCTCCACCAGGGTTGTTCAAAGACCGAAGGAAATCTTCTGATTCCGCTTTAATTAGATTGTTTTGGAAGAAGTGTGCGTGCCAGAGAATTGGAGACAATCGTTGCTCTTACCCGTGTTCAAAAAGGGCATCTGGATCGACTGTCGTAACTATAGTTTTGTAAGTCTGACGCCCATCTTAAACCGGCTACTGGTTTCTCTTATGATGCCATATCTACCCTTGACCCGTAAGAGGAGAAAACCTCAAATAGTAGTTCAACCTGGTAGAAGGCACAGTGGCCGTATTTTTACACCACCTCAATTGCTTAAGCAGCACCGCAACTACCGCTCGCCAAAATGCCTCGACTCTGTAGATAGAGTGGCTTCTTTAAATATTCTTGGCTAGGCGGCGTTGAACTGGAAGTTCGCAACCATGTGTCGTGTTCCGTAGTTTCACTTTTTTGGTGAAGTTAAGACGTGCAGAAAACTGTCCCTAATCTTCCCTAAAACTAGGGAGGTTGTTAAAATAATCTACTTTGTTGGTCAGTAGTTTCATTGGCGCCATCGCAGACTACGCACTCCAAGTGATCACGAAACTAAGTATCGAAATAACTTTTGGAGAGAGGTTAATGGACTTGGATTACTCGGGTACATCGTTTCTTTGTCTGACGATTATTTGTCAGCGCAAAGTACTTCAAACAGGATAACAGAGGTGGTCCCGTAATGCGACACGTGGTTTGCATGTTCACTGTGCAATGTATTACTTTAAGATATCCCGCCCTCTTGTTCGCCTCTGAAGCTTTAGAGTGAATAACTTGAGTTTTTCTATCGGTCCACGCATCTCTGAAGTCGGATAAGCCAAGATTGTACTGTAACAGATGACGAACGAGTAGACAGCGTTCGCTAGCCTGGTCATTTTAGCGTCAGAAATGAGCTCTGCTGACGCTAGATGGCCGTGTGTACAAGGCAAATGTAAAAGCGGTCTTAGTTTATGGTTGCGAGAGTCGGCTGCTCTAGTCGGGGAACCTTATGCGTCTCCAAACGTTTGATCACCGATGCCTCCGTAGCACAGCAATATTTAGTCGGCTGCAGCCAGTACTTACTGAAATGCTGCGTAAGCGGCTAAATGATCAACAATTTTATGCGCTAGAGCAGCAGTCTAAACATGTCCGATTGAAGTGGGACACTCATACGCAGGCGCAACCATCGTCCAACCAACAAAGCAGTTTTCCGTTCGGAATTATTCTTGGCGAATGATTTAGAGGAACTGGCAATGACACGGCAACACCAAACAAAAGCGACTGTAGAAAAACTGAGT
>SJOL01009151.1:208113-282691 GCA_004794785.1 Opisthorchis felineus
TGCCTCGACTCTGTAGATAGAGTGGCTTCTTTAAATATTCTTGGCTAGGCGGCGTTGAACTGGAAGTTCGCAACCATGTGTCGTGTTCCGTAGTTTCACTTTTTTGGTGAAGTTAAGACGTGCAGAAAACTGTCCCTAATCTTCCCTAAAACTAGGGAGGTTGTTAAAATAATCTACTTTGTTGGTCAGTAGTTTCATTGGCGCCATCGCAGACTACGCACTCCAAGTGATCACGAAACTAAGTATCGAAATAACTTTTGGAGAGAGGTTAATGGACTTGGATTACTCGGGTACATCGTTTCTTTGTCTGACGATTATTTGTCAGCGCAAAGTACTTCAAACAGGATAACAGAGGTGGTCCCGTAATGCGACACGTGGTTTGCATGTTCACTGTGCAATGTATTACTTTAAGATATCCTGCCCTCTTGTTCGCCTCTGAAGCTTTAGAGTGAATAACTTGAGTTTTTCTATCGGTCCACGCATCTCTGAAGTCGAATAAGCCACGATTGTACTGTAACAGATTACGAACGAGTAGACAGCGTTTGCTAGCCTGGTCATTTTAGCGTCAGAAATGAGCTCTGCTGACGCTAGATGGCCGTGTGTACAAGGCAAATGTAAAAGCGGTCTTAGTTTATGGTTGCGAGAGTCGGCTGCTCTAGTCGGGGAACCTTATGCGTCTCCAACCGTTTGATCACCGATGCCTCCGTAGCACAGCAATATTTAGTCGGCTGCAGCCAGTACTTACTGAAATGCTGCGTAAGCGGCTAAATGATCAACAATTTTATGCGCTAGAGCAGCAGTCTAAACATGTCCGATTGAAGTGGGACACTCATACGCAGGCGCAACCATCGTCCAACCAACAAAGCAGTTTTCCGTTCGGAATTATTCTTGGCGAATGATTTAGAGGAACTGGCAATGACACGGCAACACCAAACAAAAGCGACTGTAGAAAAACTGAGTGTTGTAGGATCTTTGCGGCTGGTCTCCGCATGATCCTGATTGCAGGTGGTTGGAAACCCTTCAGGATGTGGTACGCAAATGACCCCAGTGACAAGCATGCCGTCATTTCCTAGCCAGACTGCCTAGCTAAAGTCTGCTCGCCGAAGTGTGTGGAACTTATTTTGCAAAAGACTGAGTTAATCCCGCTGACCAAAGTTTTCATGTGACATGACGCTTAAATTTTTTTAAATACTGTCCAAAGGTGTAGAAACCTTACTCTCGATCGTTTCTCCCCTCCTCTCTTTATCTCTATTCTAATAATTCCACCTTCCCTCATGGTTGTACTCGATCTAAGCGTCAGTTTGTATTAATGATCTACTGCTGTGAATAATAATTATGCTAACCCTTATGACTCCGGTTATAAGTTCTGGAACAATGAAAGAATTAGACACTAAAAAAATACTGATATTGTGGAATTGGAATCGCAAGCTGATCCTTAGATAACAAATATTTAAGCAAGGCAGTTTGCGTAAGCAGGATATGTAGGCTTTTGTCACCACATTTATTCTAGAGTCCAGATGAAGTCTAATTTGACTGGAGCTTTAGAAGTTTTAAATCAAATCAAGACAAAGTAACCTCTACAAAGACCGTAAACGGAGAAACTCAAGGAGAAACTCAGGCTTTGAACTATTCACTCACCGAGGTACAATATGTACTGTGCTCACATAATCTGACCAGACAGTGAACATTCAAATGTTGATTTCCTTTCATCAAGGGCCACAGAATGAATGAATTTGAAACGATCTGGTTCGTGATTTGTTTGAAAACCACGCAAGGAATGTGTAATTCTGTTTCCGTTACTCTCGACTGAATTCGTGCGTAGGAACCTGGATAACTGCATTCGGGGAAGAAATATTCAAGTATTTTGTACTTTTTTACGTGATAATAAACATGAATAATCCATAGTATATATATATAGTATATGTACACGTTCATCTGTTTGGTTTATATTTACTCATTGCACTTGATTGTCTGCTTTCTATCCTTCATACAACACAGCTTGCAAAAAGGATTCCTTGCACATAGCTTGTTTGATAACTTGGTGGAATGTGGTATTTCGGATATACAGGGTTCCACGCTACACACTCAGTAATCTATACAACCCACAGAATGTCGAGTCCACATAATACCAAACAATTATATTTGATGGTCGCCTCACAATAGTTCGCCTGTACACTGCTTCCTTCTTCAGTGACCAGGCAGGTCACCGACCTTCCCAAAGAGTGATCAAAGTAGTCGTTTCTTCTTAGTCTCTTTCAAGTGATACTTCCGTTGAACTAATTGCGCGCTTCTATCTCCTCTTATCAGGCCACTTGCGTTAGCGAGTAACGGTTTAGGTATCGAACAGGAAACGTTAACTTACGATGCAGCACACCAAAATCATCAGGCCAGTTGTGCTTACAAGGTACCAAAGTATTAAGTCGTGTTAGTCACAAAGAAGATACAAAGTGATGCTTATTAGGGTGCAAGTTCAGTTTTTTGAATACTTAGTAAACTGGTCTGATATGACAGAATTCTGATTAGAATGACAAGAAAATGAGGCTGATGAGAGATAAACAGTCATTGTTGTGCCAAAGGATACAGTATCAGAAATTGGAAAGGCAGCTAGAAACAACTGGTAAGGAGATTCACACGGAAGCACGGTAATGGGTAGTAAATCTACCGTGACCTGTTCTTATGGGGTAGTAAAACACAACAATAAAAAACGAAATTGTTTCACAAAAATGACTTTACTCTCATCCGGAGTGGTTAGCAGTGTTAAAGTTTCGACGTGTGAGACTGCTGTACCTTCTCAACAATCGACTACTCCGTCATGGGAAGTGTCTTCTCAAGTCTAGGAACTGTGAAGTGGTTGTCTGTTGTGGTTGCATCTGGTGCTAAAGTACATCAGCTTGCACTTCCGATGCACGAAACTATAGAAATATGCATAAATTGTCAGGATTAGGCTTTCATGCCCGTACAGATGCTTTGGTACCGTCATGTAAAATGGGACTTCAGCATCTTGTCTGGTGACTTTGCTTAGCTGGTTGGAACAAATGCTTATGAATGCAGCGCTGCCATTTGAAAAGTGCCCAAAAGTAATTGCTTTTGGATGATAGTATGTAAGGTACCATATGTTAGGTGAATCTGTGCTCAAAAGCTGAGCAGCACAGTACGTGTGTTTCATCTTAAATGGTAATCATCATTGATGCGCATCTCACGAATCTGCTCAGAAAGTTTATCTTTCTTCCGGCTGAGAATCCGCCCCTCAAGTGGCCAACCAACATAGAAGTTTCTACTGTGAGTGGCCTTATATTCTGGCTAATTGCGTGTAAATCACACTGCTAATTAGCCACTCTTCACAGGGCGGTAGAGTTCTCACCAACTAACCAGGAGGTCGAGGTTACAAATCTCTTCGGAAATTCTGACGATTTCAAAAAAGGCTGAAACAACTGTATAACGCTTCTAAGCTCCTCACCATATATTGATTCCAGGAGGGAAACGGGATTGCAACTGTTTGCTGTAATTTTGTAAACTGCCATAATATTAGCTGGAAAGTGGATTGTCATATGTTCGGAGATTAAGGTCATCCCCTATCAATCGACTGGATTTTTCAACGTGCTGTCGCAAATAATTTTTTGAGCTATTTTTTAACACTATTTGGTTAGAAAACGTCAAAGTAAGTTGGACGAAATAGTGTCAAAGTATACTTAACAACATGGTTAGGTACAAAGTTATTTACACTCTAAAACCGACTTCAGCTAGAACGGACAAAGTAGCAACTATATTGGGACGAAAAACCTTTTGTAAGCTGGCAGCTATAAGGTTATTGTTTTCCTAGGAGTGGCCATTTCTACTTTTCAACCATTCGTGTTTATAATTTAAGGGCAACGTTTCCATACTTGCACTAACTTTCGATAACCTTGCACAGTTGTCACCACACACTACCAAACGGAACGTGAACTCATTTCAAACTCGTTTTGTCATAATTTGGGACAACCAAAAAACCTAATTGATATTGTACTTCTAGGCAACGCATTTATGACACACATTAAAACGTCTGCACATACAGAAAAAGCGGTCAGGTGATGGATAAGTTTCACTTTTTATTGCCCAAAAACTAATACTTGGCCCCACTGACAAAACATCGATGAAAACATCTGAAATTTTTTTTCAAAAGGCAATAACATTACTTACTCAACCGCCTCAACGCCAACATTCATGTTCCAGTAAACAGGCAAATTGTCTTTCCCATTTTTCCAGCCATATGTGCAGTACTCCACTAAAAGATATGACGCTGTCAAAATAAATATCATTGGAGCATTTGTTTAGCGGAACCACGGGGTGTAACAACGTTTAAATATGCATTAATTTCAGTGTACCTCAGGACTCTGAGTTGGCCAGTTAGCTTATTTTCTCCAACTTAAGCTTAGCAAGCACAAGGTACCGGGAGTTTGCACTATGAGCTATCCCACATTCCTTTGGGTTTTTAAAGAAAAGCCATTGGTACGCAGCTCTCTAAAGCAGAACCTCAAACATGATGGGCAGAAGCACAGATAACAACAACCGGTTTCGTGGAGTATCGTGGGTAAGCCAAACCGGTCACGTGGCACTTACTAACTATGCCAAAAACAGTATAATAACTACGCTCCTTCCGAGGAAAGACTAGCACTTAGAAGCGATTCGTACGTACATCAGAAGTCGTGAGCACGTTTTTGTCAGCTCCCAAAAGCAAAGTATTGACACAGCAAACCCCTCTTGGTTTACTTATTTCTCCCACTTAGGTTACTTCTTCAAAGCTTATGCAGAAAATGTGAGCTTGAGATTAAAACGATCATCACTTGGGAGTGATTATTGGAAGATTATTTACTGTTTTGTCTTGAATCTCATTTAAGAGAAAATGGCTCGATTCGGTTGCTGTCGAAACCGGGAGACGCCTACGTCCACAAATAATCGTTATCCATTTGAACTTCTTACGTGTGACTTATTTTTGCTGAATGTCATTGTCAACAAGATGCACCCACATGACACTTTGCTTTTCAAGTTTTTCTGTGTGATGTCTGTACACAGCATAACACAGTAGTCGCTGAGCTATGATCGAAATGTCAGGGCGCAATACCTCTTACACCACATACTTTTCACATTTGGGAGAGTCATTGTACACATGCTATACTTCAAACAGGTTCCATTTATCAGTCCGTTAATTTACTGGCAAAAATGCTCGTACAATCCTGACTTTAAAGATTTCGTGAACTTCTAATAGTTGAAAGGTAAGGTAAAGTGATCCAGAGCGCAAGCAGTCCAACCACGATATTTGAAGACACTACGTTATCGATGACCCGACAACTACGAATACGACCATTTTAACATACTTCGATGAATGAAGTGTTGCAGTTCCAAACACACTTTGAGGAGATTTCCACTATGCAATAGTCCAAAAGTTAGGACTATCCAGCTGTTTATCAGATAAGCACAAGTTACCTACTTCCACTAGTAATCTGCGTGATAGTATCCGTGACTTCTGTCGGCGTTAAATGACTTAGAGATTACATACGGCTATGGAATTCTGCATTCACAAACTAAACCAGTCTAGAGTCTTAGATGTATGCTGTTTAAGTATATTAAATATTATACTGCCCATAAAGATCAAAATCAGAGGCAAACTGAAAAAGTGACCGCGGTAAAATTATACGAACGCTAGTTTTTGGCTTCAACCTGTACACAGATCGTGCAGATGTGCCCGATTGTTTGCAGAGCTTACAGTGCTGTTCCCCAGCAAAGCCCATCCTCCGAACCTACTAAATCCACATTCTCCTTGCAGGAAGTGTCTTGAGTGGTACAAGCTTTTCATCCCATAATTACTCAAGTTTTTTACAGAGTCAAAATTGTGTGGAGTAAGTGGACAATTAAGTGTTTTTAATCAAATTACGTGGGGGAAATGCGGTTTTGCTTAAGACAGAACGGAAGGTGAATCTAGTATCTTTTGAATATATGGTTTACTTATAGACAGCTCACGATGCTACACTTGGGTACGGTTTACCTCAGAAGAGTTGAATGAACGACCGAAAACTGCAAAACTACTGTGAGTTGTCATTCGACCAAACATCATTTCTGGCACCAACCCATCTTCCAGCTTTAGGTTGAGTTTTTCTGGCAAAATATGTTGCCAACATACCAACGCCTGTTTTAATATCATAGTACAGATCTGACTTGCACTGATGATAAATTCTGATGGGCATGGAACTAGTCGTTTGTTCTTTCTGCTGAAGGTGATCAATCATGTCTTGACCATTGTTGAAATAGACCTCTTCTGGTTCACCTGTGCCAAATAACCCCCTAAGTAGGGGACATAAGTGAGAGTAAGTATAATAAACATCTTTCGACTAGAGCAAGCATGCCACGTTCCTCCTTGAAGCACCTCTTAAGAAGGGAATCATTTTATCCCTTGCAGTGCGGACTAACTGGAGGCCGGGAAATTTTGCCCACGGCTTAGACACAAGCTTTCTTGATGAGCGTTGCTGTCTATTTGTTCAACTGGCATTTCACCAGAAGTCAAGTGTCCTAGCTTTCGACAGGGTTGCCTTCATTATCCCTCACTTTATCTACGTGTCAGTCTATTCTGGTACCCTAGCCGTGATTTATTTTTGGTCTTCCCATGGAAAAATAAGGCGCTTATTGATATCACGGTGCTCACCATAGGAATACCAGTAGTTTCCTTTGAATAATCCAAATGTTACCTCGTGCAAGCCTTGATAGGTTGAATTAAACAGATGTTTATTGCTCATTTTGGGAAAAATGGCTTGCCGAATTTATTGGCCAATGTAACGTTTCGCTCGGAAGGGCCACAAAACACTGTGACAACAACAACATGACAAAAATGAGCCAAATTTTCTTCTGGCCAGTTGGAGGTGATCTGGAAAAGCTCTTGAACCTTTGCAATGAACAATTTGGATGTCTGTTTACGTTTGCCCCTAACATAATATAGCACACATAAAGAAGCTGACAGACTAAAACGAATTTGGAAGCCTGATTTTTCGTGCATCAAATTTTGTGCCACATGATTACGGCCCGAATATCCCCAAGCATGAGGGATAACTGCTCCAAACCTATAAAAATTCAACAAAACAAAAGAGCTTTATCATAAAATGAAAGAAACCTATGACTCGTTCTAGGTACCAACAAAGCGAATGAGGCATATGATCCCACTTAGGCGTCCGAATTGCGTTAAACCATCAGATGTAATCAAGGGAAGATTTTAAGCAGAGCATGAATAAAGCACAGTGAGATGGCGAGACTTTAAATCCATGGATCTACTTTTTTCATTTCCTTTGCTTTGTGTATTCTGTTGATGCACACCGATGTGATTATTCTACGGATCTTTTATCCCGAACTGTTTGTAAACCTGCAGAAAACGCAGGAACCGAACTCCCACTAATATGCCAAGACCTAGGTGAAGGGATATAGCTAGACGGAATGGTGGACAGTCGACAAACCGTCCAAAGAGAAATCCTAATCCTTTTTATTTGTGGATAATTCCTGGTTGAATACTTGTGATTACTGAGCGCACGCCTGTCATTTTCGGTCCGCCAATTTAAGCACCTGAAATGAGATGTTCTTACAGTTTTGCAATCTACGTCACTTAACTCCAGTTTTGAAAGTCCCAGGATTAAGAGTGAGACAATTGTGCCTCTAGAACAGGCCAGCCGTACGGTCCTGTCTTGGGGTAGATTATTTCAGTAAATCATGACGTTATTCTGGAGAAATAGCATATCACGTCACTCAAATCAACCGATGATTTTCGGTTCTAAGGTCACTAGGTAAGTCTCAACTTTCTCAGGTGAAAAGAAGTTTCTTGATTCAGAAACCCTTAGGTGTCGTCCAACCAAAAGGTGTAAAGATGAAGGCGGAAATCAATAAGATTCCGTAAATTCCTACCCAGTAGAACTATTAACCTACCATTATCAGAAAACAGTACTGTAAGGTTGAGCTGTAAAGCTGCAAATTTTTCGGTTTTCTGATATCCACTGCTTTCCAAATCCCTCATCATGAATGATGAATTTCTTTGGAAGAGATTAGTTCTATTGCTCATGATCGATAGTCCCAAATCCTTGGATTTCTTTGGAGTAGATTTGGATTTGTCTTTGGACCTACTTGATTGATTAGTTGGCACTGTTGGTGGAAACGATCTGAATGATTAAGAAAAATTATAAGAAAGATTCTGTGCATTGAACATCAAATTAAATGACTTTGTTTTATTAGCTAAACCTTATAATACTAATATTTTAGCAGGTTTTTGACAAACCATCAATAAATGGCAGGCTATGGACGTTTGAAAATCCAAACCATAAGCTAAAAAGAACCGGCTAAATTGACTAAGAGGGCCAAGATTCGAATTGGTAACATTTGGAACCAATTCAACCTGACCAAAAAAGCAGAGTTTTTATCTAACTGCAATCTTGTTGCGAAAATTCCATCTTACTTAAAGCCAAACGCCAATGGATTGTGGGCAGCTGATGAGACAGCTGCAGGGAAATTGTCCAGACGCGCGAAAAGAAACACTGAGAATCGTTACAATATTCTGAACAACAACAAACACTTTGACTTTATAAATTGGATTTGAGAACGGTGCTTTTCTCTTTCTCCCTAACTTTACTGAATTTTGTCAGCGTCTCTTGTGCGAGGTCATAACTGAGTGTCATGACAACAACAGCTAAGAAGCACTAGTGCAGCCATTCCTGCAGTCGTTGCCATACTTGTCAAGTAACCCGATAACACCCACTGAATGCGCTCTATGTAGGAAAATAATCCGAATTCGCCCAACCATCCAAAAGCAGGTTTTGTAAGACTTAAGCAGCCCTGATTCTTATGAAACCTAGTGTGTCACACTAGCAAGCTCTGACGTGATGAATAAGATTCCGTTGATCGGGAATTGACAGCGTGAAATATGGGTCTTACAAGTTACCCCCCCCCCTCATAAGGAAGACCACCGACGAAAAAGCTCAGCAATTCTTAGACATCGTTCTCCAGAGAAGGTTCCTAAATTTGAAAGTCGACTACGGTGGAACCTGTGCTGAGAAGCGCATTTGCGCTCCAAAACTTCTCCGTTACCGTTAGTTGCAACTAGCGGTGCGTACTTTGCAAATAGATTGAGAGATTAGAACACGCCAGTTTTCGGTGGCTCGATCGCCAAGGTTTCATCAACAGAGCAAACCTGGACACAATATCAAGCATACATCCCTCCATTACTAAGTGGTGTTAGATGACTTATTGAATGACGACCGTTCACTAGTAATTGGGAAAACTAATCGGGCGCAATTTTTTCCTTAATCATTGAGACGCTTCCTTTTTTTTTGCCTGCTGTCGATATCAAACTCCAGAGACCTTCTACGGTTAGAATGCTTTGTACACACACAGGTGATATTTTGCCTCTTTATTAGTGATTCAGTAAAATGAGGAACAGGATTACGGGAACTAACAATCGAGAATTTGCGAAAACCGACATAGTTGATGTTCTGTCGCCCTTGAGCATTTTATTCTTATCATACAGTGACATCTCACTAGATAAGTTTATTCGTTTTCCAATTTTATGCATCATTTGCATCCAGCTAAGTATACTGGTCGCAGTGAAACATACGGCTGCTCTACAACTGAAGTATCCAGACAACCTGTCACACCTAAACCATAAGTATCAGACAACTTAGAGCAATTGTAAGTTTTGCTATCCGTAATTAACAAGCACAGTCGTCCTGTAACCTGTCTATCACGTTTCCCAGCTCCTGAGTTTTCGTTGAGATGCAGACGATATCCAGCCGAAACCTGTTCAAAGGTTTCAATATTGACAACGTAGATTGCATTTCCAGTCGCGTGAAATAGACCAGTCCTCCCTGTGGATGAAGATACAAAGGATGCGGCAGGTTAAACATTGTTATCGATTTCATTTGCAAATTACCTTAACGTAGAAGTTTTAACTACCGCAATTTTCCAAATAACAACACAATTGTAGAAGCTGACCTCAGTCACTTTTAGGCATGTACTACAGAAAAGTAGAGAACATATGGGACAGGATAGGAGATTTGGCATTGGTTTGCTGCGAGCAAGCCAGTAGCCAGCCTTGTCAACAAGATGACTGTTTCATTCTGGTCTTGCATTCCGACAGTATTGGATTCAGCGAACTGCAATACTTACCGTTGGATGCCGCATATATAAGTTGAAGCGCACCTGCTGTATGTACACAACGATCACTTGCCGGTAAACTCAGGTTTAACGTCTTTGGCTTTCTGCGTATTTTGCAGTTTCCTACGTTCCCATTCCTTCAGCTAACCTTGATGATGAACAGGTCACAGAGTTTGGCCTCCGTGTTCCACATCTTTGAGCAAACTAGTCCTACGGAGCGGTCTACCTCATCAAGTTTATAACCTTCAAGTCTGCAATATGTTGCCACTACAAATACAAAGCCATATACTTCGGATTTCAAATAGGTGGGCATAACTTGACCAAACCCCTCCCAACATTCAGCGTCTAGCCACATCATATTGCATAAGAGGATTGGATAAGCACCGTTCTCTTTAAAATGTTCTTTTTCTGGAAGGTCAAACTGTCACAGTGAAGCAAGGATTAAACGCGTCGTTGTGGTGCGATTTTCGGCTGGCCCGGTTCCTTTTATAAAAGCTTTTCCATAGACGACAACTGCTCACTGCAGGTCCCCCTCGGGAGAGTTCCAGAGAGAATATACGCGGCAGTCACCCAGTTTACATACTGAGTGAATTCCAACTCATATTTCTCCTTGAAGGTGAAGCAGACTTATACCGAACTGTTACGAAGCGCTGAACAGCTGTCGGGGCAGTTCATCTTTGGGGTCGTCAGCAATGCTTTCCTCAAGACTCTATCCTAACTCCAAGGAACTATGAGCAGCACGGAAGAAAAAATAATTCGCAAGTTGCGTTAACCTTTCATTGGAGAGGATAAGGGCCAGTCAACGTATGACCATCATGCCCGTCTTCATCATCATCACTGAAGATTCACTGCCATGTGTGACTACGTGATGTACATCACGTTACTGGAGAACTATCGGCATTATAACCCATCTAAGCGCGCTTCCTTCATATTGTTGACCAGCCAATCATGGTGAAAATGTACAGTTCTCGGCTACCAACCGGGAAGTAGCGAGTTCAAATCCCATGGATATCTCGCTGCGCGTGCTGACGATGGTTCCCAACAAGGATAGCTTAACTTACAGAACACATTCTCAACTGGGAAGATTTCGCTTGGGACATTCGTACGTAAGTTTTGCGGATGGAAGTTGGCAAGCAGTCAAATAAAGGCGGTTAATGGTCGCTAATCAGCGTAAGTGCACGCACTTCAAAGCATTCAGTTAGGACAGAGGTCGACGCCGTCCGAATGTATACTTAACCAATCACGGGTAACAGACTCCTAGTATAGACGTCACATTTGCTTATTCCGGTACTTATCAGGTTCCCCAAACAGCAACCCATAATTATGTAAAGTAACAAAAAAAACCTTGCATTCCATCATTTGGTGCACGCGATGTGGTTGTCACAGTCAAAATATCCGGTATCTGTATATAACTAACTAGAAGCCGCAAGATATAATAACAGTTCAATGTCTAAGCGTGAACAAATTTTCACCAACTCTAAGTCTGTCTGACGGAGCATCTCCGTTTCTTTTCTTCTCTCATCCCATTCGTACCCTGTATATCATCGGGTGGCCGGGGAATCACAATCCCCTGTTTCATAATTTGTCCGCATTTCATGTCAATTAGGCCAGCTGTACAACGCATCGTGTGGGCAATCTACCCCGCTAGTCAAGAACGACGGCAGTTGTTTTGGAGCTTCTAGATACTCTGTTTTGTAGGTCCAGTCTCAAATCTCATCCGGGTCGTTTAAATGAAAATACCAGTGAGCATAGAAGAAGACACAAAGTGCCATATGATAGACATGACTGATCCATAAAAAACGACCGCAGTCTTACTCCTTTCTAAAGAACACGATACGTCTGTTCGCCTGACCTACTTATACGTAACTGCCACAGGAAGCACACGTGTCTTGCTTTCGAAGTTCGTGTGGGCGCAAAAGACAAGACGGCGTTTGATGAATAATACAGGTGTGACCAAGCCGCTTATCTAGGCAGGACAGGCAATCGTGAATGTAGCAGGGTCTCTGAGCTGAAAGGAATTTCACGAATTAGAAGAAACGGTATAACCGAGTTTTAACTCGGAATTTTTCTCAAGCAGAATATTGGGCAGACGTCTAAAATGTAAGAGTAGGATAACTTCTGACACGTCAGTTGTTTTGTTCCAACCACAAAAACTCAGCAAAAGAACAATGTTGGGCATTTCTCTAAGGTACAACTATTCAGAATAGATCAGGCATCTAAACAGTTGTGCAGCAACTGAAACTTGTGCTAGACTGGGATAAAGGTAGTTTGGATACAAAAGCAATCAGGTGGCAGTTTGTTAGCGTGAGCAAATTCAAGGACAACAGCAGACTTCATATCTTCGTTATCCACTTGTTCACTGAATTGAACGAACCGAGAAGTTAAAATGCTTTCTGCAGGTAAGCTCTAGAGATTTGCACTCCACCCCCAAGTAATGTCTTTTATTGTACATACTTCAATGATATTTTAAGCAAAACAAGTTCTGAATTAGAGGAGACCAGTGAATTCTTCTGTTATTGTCTCCGTACAAAATCCTTCTGGAAAATAACAACGCAAAAATTATTTTGAAAAGCTGGCGAAGTAGATAATTTAACTGTAGGAATGGGCCAAAAATATGAGAAGGATAGGGTCCGCTTGCATTTTTTCCCAAAGCATTCGCCAACGCCATGATATCAACGTAACATATTCGTAGCGGGTTTGCTTTTTATGATACGTATTGCGCAATCAATCCTGAGTGAGTTGCGGTAGTAAGCTTTTAAAAGTCAAAATCAACCCGTCTGTCAAAACCAGATATGGATGGCTTGACAAGCTGAATTTTCATGGATAAAATGATAAGACCGACATGTTCTATGCCAAGTAAATCTCTGGGTAACCTTTGGATGATCAGAATTCACTAGTTTGTTGTGAACGGGGCTGAACGGACTAGAGACTAAAGAAACTAAAAATTCCTTTGTAAAACGATTTCTGTATGACCTTACTCATCCTTGTAAGCTGCATGCATAGTGCACAGGTTACAAAGCCATACGTTTGCTCCCATCTAGTGAAACTGAGTTTTATTAGAGTAAACTGCTAGTTTGTGCAGTTTCTGGACTGCTGGTTCTGTCCGTCAACTTCGTCACTTTATTATCAGGTGTGTCAAAGCTACTGCTTCTTCGCGTTTAACCAACTGTTCATAGTTTATCTTAGGGTGCACCCGTAAAAGAATCGGATTTGCAGCACTCTTAATTTTGAAGAGAGAGTGTGAAGCTGCTGCGATTTCACCTAATGAAATTCAAGTCAAACTGGTTTACGCAGGAGCAACTCCAATAGAACAGGAGTTATCACGATGCTGACGGCTCAGATGCTATTTCAAATAACTGAGGTAACATAATCAAACTAAGCCAGCTACTCGAGTGTTCAGTTACTCAAGTGAGGGTTAGGTTTATTTTGATGGTTCTACTGCAAACCGATGGATACGTTTAGACGGGCAGCACTATGAGTACAGGAAAGTTTTCTAGTTTACTCCCACATCTTGCAACTTATACCGCGCGATCGATGAGAAGACAACCAACTGTAAATTGATTTGTGAGTCACCTAATTAACACATTCAGCAGCTTAGTGAATTTTGTGTAAATCCACAAATATTTTTCAAATGTTTGATGATTTTATAGTCAGAAATGTATAGAAATAGTTCAAACCAATCAATGAGGCCCAAATCTTTGAGACACTTGTAAAATTATATGCATGCCAAATTATATTAACAGGTTGACTTTTAAGTGGATTTGCCTAGAGACCACCAAAATGAGAAGATTCTACCATTTGATAGAATTTAAATTTACTAATAGGTGCGCAAAATAAGGAGGTTGAGTACGAATGTTGGGGGTTTCGATCAAGTCAACTGTAGAGTTACCACCACTGCTGAGTTTGATCTTAAGTGGTTTATGGCAGAATGGCTCGCACAAATCCAGACCTATGTGGCGGTGTTTCGACCGACTAATTTAAAATCTCTCAATTCTGCCTGGTTAGATGGCGGAACATCCATGGTGAATGTGGGTTCCAGTCTTCATGGTTTTCACCGTCAACATATTCAAGGGTACTCCATTCTCACGTTACTTGGATCTGTCTTGGGGATATACTCAGCGCCATACAACTGCACAGGGAAGTCTTAAAAAAACTAAGCAACCGACTTCCTGACTATCAATGCATAAAAACAGTGAAGCCGTTCTAAGCACCAGAAGTGATAGATAACTCAAAAGAGAAAATTAGCATTTCAACACGCGACGACGACATTTTAGGTATCAGTTGCTTATCAATTGCACCAAACGAGAACAGTACAGGGCTGGTTTGCGCATCCAAATAGAAGCATTCAATGAGATTCTATCAATAAACTTCAATTCGTCTCATCTCAATAATTAATCGGTCTAACCTAGCACAAAAATGTCTCTATGGTGTGCTTAAAAAGTTCGAACGTGCGTTTGACCATTTGACTTCGTGCGCAGTCGAAGCCGAATAGGTTTTTCTCGCTGAAATTTTTGTGCTTTCGGAGTAAGATGAAGGAAACTACAGATGTTAGACAGTATATAATATACCGAATAAGCTAGTATGTTGACTGGTCGGTAATAACATCAAATCTAGGTTCATCCATGTGGTTTACCTACTGGAATCTAAAACTCAGAACAAGATATGCAGTGTATACTAGATCTACCTGTTTGGTACACTCCTTCAAAACGCTCAACACATTTGCGACTGTGAAACTTTCGTTACTAAGTAACTGATTTATGAATAAAATGGAAATCATACATAGGAAAGAACGCATCACAAAATAGAGGACAGGAATCTTCAGTGTTATTAGTGATGATTGACTTTTCTACAACTTCTCCGGGGAGAATAAAGCAGAATGATACCTTTGTTCACAGGACTGCTGTTGGTGTAGTCTCTATCATCCTCCGGTTTCTATCAGCCCAAAAAAAGGGAAGGAAGAGCTTGATTTGCCTTCTGCTACTACTCGAGTGACCCGGTGGAGCTGTGTTCGCAAATGAACTCCGTACATCTAGTAGTCGAGATGTTGGCAAAACTGCGTCCATCCGAAGCACATCTGGTCGCATCGGGATAGATATGAAGATGTTGCCCAATACAAACACTGTTACCCTTCTTGGTGCGGATTTATTCAAGGAGTACACTTTAAAAGAGTAATGTGAATAAACATTTCTACAATTTTCTCAACAATTAACGAGTAAACAGATTTATCACCAAACTAAATATCAGGCACTGGTATTCTCACCGGAAATCGCATAATGTATCCTCCGCATTTTTCTAATTGATCAAATCGAGAAATGTAGTATTGAAAAAGTGTGGCGTTCATAGGTTTTTCGAAGAAATGGCATGCCTCGGCGCTTTGTTCATCCACGTTCGGTGATTCTTTGGCGTTGTGTATAACAACTGGAAGAAGTCTGAACCAAACTGCCCCCGAGCGCACCGCATGAGCAAGATTTGGGAGGCTGGACAGGTTCACAAATATCTCAAGTTGATTGCTGTTGCAGATTGCTGTCACTTGCATTGAAAGAGAGATATGGCGTCTGCTTTCATTCAGCTTGGCAAGCATTACGTTGTTATTCCTCAAAACCACTATTCATGTAGTGATAAATTTTGGTGACGATTATAAACATTAGTAGTGGAGTCTTCACACTAAGAAGAATAAACCAAAATGGTCTGTTCTATGAAGGAAACAGAAATTAGAAAAGTGGTCCACTAGAGTTACTTTAATAAGAAACCGTTCTGATGGATCACATTAGGAGCGGATGACTCCTTCGCGTGAATACCTAAGAAGGTCTGAGTAAACGCGATTGAGTATATCCCAAAATTCCAAGTTTGGATCTCTTGCTGCAATCAAAATAAACTTCGCTCAGTAGAAGAGTCAGATAATGTGGCATAAACTGTGAGACTGATGAGTGCAGAATTTTAAATTCTCTCACAGTTCGAGTTTACAAGAAAGCATGATATATGATAGGGAAACCGTTTGTGATATTGCAACTTTGTTGAACAAATAAAATTGACATAAAATAGTGACAGGTTCGGTCAGGCTAAAAACCAATGGGAACGGGGTAAAATGTATGCCAATGTTTACTGAGGGATTAAGGTTCACATAAACACAAAAAAGATAGCCTGGTTGCACGAAGTGAAAAGTTTTAGACTTAAGGCGGAAATGTTTTCAAGGAACCAAGTGTCAGGAAAAATTAGACGCTAAAAGACGCATTTTAATAATAAGGCTTGGCATCCTAGAAGCATTTTGACACCCCACTGACTGTTGGATAAGAGTCCCATAACTTGGTTTCGTATTCGGCCTCATTTTGGAAGTACTAAGTGGTTACCTGTTCCAAGTTTGACTCTTTCACATCTTGAAAATTTCGAACCGAGAACGGACAACGATATGTAAGAGTAGCAGGTAGCATTAAAAGCATTAGTAATCTACCAATAACAAACTAATTAAAGTACATTAATAATAATTTTTTCCGTCAAAGAGGAATTGTGATCATCTCTCATTCTATAAATTCCTGTTGCTAATGTTTGCCTGCGAGCTAACATCTTTTGTCACCGCTAAATTTTATCTGCTTATGACGTCCTATCCATGTTCCAACAATGTTAGAAAACAGCGGAAATTCAGGTTTCGATGGCGCCCGTTTACACCATTTCCGTACAAGCTTCATCTAATGAGCTGGGCAGTGTGATCCAATGTTATCTTCAAACCATTGGTACACATACCGTGTCTGTCGAAAAAGACGACAAGGAAAATATGCGAAACATACGACAAAAGCGGATTGTTTTAACGACGGGCACAACAATGTGGTTATGTTGCAACGCGTCCCTGAAAGCAAACCATTCACCACCGAGCCAAATAAACACAAGCGATTTTGCGAAATTCGACAAATACTCTCATTCCCACACGAATTTGGAGACTCATTGGAATTTAGCTGAATCTCTCGTCTATGTTGATCTGCTCCAAGTCAATGCGCTGTAACAGGCTGCCCCATGTTACAACTGGCATGATATTGGAGATATCGCATTATATTTGCCGGAATTAGGCTGAAAATTGCTGAACTGCTAAAAACTCTCCGACAGCTGACGACATATTTTGCCCTTCCTGATGCTCATCAGGTGGGCCCAGTCTCCGATTTTCCATCAACAGTATATTCTACTTGAACCCAGACGAACAAATTCGACAAATATCGTCACTTTCACACAAATTTGGTTTTGACTGGAGACTCAGCTTAATCCATCTAAATCTCTCATTTATGATAGTTTGGAGAAACTCGGGGATTGCACCTACCTGATGAACCTCAAGAAGATCGGCACCAGTCGTTGGCTGTTGAAGAGTTTTCAGCAAACTTATGAATATCATGTAACATCAAACCTATGCTGTGGAATGTTTTACATACAGACTCGTCGGTGCACTCAAAAGACTTTATTGGTCAAGCCTTCTGATAGAGTCAGTATACTTTCCAGTTTACTAAACATTGAGCATTTTTGGCTGCTGTGTATAAATCCAAGAAGTCTCCTGTGTTGCACACCTAGGGTTATGCTATGGATCAAGCGAATCGCTCATTAACTTCTGTTTATTACAACGGCCTAACGCATTTGGAAACATGAAATCTTCTTGGAATGCTGCTGACGGTGAGAAGATTCAACCAGTTTTCGTGATATTATTATCTAGTGAAATCAGGCGCGGATATGGTAGTCTACGTTCGGTTTCACGAACTAAGAAAATACTTGAAATACTTGCCACCAATGAAGTTGGTTTTCACAATCAACGCTTTTTGGGTTAAGTAGGATGCAATCGTATCATCTGTTATCCTTGAAAATGGGGATGAAAAAGTTTATGCTAAAAGTTAGCTGGTAGAAAGGAAACGAATGCCAAACAGGGATGTTACACGACCTTGTGATCCATGTTCTCGCAATGTTTCTGATTGGTGTTACCACTTGAGTCCACATTTCGGTCTGACATTTGGAGTGTTCTCGCCAGTCTTAAGTCGCGTGTGATAAAACGGCTTGTGTTTAATGTTGCACCTAGATGCTATTTTGAAATACGAGTAAATTTTGAGCACGTACTTTATCAGAACTTTAACGAAAACACTGTACAGACGTAATACACTACTCACAAGGTTGCTGAAAACACTTCGACAGCCCATCATCGGTTTCGCCCTTCTTGGGGCTCGTCAGATAGGTGCAGTCTCTGAGTTTCCGTCAATTTCATGTTCTACTTGAACCCAAAATGGTGTGAAAATGAGTCTATTCCGCTAATTTAACGGAAACACTTTTTGCCTTAAAGACGCTTTGGAACCACAGCGAATGACGAAGTGTGGAACGGTTTCAGGTTTTCCAACTTGAAAAAGGTTGAGTTTGAAATGAAATCCTACCAACAGATAGCTCACGACCTGCCTGCGGACCTATCTCCAGATCGAAGTATCAAATTTTGAATAACAAAATATTCGGGGCAGGCCATGAAATGCTACCCGCGATACATAATTTTTCGATTGTTTACTCCCATTCACTTGTTTCCATATTTTCAATACGTACCTTCTAACGCAGAAGCGGCCTAAATACCACAGATGCCACAAAATAATCACTTTCTGGTCGACGGCCCGTCCAAATTATGTTTAAAATCAAGAATGTTTCAGGGATTTCAACGTTCTTCTGGAAGGCAGTGTTCTAATGCAACTTTGATCGAATTCAGCAGAACCAGCGCTTTCATGTTGCCTAGTAAACACAAAATACACGAAAAGTGCAGTTCTTTCTGTTAGTATCCCAATATTATGACAAAGCATGATCCTCGGGGCCACCGCCACATACTGTAAGCATCAGTATTAAAATTCAATATTTCTTCAATCTTGTTAATTAAACAAGACGATATAGGGCTTTACTGTGTTCAATTATTGCTTCTTTGTCTTTTCCTATGCAGTAACATGGAGGAATCTGATCAGTAACTGCGCTGGTCCGGCAATTGTCAATAAGTATTTCATCTAAAGGAGCTAAGCAACAGTTCCCACTGTGCATATATCTTATGTTGAAAGCAGTCGCTACCAAGAAGGCAGTTATTGTGAATTGTTTCACTTTGTGTCAAGCCACATTAATTGCGAACTCGACCATACTGACCCTTGATATCATCTTTTTCTCATCAGTGAATTTTGAAGTCATCTATTTATGACTTGAGATGTAATCTTCCGTTCCATCTGCAATACAGCTGGCTTAAAAGCATTTTTCGTTTTCGTGGGTTCAATAACTGTAAGATCTCGGGGCATTTTTCACACATGCCTCATTCCTAGCTCCAACCTATTCTGTCAAGTAGTGTCCAGAAAGACGTTGTTCTAAAAAATTATCCTTCAAGAAATTTTGTTTGCTTTGCCAGTTAGTTTTGTCTTTCAGTGTCTGGTTTACCTAGAACTGCTTGCTTGTAAGCTGTTTATGAACACTTCTGAGCGGTTGGATTTTCATGAATAATTATTCTTTTTTTTATTTCGACGACCCGAGTGGAGGAAGTTATTTAAGCATAGTTCCCAAATTGTCCTAACTACACCGTCACCTTGTCTCCATCAGGAGCGCAATTCATCCGTGAGTAACAATTCCATTCATGAATATCGAGTTCGTGACCGGCCAAATTGGAGCGCATCGTTCCATCTATTACAGTCCAGGCTAGGTAGCATACTCGATGTCTACAAAATGGTCATACTAAAGCTACGGACCCGTTGACCAAACACACTGACCTGAAATCAATGAGATAATATCAAGATATATAAGATATATAATGTATAAAGTATATATGAGATGTATACGTTTACTGGCTAACTTTGTGAAGTAATATGTAACCAAGTTTATATTCCTTATGTTAGTCAGGATCACTGAAGCTAACAAGCGATTCCTGAGTTCATGGGTGCTCCGTACATTGTGCCTAATTTGAGCACCATAAGGCTGTCAAAAGGATCTACCAGTTCTTTCTTGGTATTTTATACACTCTTACAAATAAATCACTTCGCTGAACGAGGAATATAAGCTGCTTGCTCAGCACAACTTGATCCATCTTTTTTAATTTTGATTATCACTGTTCATTTTGAAATATTCTACCAACAGTTCACTGAACGATTACTAGAGGCCTGCTTTCCATAGAGGTCTATTTATTATACCACTGCTATCCAATAATTTGACAGTACTTGTCTTTTTGTGGTTAAACCCTACGCATTTGGACAGTAAGCACAAACAAAATGAGATCAATAGTTCCCGATGTTCAATGGATGTATTTTGCAGCCTCTTCAAAAACGTATTAGGTGATGAAACCCACTGGTAAGGTGGTTGACTTTCATCATAGTGCTTCTGAAAGATTGTTTTGTGCACTCCAGGAGTGACAAGGTTGGTTGGAGCGATATCAATTTTTTGTGTGACCTCTATAATCCGTAAACAAGCAAACAGCCGGTCCATAACCGCTCCTTCTCTTCCTTCGTGATCTTTTAAAGAGATCACAATTTCCTCGATTGCCTACTGATTTTCCTCAGTTCATTTTTGCCTTTCTATTTCTCCAGGCGACGGTATGTAGTTGCGTCAGTGAGAAGATTCTTTGCTTCTTTGACGCATTCAGGTCTGTCGGTTATTAACATCAGGCGTCTTTTGCCTGCCTGTAGAAAAACGATGTTTTACCCTTCCTTCGATGTATCTATCTCTCTCTAAGTGAAGTTTGTTCTTTTGATGATAACATTGTACTTTGTAACTTTGAGTCATCTACTGAAGAGAGACCTTTTATCCAAGCTTTTATTTTCTAGTTTTCAATTAGCCTAAATTCTTTGCTCTTTAAATGGGTTTTCACATTTCTCCTGATGAATGTAACATTTGTCCTGTTGCCCTCTGTGCCGCTTCGGATAATCCGGTTCCATTATCCTGAGGTGACCTACATTTATACTGACTGTATACTCCTATTTCCTAATGCTCGTTCGTCAGCTGTAATCATTATTCCGGAATCGGTCTGCCTTCCTGTCTAGCTGGTGTCCAAGCTTGTGGATGATTTGCGTTGCGTGTAAGTCATATTTGTTTACATAAAATCACGGATTCTGAAGGCAGGTTTGGCAGCAACATGAGAAATGTGTGATAGGTTACGATCAGTCAAGGTGGAATGAATTATGAATAGACTTAATGACAGGTGGACACAAATGTTTGAGCATGTTGTAGAACGTACGTATTCATTGCGCGAGTCAGAAGTGCTGTAGAGGTAGGTAGACAATTGTGAGATCACTTAGTATGTCCCTACACCATCACGTAATTAAGGAGTTTGAAACTAGCCAGAAAAGGTGAGGGGAAGAAGGGGCAAGCCCATGTAATTGGCTACGCTAACCTTTCTGTACATTTGTAGCATACTATAAATAGGTTACACTTTCTGACCCAGTATCTATTTTTGTGACATTCTAAGCTGACGTGTTTTTGACGAAAGTAACATTGACACGTCCCGAATAGTCCGTCAATTGATGATACGTATAACTTTTCGCATTCTGATTCAGACATCAGATGTGTCATACATCAAGTCTTACGCAGCCTACTAGCGATTCAGACCAGGCTGGTGGGTTATTAGTCCCTAACACGACTAACTCACTGACGCGATACCTTTTACCGATGCTAAAACTGCTTGCACCAATACATTATTTTCAGTTTGGGACGCACACATACAGATAACGGTTAAAATACAAATTAATTCCCTCGGGAAGGCCAAAAGGTCATTAAGAATTCACTAGGAAATCCGTGCTTGGATAAAGATCGCCCATCAAAAGATGACTGAATATCACTTCTCTGTTTACCCTCCCTCAGAGGTGTTCATGTAGGGGAAATGGGCCCAAAACCAACTGTGTTTAGGTTGTCGGTCCTAAAGTGTTTTTCACCCTAATTGCAACCAACATGGCTCCATAAAAATCAAGGCGAAACTGAAGGATGTCTGGATTGCAACTTTCACCCAGATGGTCAATCCACTGTGAATCTACGCACATTGCTGTACAAATGTAAAACCGTACAAATATGTAGGCCACATGACAAAAAACTGCAATCATGTAAATAAAAAACCCGATCTCCTAAAAAAAAACCCGCAGCTAGTTCTGAACTGTCTTGAACCAGGTATAAAGGGTTGGGTCGTGGTCATTCATTCATTTACTGTAGGTGGAACGGTTTTTCTTTTGTATGGGACAGATAGCACTTTAACTTATATAACTAACAATTTCGCGCCACACTACGCAGCTCTATTCAATGTAGTAGCTTCAGTAAATGCTGATTCATCGCCACCAAGGAATGAACTTGCATGTCATCGAAAGGCAAGGTAAATGAAAAACAGAATCTTCATTATACTATCCACTAAAATATAACCTCGACAGGACCGTTGAGAAGACCAACCAACGGTGAATTATTTTATTAGATGGTCTTTCATTCATCGTGATCTCCCCGCAACGGGACCACTCTGAGGCATTACTTAAGCACACTGAGGGAACGCAGTATTGAGTCCAACTTGACATCATGATAATTCCTCCCTTCACTTGCTTACTCCGCCCGTGTTCTTTTGATCTTCACATGTTTTGCTCCTCCGTACCCGCCATTTATCTTACCACAAAGGCCGTACCGTGTGACACTAGTATGGTAAGACGTGTGCGTTAATGACCTATTTATCCACGCGTGTTCGTGCTCCGTCTGCAGGGCCTGCTCATAACTTTTCTGTTGTGGTTTCCATGCAATTGCATCGTTAATCAGAATCTCAAGATTGGCCTCGAAATGGATGACCGTAACCCACACCATTGGGCCGGTATTCCGCTCGCAGCTGTCTGGTGTGTGGAACTTGAGACTGCGCTGTGTCGGTCAGCGACAGACTTGTTAACGATACCAACGTGGAATACTGACGTTTGTTGTGTAATTTTGCTTACCTCTGTGTAATCAGTCCCGTAGACTTCCGAACCTAATTCTTCCTTTTGATATTAGGAATCGTCAAACCCACCCGAGACTGAAAGTTCATTATCAGGAAATTTCCGTAAGGAAATTTCTTTGTTACTGACTGTCAAAATGAGAATATGTTTCATTACTCCGATTGAAGTGCCATTAAAAAACTTCCTGTATTTGGGAAATAAAACTACTTGAAAGGAAACCCGATGATCGTAAAAGAAGTGAATTGTCCAAGAGATAGTTACTCAAAGAATTCAATTGCATTTTCATTTTGTTCACCACAGCCGCTCTGACTAATTCAGCACATACTTACCCAAATGCTGCCGACAGGGAGAATCGTAGTTTTGGCTCAGCTTGTACACGGGACTTTCAACTCGTACTGAATTTTCCTCTTCAAAAGATGTGTTAATCCCTTGGCACGAAAGATATCTCCGCGAACTGGCTAGCAACCTGTCGCACATTCCTAAAAGCCCTTCTGCGTAAGTTGCGGGGCAGGCACAGTGGTAAATTTTGCGCATACGTTCCTCCGCGGGATTCATCCAATAACAAGAACCTCCAACTTTTAAACATGGATCACACTGTGGAACGTCCGAGGAAACCAGTGGTACTGTAAGGAAAAAATTCACAGAAAGTAACTAAAATTAACTTTGCTTTATGATTACGCACACAACGCTTTGGGTTAGAAGAAGGACAAAAGTAGGAATCTCCCATAACATCAAAGAATTCTTGCTGCCGTAGACCACAAGCAGGAAACGACCGAAAATATGTTACATTAAACGCACATAATGAGTTGTCATGAATAAAACCGCTTCAGGCTAAAAACGCTTCATAGAAAACTATCTATTAAAAGGACTATTTCTGATTAGGCTTCAAATCACGCGTCGGTAACCGAACCCCTGACAGAGGAATTAACTATGTTGAAGTGATTGCTGTGGTTAGTTTTAGAAAAATGGGACTACGTCAATCTGAAAGCAGGGTTTCCCAAAAACTGTGAGCGGAGAAAAACCCACTGTATTTTCCTCATATTAGATGTGGGTATTGGTTCCTTCACCTGCAACTGGCTACTCTGGATTGGTCACATAAAAAGAATGGCCGATTACCTCGTCCCGGAGAAACTGATTCACGGTCGACCGAACTCGATGGCGACCAAAAGTCCAATATTGTGGTATCCTTAATGTGGGTTTAAAAATTGTAATCCTGTTTTTAGATCTTGGGAAATTCTTACACTTGGTAAAGCGGTCTGGCTAACTGCGGTCTGCATGAGCATGAAGAGATACGCGGCAAGGCTGATCATAATGCCCGAAAGCTCAAAGTTATTGTGTAATGCCGGTGACAATCATACCCAACTGGATCTGCGCAATTTATGGACGCATATACCTGAGAAGAATCGGACTTGCTAATCACTAAGTACTGCGTGTGAATCATCAGGAGAGCATTATTTTACTGCCTAGATAGGGCTCTTCCATTTCTAATCAAGATTTGACAACCGCATGCCCACTTGGCTCATTTCCACCTGAAAGACGAAGTATTGGGCACGGTCTATGAGGGATTGTTACGTTAATTTACTTGAAAAAATTCCGTATCCGGAGCAATTAACGGATGAGGCCAATGCATTTGTTTTGCTCATTGTTACGCCTTCATGCCCGGGGCCGTTGATGTTTCTTAACAGACTCCTGCGTGCTTGCCCGCCAGCTTCTCCCTTTGGGTGAGAGGCTTACACACACCACTAAATTCGGCTCCGTGCAAATCACTGGTGGTTTACATATAGGGGACACGCGTTGAGTGGAGCAGCCATCTTTGACCGCATAACACTTTTCGGGTGTCAACTAACCATATATCTACGCACATTTGTCAACACCTTTCGGACACAGAAAGTGCAATACTTTGAAAAACCGATACTTTTAAAGTTTCATTCTACGATTAACATACAGTAAGCTGAAAGCTAGGGGTACACTTTTATTCTGAAGTTTAACAATAAATTTGACCATTTTGTGTGTAGATGGATGAGCATCCGTAACCCATCATAGTTAGAGGTGTATTATCGTCAATTTTATAGTCATTATTGTTACACGTTACTTAGTTTATTCACTTCTATCCTTAAGTCAGTCAAACTGATTAGGTCTTCGTACTTTTCACCGGGTAGGATTACGTTTTTTAGGTCTATGATGACAGTCTGCGATTAAAAGATGAGTGAGTACAAGATCTGAATCGGGATACTGTGACTAGATTGTAAATGTAGTGTTATAAAATGGCGGTGAGAATGCTGGCTCTAAATGTCTGTAGATGTGTTGGACTTCTAGACAACCATAACCTTCATATACTTCTCAGTGAGTAGCTAGCAAGTACACTGACTGTGGTATTTAAACAAGAATCTACACGGAAGTCTGAGAGAATGATGACCACGCCAACGCACCAGGTGCACTGGCTGATTACTGAACCTCATTTCAAGAGACGTTTTTGCAACTCCCACTTGGATGGTTTAGGAAAACTCATAATCCACTCCATATTTTACACTGTAATAAACAAAATTATTTTACCAAAATATGAAAACTATGACCAATTCAATCTCCACGAAAGTACACTACGGTGGTTTAAAGGGGGCAAAAAGTGATTTGGACTGTTCAACGGGGAGTTCGAGATACCTCGCAATTCGCTGGAATCATAGGACAAAATCATATGTGCGCGCGATCTATTCCATAAGTCTTCAAGACAAACAGACTACTACCCAGCAATAATAGCGTGCGAATGGCCGTAGGGAATAAAACGATAAGCTTTCGCTTGGTTGTAACAAGATCCAAGGAGGTTCGCTGAAAACCGAAACTTCAGAACTGGACGCTTCAACATGTAAGTTTGTTAGTATCGCTGAATCTTTTAATAACACGTCAGCGCTTATGGACGGTCACACTAAAATCAGCGATTGCTTCTGGGGTATGGAACTGGGATTTTGTGAATACCGAGAGTTTTTAAATTTGTTGCGCGTACATCTTCGCCAATAATCGCAGTAGAAGCATCGTTCCGTTTTCCTCTTGTGAATGAGAGTAATTTGTTGGTCACAATGAAGATTATTAATTCGGCATATTAATTCAACTAGCGTGATCATGATTGACAATTGTAGTGCTAACCTATTCAACTGCGTTTATAGTTTCCTGTTGCCTAGCAAGTGATTGTCACATAAATAGATAGGTCATCTTCCACTCTACCAAAGAATTCAAACCGAAATACTGCGCAACCGAACAGGACTATAACAAGATTATGGTCGCAATCAGATAAATGAAAATAGTTGTAAAAATTGATGAAAAATCCCAAACGACTTTCGAGATGAAATCTCTGCATTGAATCGGTAATGCTCAAAGCCTATTGTGGTTTCCCTAGTTATAAGCGGCTAAAATAGGTTGAAGAATTCTGCAGTGCGATGCCAGATTTGACGGGTTAATCCAGCACCAAGGTGATTGGGGATCGCGTCCGTCAAGGATAGCAAACCAAAAACTGAATGCTAGTTTGAAGATAGACAAAACGCTAATTGCTGTCATTCGATGTCAGAGTGAGGTGCCTTATTGTTTCCACCAAACTTCCTGACGGCCTAGGTTGATGATGATTTAACGGTAGATTGCAAGTGCAGTTGTGTTTCTGTTAAAACACCCGTTATCCTAACCAGCATAAACCAGGTCAGATTTCTGCAGTCTATCGACACTGAGGTAACACCGTAGAGTGCCGTGTCTTCTTGACTGTTTTGCTGTCGGTGGATGTGTCCATTGTCTCCAACACCGACTTCCATAAAATGTCGCCCCATTCAGTCGATTCCAGTCTTGCGCAGTCACTGAGTCTGAGGCTGTGTCGTGAAAAATGGCTTCGGAAGCGTTAAAGTGATTCGTTATAAAGGCGATGATCGTATCCATGAAGTGATGCAAAGGGCTCATGTCCTTATGACAGCGAACTTTGTAAAATGCAACATAAATGAAATAGAAATCTATGTGCTGAACTACGGACATATGTTTGAATACTACATCGCATCTCCATCGCGAAAGATCTCATTAAGCTACCCAAGATTGCGGCATCCATTTGGATTCCTACAAGGTATCACTTTGCAATGACAGTTTATGACTAGCAGAGATTTTGATTTATACAATGAGTAGTGGTTTAGTTTACAATTCCGTCTGTAGGTTACATTTGAATACCAAAAGAAGAACAAGAACAAATAGCACGAGGTGCTTCATGGAGACCTAACAAGTCCAAAGTTACAGGAAGTCTCGATCGTTGCTCTTCTTGATTTAATAAGCAGGCACCGCATATCTCTTAAAAAGTCTTATGTGTTTCAGTCGGAATTTAATCTATGTAGGAAGCTCCAATGCACTAAAGCCCTTGCACTAAACCCTTGTGGCTTTGCATCAATGGCAATAATAGAAAGCAAGGAGTAGCCATTTTTTCGGTCCTAGTTGCCACATTTTTAGGGCAGTGATGCAGGGTAGAGTACCGACAACTCAGCGTCCTCTTTTGTCTCACCCCCACCATCCTGGTCATGCATGTAACAGGTCGTAATCACAAACAGTAATAATAACAACAATGAAATAGCAGACCACTTCCGGTCAACACTGACAGTTAACGGCGCCAATGAGTAATTCAGTTTTATTCAGTCTCCTTGACTTTTTAATCCGGTAGGGTTTGCAATTCTTAAAGAAGGGTTCCGTGCACAGAAAATTTGTTTGGGAAAACAAATCAACTAAGCCCACGCTGGCCAGAGGTATACTAAAACTCAATTGACGCAGCCGGTGTGATAAGAAGCCGAAGACCTACCGATTGAGCTTTCTAGCCTGTTAAAATAAACTATCACCACTGTGCTGCCACAATGAATCAAATCTGCCTCATTCAAGATGGGCAAGCGGTTTGACCTTAGCTGGTATATGCAGCTGGGATGCTATAAGCCTGAAGACTTCAGAATTATCCACAGTATACTTGAGTTTCCCGGTGACAAAATATCACAGGATAGAGGGTCAGTGTCACGTACTGCCAGAAAAAATATATTCTTCCATCTCACAAGCATTCACCAACTTCTTGTACCTAAATTTTGAAATTGTCCTTGATCAATAGATTACTTACAAGTCACAGATTTGCATACCCAAATGACTTACTGGTCTAAATCGGCACTTATAATTAGCTCTAGTTTGGCCCTCGCAAATTTCTGGGAACCGTTTATTTAAAACACACTTTCTGCATTCTATTGTGATGAATTTAAGCTCAGTTGCCACGACAACCCGGACTGCGCTAAAAATTCAATATGCTAGGGCCATCACACTGAAGTAATAAGGCAAAAGGTCCAACAAACACACTCATTCGCAAACCGAATTGGTATGCAGATTACTGTATTCGTCGAGTTTCGTGCAATTTGGGTCCAATTAGGACAAAAACCGGGGGACTGCGCCTACTTGATGAGCTTCAAGAAGACGGAAACCAATCGTCGGCCGTCAAAGAGTTTTCAACAACCTAGAGGTTAGTTTCCTTCATGAAATCAAATGGTCATTTTAAATCCGTATGGACTGCAAAAACTGGAGTGGCCGTTTTTGAGACCCGCGTCCCATTAAATTCCTATTGTACGGATGTCAATATTTAAGAAGGCGTGTGTCTTTTCATTCGTTTAACATAAAAACTCCTAATTTCTTGCATACAGTCATGTCGCCTGATGAATCCATGTAAAACGCCGTACATTTGTCAATGGCGCACATGGAGGATGATTCGCATTCGCCTGTCAACGATTACGAGATCACTAGATAGCTAAACATAACGGTGATTGTACAGGCGCTTTTTGTGCGCTTCTATATATTACAATATATTACAATGTATAACAAGTTACATATATATATCACCCAAAGAATACACTCCATACCTGTCCTGAAGGGAAAAAACTCATGTCTATGGGACCAATGGCTTACCTCCACTTGGGAGCATTATCGTGGAAATGTCCTCTAACATTGACGTAGATGTAGGTTCTAGTCGAATGAGAACTGCCATTGTCAGTATCAATGGTATTACACTATTCTGTGACTGCCGTGGGATTCCCCATGGTTTAGCACGTGTAACATTCCAATACAGACTGTGTCGACAATAGTCAAGCTACCGACAATAAACTGTAAGTTTAAAGTACATTTTCCTCATAACCAGACTTTCCATCATTCTAACCTAGTTTGGCACAAACACTTGCACTGAGTTTGAAAACATCTTTCCTTTGGAAAGAGATCAGAAAGGACCAGTTTCAGATGGATGTTCTGGGGATTAACTTCTCAATCACGGGTCAACAGTTACTCATAAGATATTAAAAAGTGAACGGAAAGTTCAGAAAATTAAAGATAGTAACAACAGAGAGTTATTCTTTGCTTTCAATGAAATCGCAGAGGAAAAAAATATGGCAAGATTGGTCAGTAGATTTGTCCCTACAGAAAGCTAAGTAGAAAACCTGCTGATTTCAACTGCCACTGAACCGGAGGGAGAGTGTGTATGCTTAGAGATTAAATTAACTTAGAAGCATTCGTAGGGTCTGCCACGTGACCACTCTGCATTAAATGTTATGGCACTACAGGTGTCCATAAGCTCGATATTTAGGTCGCCAAAACTCTCTACCAGAGAGATATCCTAATGTCTCCTGAAATGTATGTTTGCGGTGAAAAAATATATTCATCAAATGCTCTAACTTCTCAGTATGGAATGTGACGGAAAACTGCTTTGATATGCTTCTATATTTGGGAGAGATTTTGACACGCACCGACTCATGGACAAGTCATGATATATTCACAGACTTCGCCAAAAATTGGTGACAACAAGCCCAAAGAAAGCGATAGATATCCAAAAGATTTGTCCAGTGGACGGAACCCCCAAAAATGATGCCCTTGTGATCCATATGAAAGTTTAGGCCAGTTTGGGCGAGGCCGAAATTTCGAAGTGGGGAACTAGATAAGTGGTTGCGACAGCGTTATCATTAAGTAGAAAGAATCTCACCTTAGAGAGAATCCGGCCGGTGAGCGGCTGATTGCACTCGGAATCACTCTTTTAGAAATAAGTTACACTATTTACATTTAACACAAATGTTTTTAAATCCACATTTCCCTAGCAACAAATTTTGGGAGAACTGTTCGACTCACAACATATGTAATCCTTCAGGATGTACTGGAAGACTGCAATAGTACCTGGTGGACACTGACAATGTGCCGACACTTCGTTCCCTTCGTGTGTTGTTCTCGTTGGCTGGATCGACCAACTTACTGCACCATTCCATGTTTCGCTCCCATGTTCCAGCTTCGAACACACGGCACCGATAGAACGGCATCGGCTCTCAGAGGAACATCGCTTCCCTAGATGAACTAAAATGAGTGTGCAGCGAGAGAGAAAACTGTAAATAACCTTCAAAAAAGATACATCCAAATCCTTCTTCATAACTTTTATATGAAACTGATAAGTGACAGTGGTCATTCGTGTAAGTGCGATATTGAACATACTTTTAAGTTGTTCGACCGCAGCTTTTATTGCCTGTGGAGCATAAAATTGGTTAAAAGGGATCGTTTTTGTTAGTTGGGCTGCTTTAGAAGAATGCATCACACTAACTAGCAGAAATTGTCAGGTTCCGAACTTCTATTTGGACACAACACTGATTACCATTTCACCTTGCTTTATTCCGTACATTCCATTGATTAGATCGCCAGAACGCGAGTACTGCTCAGGGATGCCAGGGCGCTCGCGAATACTGCACAATAAACATCCACCTTCGTAAAGGGAAATGTGTATTTCCATCACGAAAACTGTACAATATTCCAGCTCCGAGGTTTACAGTAGAAAGAGAGTATTATGGTCTACGTACATCCCTAGGACACGAAAGGTAAACAGTGCGGGCATTATTTGCTCGCGTAGCGTTCAGTTTTAAGTTTTCAATTCCTTAGGGTCCAATTCTGTTGTTGAAGTCTTTACTTAGATTCACTTCAACGCTGGTTAAAACAAGATATACGTAACAGAAAACTAAGCCCACAAATGGTTAGTACAACCACCCGTTGTGTTTTTCCTTACTTATTTCTGCTCTGGTTTGATTGACGACCGTCTAAATTGAAGCGAATCTACAAATTCTAAGATAGGTATTGATTACATAAGAATGTTTGCAACGAAAAGCGCGAGCTTACAGGAATATCACAAAACGAAAGCAGAACGCTAATACGGCCGAAGCTACTCAACAGCTGACAACATTGCCAGAAATTAAAAAAGAAATTTTCTCGTTTACTGGGATACGCCACCATTTATTGTTTTTTCGTTCTTTCCTTATTCCAAAGTTGAAGTCCCCTGAATTAAGGTAAGTTCTTTGAGGAAACTATCCAGCTTAAGTCTATATAATGAGCTAACCAAAGAAGGAATGTCGGTTGGAAATAATAAACACGTTTTCGTGAACGAGTAGAAGAATGATATCCTTGTCTGAAACACTCAACTGAGAAGTTGACTGTTTAGTGCGGATACCCAAACTATTACAGAACGATGCGTCAAAACAATCTGAATACGCCAAGACCACTGGACGCTAAGTAGCTGAACATTGTTGCAGATAAAGATACCGAAAGATAATTTTCGTTAAGGCGAGTGACGGTGGCTTGAATATGCCTTGCGAACCGGGGGGGCGATTTTCGGACTTGATTCTGAACTCCGGTCAGTTGTTCAATCAATTAGCTTGAATGACAATTCACGCTGTCCAAAATGCGTTCAAATAACCTCCGGCCTGCCAATGTAAGTGTCAATTCAGGTAAACTGCTACGCAAAGTACGGGATCAAGAACCTCGGTGCGTTATGCGTCCCATCCCTCAAGCTGACTTGCAAGGTTGTAGAGTGTAAGAGTGGCTGGACTTATGAGTGAGTGCGATGAATCGCAGCATGCAGATTTTGCCTAATAGCTGTGACCACATAGTCATCTTCAAACAGTAATCTTAAGGAAGCGCTTTTATTTATCTCAGCACTTATTTCCTCACGCTTTGAACGCAGTGTTTTGGTAAAAATTATTCTTCCCATGGAAAGTAGGCCAGAAGTATGTATTTGTTTGTTTATAAATTTGTCCACAATGGTTATGGTTCCCTTACATTTCTTAAACAATTACAAGGGGAGTATTATTCGATAGTTATCTTTCTGCTACACCCAGAAAGACCTGCTCAGACAGGCTGAAGAAAATTGTAGATGGCTACGCTGTCGACTTGTCCGCAAACCTCACCTTCGAATTCGACTCGAGCAGTTTCAGTACACGGGAGAAGCATTTCTCTAGGATAGTGCGGTAGGAAGTATTTGGAAACTTCTTAGGCAGTCATAAATTGTTGTAGGCACTGATATAAACAAGGGTAACTGTAGGTAGGGAATTCACGTATATGGCCCAGGATAAGTGCAAGTTCGAAGCAATTCTAAAACCAGAATCTAGTAAACGGTTCAAGAACAGCATTTAAAATGGCCGCCAAAAGCCGGACTAGTTTACGGTATCTACAATCATTCAAGCATAAACTTCATCGAAGTGGGATTTCATCTTTGTTTGCCTTTTAGGCTTTCGTAGACGTATGTTTTGGGCTATCTGAGATTAATTAGCCCTACAATGCGCGGAAAATGGAACTGTTTACTGCTAGAAAGTAAACTTTCCCCCTAGCTTGTTTCTGTATGTTTTTTTCACATGTGTGTCATTAGTGTTCCAGAGTTCAGGTCCATTCAAAAGTAACTTCTACATTCTACTGACATATTTCGGATCTTCATCCGATCCGGGAATTATAGAATCATCCATCGCTGGTAGTATTTCCGTGATACCGTGAGATCCATTGGTGCTCCAACACCATTTCGCATATCGGCAAGGAAAAATGTATGTGCATCATCGGCGAATTTTGCACCAAGACCAGCTACACTCTCTGGTGATGATGCAGGTACATATCGTCGGAGACTTATCAAATCGTTCATTCACAAAAACAGGAGACAAAGTTTTATCCTCGGGACTAGAATTCCAAGTCCTCCGAAATGGTCGTATGCAAACTCAGGCGGAATTTCAAATCGCACGTTTGGTCCCCAGTTTACTTGGAAAACTGGACTAATTAAGGTACGCGGTTAACTAGACATTGACGGAACGCTGCGTTGTGCAAGCGTGCTCCTTGCTTTACTGGACAATTGGATTTCTAGCGGCGTGTGATCTATAGAAATCAAAACTGTCAAAAGACATAGGGTCAAGCTTGCTACTCCAATGAAATCATTCACCAGGTTATCCTGAGCAATACAACATCAGTACAGCAGTCCCTGACGAAAAAGTAACATTTGCTTGCGTACGAAAGTGTTAGGGTTGGTATAATGACGTCAGCAAATTTATCAATTACAGCATGCGTGCGAATGGGACCAGGTAAATCCCCCAACGTACTAGTTGCAAACTTAACCAGATGTAAACGTTCTAGCTCAATGAAAAAGCGTTCTCTCACCGTAAAGCATCAATCTGACTTCTTCTCTGCTTCCAGAATGGTACCCCCTGTCATCTTCCACCTCGTCGGCCCAATAAGCAGAAGACGGGTTTTTGCATAATGGTAAAGCGACCAGAATTCTTCGGCAAAACATGTGCAGCAGTGCTCTAGAATTCACTTTTTCTACATTTTCACTTGGAGCTACTGGCCACCTGGATTCTGTCATACATTGGTAATATCGTCAGTCTGCCTTAGTCAACGGAACAGAGCATTGCTCAGCACTCCTAACTTGGTGTCGGTCAAATTTAGCGCAAATCTTGGCGTATAACCCCAAATGACTGACATGAACTCGAAACCTGACTAACTGTTTGAAGTCAGTTACCGGACGCTTGTGACACCACCACCAGCACTACCGCAGGTTCTGTCCACTGTCAAGGCTGTCAATCGGTAGAGCAATTATAGCATCAAACCGTTTGGCCTAAATTGGAGACAACAGCTCGGCGATCTCCATTCTAGTTGTTCAGACGTATGCTTCGTTTTTCTTTCTCAAAATCGGATTTCACAATCTCTCTGACGTTCGGCCGCAAAGCCTTAAAGCAAAAGTAAAACCATAAGGGTAAGACCACACTGAAGCGATTATTATGTCCGCTGGATGGGTGCAGAGAAGCCTTATAATGAGGGTGATAAAGAGCAAAATAGGCTGAAATAGGCGTATCTATCCATAATGGGCGTGGCGTACAATACGCTATGCTAATGGGGTTTTGTCTCTGCGTTTATGTGGATCTAGTGTTCTATTGAGTAGAATGCCATTTCTTACCCTTATATGTCAGTCACCATGGTGGAGTACCACATAATTAAAGCCTACTATTGCTAGTAAGTGACAAGGCAATTGGTCTACTTCAGGTAGTGCTTTCCGCAACAACTGATTTTTTTTAGTTCTCGGACACATTTTCAGGAGTGACAAGTTGTGACTCAGTTTTTGAGCTCATTTCCCTCCCCATGGTATAGTAAGCTCTTGGTGCCATAACCAGCTGCTTGGTGGAGCGAAAACATGATAGATAAGAGATTTTTAATTCCCAGGATAAATTCGTTCCCTGTGAAAACAGTACTCAAAGCCGAATATGCCAGGTGACCACGCTCACAACTTCTCAATTTTCCATTGGGTATGAGGCATGATCAGATCTTATCGAAAGAACTTCGGTAGTTCTCAATGTTCAGCAGAGATTCTCCTAATACCAAGAAAAACCTTGCGAAAACTAACACTTTCTACAGGACGCCGCTTCAACCGGTAACTTTGCCTTTGTGTGCGTGCGCTACGATTACCAGTGAATTTTTTCGAACCTCGTTGATACTAATTCTGAAACAATCTGGTGTAAACTGCTAGAACAGTTTATGATTACTCAATTTACGGGTTCAGTGACGTTAGCCAAATAAGTAGCCCTATTTGTCGGACACTCCCTACAGTGCAGGCAATTTCTGGCTAAATCCGAGCTAATCCACAGGCCTGGGAAACTGCTTGAGGTACACAGCTGCTGAAAAAGAGTAAAGCAAATTTCTCACCAAATTGTTTGAAAGTATCATCCAAATTATTGCACACAGACTGAACTGCGACTCGCTCCCTACGTTAATGATCTTATCAATCAAGCAACCCTGCCAGAATTTTAAACAAATGATTTTTTTTTGTCGTACTCCGCAGGAAACCTTTTGGTAGTGTTAGGAAGGTCAAATTCCTAAGGATTATCCCAGAATGCCCGAAACCTACTGAGAGCTTCAAACTTCACTAGACGCTGATCAGACACCCTTGGATCAAGGTTAGACAGTACCCTTCAAAATACAGCGCCAGGCCGTTTCGCTTGCACCCACTCGCTTGTTTGCAATAAAGCTGCTGTCGGCGAGTCTCTTTCCGACACTAAGGCACTGAGGAGGGGACGGCAGTCAGATATAACAGTTAAACAATATTATAAGTATCTGTATAATCTAAATGCCAACTCGAGAGGAAAAAATCAATTTTCTCATTTGATACCTGCAGCAACACATGTTTCAGTCTTTATCCACCACAGTTTCCATCCTAGAAGGCAGAGATTTGCATTAAAAACGTTTCTGGCTCAATCGCAAAGTAGCTTCATGTTCCAGTATCAAACTAGTAAGAACATAGTTTGTCCCTGTATGTTCCTCCTTGCTTCTTCACCCACAATCCTAGCGTCTGGTTCAAGTGGGTTACGACTAGCGTAGTGTCGGTTATACTTTTATAAGGACAAAAACATTGTAGTACAAAACGAGTCATTTATCCCAGTGAGCAGTTCGTGCTTAATTTTCTCGTTGGTAGTATGCTGACGTAGCTTTGTTCAGCAAACTACTAGCTACAGCCTACTAACAAAAATGCGTTCAACTAATAAGTAATTTTATAGGCTGATATGATTATCCATGACACGGTGCCACAGCATGAAACATTGACTTCATCCTTCAGATTCCAAGTGCAAGCACAAACTTAAGAAACTAAAAGTGCGAGCATATGAGAACTGAAGGAGTAAAACAGACCGAAGAAAAGACGTAACTATGTTTATGCGTGTTTTTCAAAGGGCGAATGCGCACTACTAAGCGGCAATATTTGTACACACCTCGTATACCTGTATTTGACGCGCATTCCAAGGAATTCTCTAATTTACCCCACAGCACCTACACAGCCAAAAATAAACTGAGCTAAAGGTTTAATCTCTGATTGGGAAAGAACTAATTCTTAATGGCACCACTGACTTTTTTCGGAAGATTTTTGTACCGTTGTGTGCTCACTCAGTACAATGCTGTATTGGTTAGGTGGCTAGACCTTAACAAACAAAACCGACCCATCAACTATTACATTCCAAACAACTGGACTGTTACAAACTTATAAAAAATTCAGAAGATTCCACAAAAACTCGTTTTTTCCTTCTAAATTTGCAACAAATGGTCAGAAATAATACTTGGTTGTTGCTTACCTAGGTTCTCACCGCATGCGTTTTTCTCTTGGCTCGTAGACTGCTTTGATTTGTCCTCGTCTACTTGGCAATCAAAGTACAAGTATCTGCGGGGTAAATAACAAGGCAACAAGTTAACTAAACAGGTCTATCACAGCAAATATAAAACTTATCTGGTTAAGTGTGAACATTTTGGTGACGCTTTTTTCGATTAAAAAATAACTTAGATGCTCCGAACGCTTTTCCGGAGGTCACATAAGCGTACAGCTGATTCAAGTAGAGATTCACTGAAGTCCTTGGTGTTTGATACAGCAATAACGTGCATCGGAATGCTGCGCACCAGGTAGACTGCGGTAAGTGTGAATCGTGAACGCATTCGATAAATTTTTTTCCGAATATTGTGCCAAAATATTTGTTAGCTTGGATGCTTTTACTGGTCCTTGATCAGGTGGCTATTGATCCGTTCGCCGAACTCATCAAATAACATGGCAAATTGATAATCAGCTACCTAATCAACAGCTAAATTCTCTTTCCTGTGGATATCAGCCGCAAGGAATTATTGTACGAAATCCGCAGAAAACTTGCTACAGGTGTTTTGGCTCCGTGACTTACATGGCAATTCAGGTATACGGGCACGACTCAAACGCAGAAATGTTCATAAGTAAATAAAAGTAGCAAAACACGTGGTGACTTGTCCTTGGATTTGTCTGTTTTCCTTACTTAGTATATATAAGTTTAAAGAAAAACCTTGAGATTCCTCCTATAGTAATGTTATGACTGATGAATCAAAGGATTTACGCCACTGGTATAGCCTGTGGTATTGCCGCTTAGGTCATCGATCTGACAAGGAAAAGCAGCTGAGTGAAGCTAGAACACAACGAATATCACCACCGCCACATTCAACTGAGTCCCGCGTCAACCCATCTTAAATTACAACTGAGTGTGTAACTCCACATATGCCCAGCTAGTCGTTCAAGCACAAAGTACGACTGAGGAACACTCGGGCGCTATAACTTGTACGTGTTGACCAGGCAGTGTCGTCCCAATGGGGGGGGTGCTAAATTCTTGCTTTAAACTTGCAGCATATCCAGTTAAATTCAGTCCACACAATGTAGCAACTGTGGTTATAACTGTGCTCCGAGGAGAACAGAACATATAAGAAATAGTCAAATTAGGTCTACTTATATTGCTCAAGATCTCAAAAGTGCGTTCTACTCAAACAACTTGCTGCAAGTTTGTTTTACGGCACTTGAGGCATCCCATCCTTTCAACTAGTCAAAAAAATTCCAAAGGTGGTGCTTCTAAAAGAAGAACAAGCAGTTTGTTCAAGTTTGCCGACTGCACGAAATGGTTCACTTGCTTTTCATTCTAAACATCTAATGTGGGTAGAAACTTATTCAGATGTTTTTAAGGCTACGCAATAAATGATCTGCTGACTGACTAAATGGTCATTTTTTTCTTACTTTGGCATCGTTTTCCACACTTTTGAGTTGAGGATATAATTCCGTGTAATCAAGTCCTTCGCTGATAGTTGTTCGTTTTCCATGCATATCCGTTTGCGTTGATCAAGATGCTCACAAATTTTGCTGTTCCGTCCATCCACACGAAAATCTGAAGCTCACGGCGAGGAAAAATACGAATGTTAGTCTAATGCCAGTCGAACAAATTATCACTCCCCTACAGTTCACATTTTAGTAGAGCAGGAGAACTCTGGATCCAGTAACCTCATAATATCTGGTCATCTTGCGTCTTCTTTGTGTAGCAATCCTACCTTAATATCATTGATATGTTTTATGGCGTTCACAGCCCTCCAGTGCGTTAATCTTATGCTGTGGATTAGCGGTATGAAAAACTCAATCATGTCCCATCAGATACAAAAAGAAATGACAGCTTGAGTGTAAACAGCAACTCCTGAAAATAATAACCGCGTTTTATTTCAGTAACATTTACTAAATCAAAAAGGTACTGCAACACTAAGGTGAAGTTACTTTATTTATCATCCGCATACCGTATTGGAGTAGGCAAGTAAGCATGCCATCAGAAATTATTCTACCACATTATCTGTAGGTTCGTAATGGTGCACTTTGACCGCTGACTCAATGACTAGTTTTGCACACAAATATGTGTAATGACTTTGATTAACCGCAGTGTGATTGGCACTTTAATGTCTCGACTACACAGACACAGAAACTTATTTTGCTTCCTTAAAACAGCAGTGTAGCTAACCTTTTGGCCGATTCATGGTAAAATTGTGCGGTTGGAAGGGGACACAATTGGAGGACTGAGCGGGTATAGCTGTGTATTTAATCCCCATCAGGCGCTTCAGAGTTTACCAGGAAAACTGCCACCACATGTATGTGATGGTTCAAATTGCCGCTTAAAGGTTAACATCTCTTACCTGATTTCGTCTCGTTTTGAAGTCGTGCCGTAGATTGCAAACTGGACTTCAACTTTACCTATTCCTGGTGGGTAGTCTGTCGTTGTGGTGAACATCAGACTTTGATTTACAGGAAATAGGACTCCAAAGTTGATCGTGTAACACACGCAAGTTAGAGGATAAAGGTATGTGGATTTGAATGACTATAGGATGAAGATGAAACAGTGCAAAGTGGAGATCCAAGATAATTTCATTTCAGCGTCAGACTTCTATCTACCCCGGGTCAGTCGAACGTTGTTGTTTGTCCTGACTCGGTATAGCGTGAAATGTTAAATGAATGTTGAACGAGCAACACGAAACTCCGCCAAATAACAGCGACGACACTTAACCGCATTCTCAGTCTCTTCTTCACTGGAAAGTGAAAACGGGTCAGAAGTTACGGTCGGACTTACAGAGTTTTAGACTAGGTTCGTGACATATAGTCCTGGCTAAGCAGTACTGTCGAAGGCTATCACAGCTTCTTCCTACCCAGAAAACTTTTTGTGTTGTTGGAGAAATGGACTTAATCGCGCAATGAATTTCTGTGGTGTGTAGATCTCCCTTAATGCCATAAAGCAACGTTCAGCTGCAAAAAAGCCACTACGACATCCTCATTTGGCTATGTAGCACGATATGAGAAACGCATGCCTGAGTTTTGATAAGGTCAGCTGTTGGTTGACATCTTTTGTGCACATTCTCAACAGTAGAGGTTCGTTGATTGCAGCTAATACAAAAATGTTGACCGCACGACCTTGACGATGGTAATTCCGTTTGGTATTCGTATTGAAAATATAGTGCCCCACCCAGATCGAGTACTCTTTCGTGCGCCTTTGCCTTTTGTGTAGGGTAGATGGGCTTAGAAATCAGCCTGAGGAGTGCAGATGTATTCTTCTTTGATGGTGCATCTTAGACGCTAAGTACTCTGCGGGGTTCCTACATTATAGATGAGCACTAGTTAGGACAGTATTTTTGTTTTTTCGGTCGATGCAGGTGACGTCGTATGTAGCCTCGAGGCTTACAGACGACTAGGTGGAGTATTCAAATGCACTTCACAGTGAAACCGAATGCTTCACTCGCCTGGTCAGTCCCCCATCGAGATCCGATAAGCTGCGCCGCCACATCACGTAGGTCGAACTCCGGGAGTCGATGTTTACCTGAGGCATTGCGAATAAGCCACAAGTATTTGCCAAATATGCTTACGCTGGCATCTGTTCACATACTTTCATTTACGACCCAGTATCGTCTGTGATATGCTATAACTGATGGCCATATACTGATGAGCTGCTTGGTAGGGCCTTTTTGTGAGTAAAGACATGCAAAGTGCACCGTAAAATCCAGTCTTCCTGACAACTCATGTTGATATCAATCAAAACTGTACCTGACTGTCGCAAGGATATCTTCAGAATGAGCCTAGAGTTTTCTACAGATTACAGGATAGGCTTGTCTGAGGAAACCCAGGTGGCAGTAAGAGTGGCTCTGGTCGCGTTCAACAATGCACAGAGCAGCTGTGTTCTCCGGCATTTCTGCCTTCAATTAAGTAAGATAAAACGCATGTATTGCATTTAAACATTGACTTAAACTAAGTTTAAACGCTTTGCAAACCAGTAAGTGAACTGATTACTCTGCGTTTCTGGCTTCAGGTTTTCAAGGAAAACGCCTTTTGTGATCGAAATGGTATGCCATCACTCCGGTTGTTTGTCCGTCTACCAATCAAATCCAACAAAGACGTGATTAAAGTGTGTTTTAAAGGCACATCTGAACGGGAGTCGCAAAACTGTGCTAGTGGTGCTTTCCGACACTGATGGGGATTCCCATCTGAGAGCGACACTGACAGCAGCTCTGTGATGCTCATTAAATTTGTCTTTGACTCTCAAATCGAGAGGTTATTTGGGAAGCGCGCATGGAATACTTAAGTACCGGGCAAGTAAACTTCTAAGCAACTTGCAACAGCAATAATATGGATGCTCACGACATGAAAACGCCGTCGATTTTTGGGTTTGAGCAATCGATACGCCCACGATGATCACTTACCGTCCGGTCCACTGTTGTACAGCCAGAGAGCGAGCGTGCAGATATGCAGATCTTGAAAATGTACGTGATTTTGATGTGCCGTTCCTGCACAGCTAAAGTAATATAAGACCGGTCGATAAATTCAAGAATTTTTTACGACACTCTAACAACCAGGAGAGAGTTGTTTCCTAGTACTCATAACTTTTGCCTGACGCTGAATGTTCCAGCTATGTTAGCTTCAACAGAGGTGACACCTACTGAGGAAGCTTTATCCATAGGTCATTGGCTAGGAGACGTCCACGTTCATAGTTTTACAATAACGTGCTACAATTAGCATCATCAGCCCATTTAAACTGGCCTGACTGTGCATCTCTAGACTTTGCGTGACCAACTGCGCACGCAAGGGAAACGAATGAGTGCGCAGAGCAATAGAATTGTATTCCACCATGGCCGTGACGTGCTTTTTATCTCTATACTTACAATTAAATCTGCATTCAGTCATTCTCTCCTAGACAGACCTCTCCAACCAGGCTATGGTACCCGATACCAACTTTGCCCATTTATTTTAGTTGACTTATTTTTGAAACAAAAAGCGGCAAGCAGGAGCTTCTCATCAGAGGCGATATTGTAGCAGGTCTCGTTGGAGTATTTCACTGGGCTGCACAATGTAACTGTCCGTCTATCAGACTATCGAACCTCCAAGTTGATAAGGCTTACGCAGGCATAACTCTCAAAGGAATACTGGGGGTTTATAGCCAGGTCGGAGAAATGACACTCACGTACTGTTTTAATCAAAGTGGTGATAAGAAGGGCACTTGCTATTCTTATGCGAAGATGTGCATCCGATTCAGAAACATATGGGGTACAGCCCTGTAAATGATGACTTCTTGGTACCTGGACACAACCTATACTGCATGCGGGGCCATTAAATCATGGTGGTTAGCAGTAGCTGTATTGCTGTTTGACGCGAAATACGACTGTGTGATCAAACGGTCAACACGGAACGACGGTAAGCAGAAATGATGACAGCAAACCACAAGATTTTTGGTTAGACTATCCTCACTGGAATACAAAGACAATATTAACAATCGATTCATTTCGAGGTCTGATGACCTTTTTCCAGTTTACAAAATCCCGGTTATTTCAGGTACAGGTAGAAAGAATATTTAGAAATTTAAGAATTTCACTGCAGTGTGATAAAATAAATTTATGTGATCAATGCTAGCGGCATTTATGCTGGCTCTTGACTGTATAAATAATCGAAACTTACAACATGCGTGTCGTCCGTATACAAATTCAAATCCTGCAGGACAAGTACACCGTCCGACACCGGGATGACAGGCACTGTCTTGAACATGAACGCATTCGCTGTCTGTGCGGCAGCTCAAATCCGTCAGCACTGGGAAAACGATTGAATAGAGATAAGAAGCGGCGCATCAGGTCAATTTATACACATTGAATGTATCGACGAAAAGGAGCAACCATCCAGACCCAAATAGAAGCCTGGTCGTTGTTCGACATATTCCGTGCGATCGGACAACATGCCACACACGCACGAGAATTTTTGCGTCTAATTGTTTAAAATACAGTTGCTTTCTAGACGTAACACACTACCCATAAGTTTTCTGAAAACTCTTTAACAGCACACGACCAGTTTCGCATTCCTTGGGACTCATTACGTAGGCGCAGTCCTCGATTTTCACTCAACATTATGTTATTTGCTATTGCAAACGAGGTGGTAATTTTTATCTTATTTGATTTGGGCGCGTCCGTTGTGAAAAGTATAAATTACTACATCATTGTGTGCTAGTGACAGAGGCTCTATGGTTATTGCGAGTGGCCCGGAAGCTTCTGCCAGCATCAGCACGTGAAATGCCCGGAAGAATATGACAATGAGTGTAGAAGTAATTGGTCTTGGAGCAAAGCAAGGTAAATTTGTGGATCTACATAGTTATTTGTGGAAAGTGTGTTAGAACAAAAGCTCGGTATGACTGGCTGATATCTGAAGTGAATATGTTAGGGTACAGCTGACAATCTACTGAACACCTGCGCAGAGTTGGTGGACTGTTTGTCTTGGGCTGAATGTGATGCCACATATGGCCCTTGAGTCCGGTGTGGACAAGGGGCGCGGATATGACTGGTGAACAACCAAGCAGAAACCCGTTGTTGGCCGTCAACCCGTCTAACGCTGATGACATGACAGTGAACGCGTGCATTAAATACTTGGTTACTACTGGAATGTTGGTAGTATCCTTCAATGGTTAGGTAACAGAGTAGCACAACACCTCTTCAGTTATGGAACTTTGTCGGTGTCCCTGGCGGCCACTCAGGAGCTCACTGTAAAGGTGACAATGGATAAGATGGTGGTATCCCAGCAACATAATGACTAACATATAGTTATCCCTATAATGAAGTGTCAGGTACGCAGTGGTATGAAAACGGGGCGGGCTTCCTTCAACTTCATTTGTCCATGTTTTCTGTGGAGCAATATTGAGAAGATCCATAAACACTGTAAAGGATTATTTTGTCTGTTTACTAGTCCACTGATCGCTCCCTTACAGTTAAATTGATGGCTCAACAGGACTTATCTCACTTTAAAATCCGGCGGAGGTAAACATCGTGTACCCCATCAATCTGTTAATTATAAATCCAACTCTTTTGATTGTCGCTAAAATCATCTGCATACCTCTCTTTTCAACACCGTTTGTGTGAACAAAACCGCTTCATGACTGTACCAGAAATCATTCATTGATTACGCAACAGTAGCCTAATGTCTGTACATGTCTCAGGCACAATCACAATGAATTACGCTAGCGTTCGCCTTTACTACCTTCAGGAAATAAACCACATTTGCAAGTTTCAAGTTGCCCGTAATCGTGTACTCCCAAAAGTGATTCGTTTTTCATTCATTTCACTAGTTTACTCGGTGGTTTTAATTCGCATGATGCCTCCACTAAAGCAGAAATCGTCTTAACAATTTAAGACGTTATCCAAGGCAGTAACTTATGTCTGCTCTCAGCAACCAACATCTGTTATACTGTCAGCCATTAGCTGGTTTTAGATGTTCTGTATAAGCCACAGCTCCGGCCCACTTATGAGGTATGGCAGACAACCGGCCCTCTTAATGCAACAATACAACCAGATTTATGACTTTGTAAACAACTGTGCGACATCTGTTACTCATTCCTAATTGCTGAATTGTGCTTCCTACTTGCTAGAGTATGTAAAACCTAGTGAGGCAAACTCATCGAAGGAACAAACATGATAGGTGGCATATAATGAACGGTTTGTATGTAGAGCACATTGGGGAAACGAAAAATAAAACTTTTGTATAACATACGGTAAGTGAGGCGGGTTTTCTCTTACGGTACTTCTATTAGTTTATAAGCAGGAGTGACTTGTTAAATTCCTCCATTTGGCAAAGCTGAGATTGCTGAGCTCACCTGAATTGAACTACGCTACTCGTTGAAACTCATGTCTGTCTTTAGCCACTGGTATCCGCAAGGCAGTCGGTTGGAGTTCAAGCTGAGATTTGACTGACATTTCGCTTGTGTTCACCTACCTAAAGACCTTCCAGGAGCTTGTCTTGACAGGCGGCATGTGCTTTAATTTACAGTTCTAGGCACATAACAGTGATGAATTGACCAAGATTATTATATGCTTACTTGTCAACCACTCAGTTACACTTTTTATTAGTCCGAGACCAGACACACAAGACTGTAAACCACCAGCATCAGCAGAAGCGACGGAAAAATTACTTGGTTTTTTGTAAGCCAATGCAAACTCAGCCCAAGTGAGCATGACAGCTCGGCATTGATTGTCTCGCAATAAACAAAACCAAACCGCGTACAATCAAAACCTGCTTACAAATTCTATTGTTTCCTGACACCCGTGAAATACGATAAACTAGATCAATTCTCAAGGAATATTCCTTGATTTATGAAGAGGTGGATAATTTAATTGATTTTAATAGAAAAATCACTTTTTTAGATAATCTCATGAGCGATATAGCAGCACTCTATTTTATTTGCGTAAACCCCTATCACTGTTTTTTGCTTGCATTGGTCCCTCTGATAAACCCTCATAGGGCCATTTTCTTCAAGCTGATCACCCATAGGCTATTCCAAGTTTGTGCCGGCACAGCAAACCAATGAGGAGTTATTTGAAGACACATTGTGTGACCAACAAATCATAATTTTTAGTGCGAATACAACGTCCTCCGTGGTATGCATCGGAATGTGAGACTAGGTGTTAGATAAAGTGGATGAGGTTTTCATTCGAGACGTTGATATCTGAAGACATCAACTGGCAATTCGTGATCAGAAAAGCTCAGCAATTTAGCTGAAGCACATTTATGTAACAAAACTTTGCAGCTTCGAAAAAGCTGAGACTAAACGGTGAGAAAGAGTCAGACGGTCTTGACCGGTCACCTGGCCTTACAAAAAATCGAAAAACGATCCAAACGGTCCAACCTTTTAGGCATATTTGTGAATCTTCCGCAGGGAAAAATGGCTTTGGGTGATTGAGTCTCTTGCCTTTTTTAAAAGGGACTGAAAAATGACTCCAACCGGTGTCTTGTACCCACAACCATTCAGGCTGTTTGAAACGTTACCTGGTCCGCTCAGTCTTTGCAGTCTACTAAATGTTTTGTCACATCAATATGACTAAAATCTTCTTTTACCAAACTACGCACACAAACATAATCAGGTGTAATCTAGTAGTGAACACAAATCACACAGTTCATTCTACACAGCAATTCATCGAATAATCCCTATTCCAATCTAGTTTAAAAAGAAACCTAATTTTCAAAGATTCAGCTTGACCTGAAATTGGCGGTGTTTTACAAACATTTATTTGACTGTGTTTTTGTAAATTTTCACTTAATTAGACCGGCCAACAGCTGCTGTTTATTGAGAGGTATCCTCTACTGAAAGTAGTCCGCTAATTGAGACAACTAAAAAATAAAATAGATATTCCACGTCACTGTATCTACCAGGGCCTGCAGACGTTTGCCAGTTTTTGCTCTTGTGTAAAAAGACGTGCTTGACATTGCGTCCTCGACGCTAGAATAAACAAGGTGGACAAGAAGCACCGAAGCATTCATTTTAATAAACACTTTATTCCGGAAAGTGCGATCTCCAAGAGGACTGTCCAAAACAATGATCACTCAAGTGGCTGTTTACCCAGACAGCATTTGTTTATCGGTATTGTTCATTTCCATTTTGATGTAGCTATCACTTCGCCTCTAGTCCGCAGTAAGTTTGGTCACCTTCGGTTGATTGAATTGTATGTAACTTGTTAAAAACTCAGGTAATACTTCGCAAAAACTGCCACTTTCTTTGAAAAATCCACGCTCCTCCTATGATTTATTCGGTATATTCTGCGCACAATGACGCAAAAACAACTAGTTACAAAAAAACGACAGTCCTACTGGCTCACTCTGGTCATCAACATCTGTATGATCGATGTAATAAATTTTGTTGTTTCGCATGTAAGGGTATTAAGATTCTGGTAAGGAATGTACCAAATCCCTTGGGTTGATTAAAGAACAGAGGTTTGAGGCGGCGTTCAGCGACTTACCGTTTTAATTAACCGTTAAATTAGTAACTATTCACTATTTGATGCAACTTGCCATCAATTCAGGACCTGTGTCGGCCCTCAGATAACGGCCACAGTAGAACTTTATCCTCCCCAGTGGTAACAGGTGGTGGAATTTCAGCCCAGGAGTATGTCATTTGTTGACCACGGTCATTTCAATCTCAGCCTACTCGGAGCTTCATGAAAAAACACCAGGTGCAAGGTGTTTTTGTACGGTATACAAAGAGAAACTGACCAATAATAAATGCACTCATTCTATAGCTTGGCTATTAGGATGAATTTTTTCCATCTCAACCATAAAGTACCAACGATTTGCCTACCCTTCTGGATATGTGGCTTAACAGCAATAAGCTGAGGGACGCATTCATGATTAAAAACTAACAGCTCGTATGCATCCTCTCAGAGACTAAGCTATTTGTCCGAGGTGAAATCAATCTGAGACCAGTAGGCAGTAATGAATCGGAATTTTATGAACGAAATGAGGGATTTTTGGAGGCATGCAACTTGACATGTTGTTCTAAAGCGTATTTCGTCCACATACTACGCACAAGGCTGGGAAGCGTGTAATCAGCCGCAAGACGGTCAGTGCCAACGGTTTGAGGTGGATCTGAATCGGTCTTGTTGGAGTTTCTCACACTTCAATAGTGTAACCTCAGTGTAAACATTGCTTAACCTTACAAAAAACCTTTTGAAGCCGCATGTAGGAAATATCAACCAGGAAAACTCAGAAGTATTCTTCCTCTTATGTATTAAGCATTTAGTGGTTTGGTTTAGAATAAAGACAAAATCTTAGGAAATTCAGGAATCTTAAGTTTTTCGCCACCTTGAGATTGCACACGGACTTGACATAATCGTGATCAGGTGAACCCGTTTCCGGTATTTTGTCAACGTTCTTCCACTTTATTGAACAATCGCCGAAATTTTCAGTGACGCTTAATGGTCCCCTCTCACAAACGATAACAAAACACGCACAATAACCTTACGTTAACAGACTGTACAGCTGGCATTGAATGATGCGAGACTGGTTTGTTGGAAAATAAACAAACTATTAGTGCGGTGTCATCCAAGGTGAAAGTGAATACCGTCCGACGGATTGAACAAGGGTGTGCTACATACGGTTGTTATGTGACCGGAATATGGAGTGTAGTATCTGCCTCGTTTTCTATTTGAAGTTTTAAAATATCCTTATTTCTTTATGAATTGCCAAATCAACTTCACTACGTGTCAGTCTTGGTTCGACTAATTTTTCAGGATTTTCTGACCTTTATAAAACAATATTCAGGACATACATACCGCTACAGAGTGATATTTTCTTGCGTAGTCCATCGTCTTCTGGATATACAAGCCGGTTTTCGACTATATTCTAACATATCTGCTTAACACGCTGCATTCTACTCCACTTATCTTTAGCCCATCATTTTTTATTAGCTCCAAAGGAACGCGGAATTGCTGATTTTTTAAGAAGGACAAACTAATGAGTAAAGCAATCAGTAGTCACCAAGATGTCACCCAGTAGCTGACAAAATTATATACAGAAGGTCTTTTATTGTGTCTTGGCTGGCAGTAGCGCGAAGAGATGACTAAAAACTAGAAACAAGGAAGTGGATCGGCGCATCTGATAAAATTGGAAAAGAGAAAACTTGGAGCTCGGTGCTTTAACTTTTACGTAAGCCAGTTGAAATATTCGCTTAAAAACAGAAATGTCCGTGCAGGCGAAAGACGTATGCACCACAACTTGTATGATTCACCAGTTATTGGATAGACAGCTGTTGGTGTGTTCCCGTTTATTTTACAGTATCTTAACTGCGCTGAATATTCTGACAACTTCAGAAGGGGATTGATATTATTTACTGGAAAATAATGCGCATCTGGAACACATGCAGCAGTATATTTTACCGGCTTCCTTCGCTGTGAAACATTCGTGACTAAATCTAATCAGGGACCGTGTATCGTCCTCAAAAATGTCCAGGCAATAAGCAAGCTCAATGATGCTTTGAAGGACGTGAAAAATAAGATCCCTTTTGTACGCATGTTTATACCATGTTAAATGTAGGGGCAAATACTTGCCTTTTTATTCGGAAAGTGATATCCCTCAGGTAGAAAGCACTAAACAGAACAGAAAATTATACTAAAATTTGAAAGGGAACTAAAAACGAAGACTCTAAGATTTGCATAAATAAGTTTCTAAGAATTATTCTGTTTGGAGGGTCAGATGCGAAACCGCTGAGGTAATCACGCGTATTTTCAAAACTTAGACAGTAACAGTATGTCCCTTCATTTGTATAAAGTGAGTTGGCTGACTCACTGTTTGTCTGAGTATACATCCTGTTATGCCAGGACGTCAAATACCCAATATACATACAGCCTAATCACTACACACAAACTGGACACCATCGGTTAATCTGCATGGATCCTTCTAAACCTTCATCTGGAAACACTCCTCGGAAATTTTGCTTCCAGTATGGTGCTCGGAACCAAGTAAATAATGTGCCACTAGTAAACTATTCATTCAGGCGGACGACTCAAAAATCAACAGTTAATGAGATGGTTGATTATAACGGTGATTTTAAACTTGCAGAGGAACAAGAATCCAGGAAAAGCGCTGTTCGTTGTTCAAGCTAGATAAAATCTAAATTACAGTCTGGCTCCCTAACCATTTTTTAAATGAATGCACAAAATCTTTCTATCCTCTATCTCTACATTCTTCCTCCAAGTAGAACTATTATTTCAGCTGTAAAGACAAGCTTACAGCGACTAAAGCCTAGTATGAACATCTGTATAATCTGCTAAGGCATTTGTCCTCAGGAGACATTTCTGGCTTCGATTTTCTGGAACCCAAGTCGGTCATCTTTAACTACAATCCAAGGGTTCAGCCTTGAGACCTGGACAGAATGTTTTCGTCTGTCTAGAAGGCCACTGTTTGGGGGCCAACTAAAGCTACGGTTTGAAACATTAGTCAAAGGCTCAGTTATTACGTGAGGTGGTATATTCTTATAGATACAGTATATGACGTCAAATCATATATACCGTTATTCTACGTGTAAAACATCGTTTTTACACACTCGGGATTCATTTCAATGATACTTACTCTGTATATCTTTTCAAGGTTTGAAAACTGTTTCTTTTTTTCTGTCAGTCAGAGTTGCGTCAAGCATTAAGCTGGCTGACTACCTTTTTTGTAATTATCATCACGAAACGCAGTTAGTCAGATAAAGCAGTGAAAGCAGATCCGCTGACAAACCGTCTCTGGCGATTTGATCAACTTTTCTACTCATGAATTCAAAAGTAATCTACTATTAGGAAGACAGGATTTTTCCTTGTTTCTCAGTATACCAATTAAGTACACTATTGGTATCTTAAGCTGTATGGTACTAGCCCAAGTTGTGAGCATCTTGTGATATTCCAAGCAAGCTTTATTGAAATTTCCCACCTGCATTTAACTAAAATATCACACTTAGTAGCCGGTCTATGTGGTGTTATCAGTTTCCGATGAAACATGATAAGGCTGGATTAGAAAATCTGTTTGGTGCGCGCAAGCAACATAGTTCCCCCTATGTTTTCTAGAGTGATTCAGGGCAGGGGAACCGAGAAGCACACGACCAAAACAAGTCTTCGGGACTTATAAGGTAAACCGTCTAGGGTCTTCATCTTTTTCGATGATAATTTAATCCCTACATTGTTGGTCGTTAACAGTCAATGGTTAGCTCATCGATAACTCAGAACGCCTTTTTGACTAATGCAAAAGATTTTCATTTCACCTTTAGGGGACGGGAACTTCTTCCTTCCCGTGACGCTGTGCAGATAACAGGCTGGATAAGTAACAGCCTACAATACTCGTGTCAAGTTCAACCTCTGTAGTGTACCCTGTACTTTGTTGAGCTTTGCATAAGTCCTTAAGCGACCCAATTTGCGGACAGTTCAGATGACAGATTCATTGGACAGTATCAGAAATGCGCCACAAGGGCAGCCAGTAGAGTTGACCTTAGCGCCTAAAATTTCTGATTTGACGGATCTAAACCGAGATCAATAGTCTCCTTGGATAATGGCCACATTCAATGACTTCTGAAAAATTTAATCCTCGTAAAGTAGCTTTTGTGCCGGGATGGAAAAATTTTCCTGTTTCTTTTTCAGGGCTTTTGTTGAGATTTTGCTCACCAATCCAGTGATAGAGTTTACGAGAGTGGAACAAACTGATTCCTTTATACAGGCAGTCCCTATTAGAAAGGGACGAACTGAGGGAAGCTGCTGTTTCGACAGAAACAACCTCAAGAGAAAACTTAGAACATTGCAGCCAAAACGTGTTTAGAAGCACTAAAAACATCTGTACCACCAAACATGTCATTATATTCAGGCGCGGTTTTACTGGACAAACTGACCATGTGGTTAAAAAATCAGCAGCGTACTAAATGGTATCTAAGTTTAGCTGCTTAAACTGTACTAAAATCGAACGCACAGTTTGCAGAACAAATTTCAAAGGTCGTACGGTTCTCCTACACGGTCAACAAAAGTTTAACAAACCCAAATTTATTCTGATACCAATATTGGTATTTGTGGTTCACTGTATCACACTCCGGCTTTGTAGCTGGACGCGGTTATAAAGCCAGTTCACCAGCAGAGCAATTGCAGCACTTTGGCTTTATTAAATCTATGGAATATTTCAGTGTGAACGGTTAATCTGTGTGTTCTTCCGATGTGAACTTTTGTCTACCATATTGTATGAACCAAGGTCATAACATTCAGTATAACTGGGTGTTACGATATTCCGTTAGTGGCACCAAATAAACTCCAGCTGTCTTCGAAAACAATTGCATAATCATACTTTTTGTTTTACTCCATCGCCGAAATGTCGGTGTTGCTTCAAACTATCCACTGGAAAATTACGCGCTGGTGTTTTAGCAAGCTTAGGACAAGTCCCGTTGTTATTGCTGATGGATCGTCAATGGTTTGGCTGTGGATAGAACGTTTCCCTGTGAGTTTAAACCGGACTACATACTCTGTTGGATATTTGACTATTTTATCGAACTAAGCGTAGACGCAGTCGTGTAGGGACTCACAGACTGCATTAGAGCTGAGACCAGGTAGTTTATTTCTACCTTGTTTACAATAAGGCTTCTGGTGACACTAACGACACCTAGCCTGGCCCAAGAAAAAAATATATAGTGTTTGTTATACGGATGAACTGCGTGGTTTGTTTCTGACATCTATGAACTAACTGAAAGTTACCTTGCTGCAAAAGACAGATCCCAAGTAATGGTGCTCCTTAAAGCCGTGTTGGTCAAATCATACGAACCCCAGCCATGCGTATAGAATCTATTGAGGTACAACATTTGCTCACTCTGGCACTTATCAGGTGATATGCGAGATTCGGCCCATAAGTGTTTGCTTCTGCCAGATAAACTTGGGTTATCTTACTAACAGGAATACGTCGAACATTTTTGCTTTCCAAATTATGCTGTCTTTTGATAAACCGCATGGGAATTTCGTCGTCGTCGAACATATAATCCCTCTTATTGTTCCGTTGAATTCTCCCACTGATTTGTGTGGAGTTAAAAATTCTGCGCATTGCCATTAACTAAAGGTTAGAATTATACAAACTGTTCCATTTTGGGCCTAGGTTTTTCACAGCTTGCAAGTAGACACTAAATAGTTCAAAACTCAACCCCCAACCAATAAAATTATTCATCCCTTGATATTAGTTCCCTGACCAGTAGGTTGATGCTATTTGTATGAAGAATTGCGGTTGAAAGTTCAGAAATCTAGTAATCTTACTTAGTGACCTACAGAGATAATGGATAAGCAGGCAGCTTGCTTGACAGAACTGTCAGATAAACGGCGAGAGAATAAACAAATTCTGAAAAACCTTCATGTCGTTAATCTCACAGCTACACTTTTTGTCAAAATCGCCCAGACAAGCGCCGATTATCCACCGAAAAAACTGTCAGACAGAAAAGTTGTTGGTCGTTTGTTATATTTTATTCTCTTGGTCAGTACGAGGTGAGGTAAGGATAAACGAGTTTTTTGCTCTTTTCTTTTACATATACTTGGTCAATGGGGAATGCACTTGAAGTTTTCAGATATTATTCGCGATAAGTATTACCGTACGTATGACAATCTAAAGGTTCGAAATGAACCCCACAACTAGAAGGTCTTATCAGAGATGTCCCCTCCCTCCTGTTTTGTTCAGTTTTGACATTGACGCCATTATGGCATGTGCGGTCTAACGGAACGCGAATCTGACTGTCGAGATCACACATGGAGAAATATCGGTGGGCTTGAAATATGTTCATGGCATTGCTCTGTAATTTGATGACCATACTTATGCACAACTACGCTGAGCAGAATATCGGACGTGATCCCCTGTTGAGGTATGCAATTCTCACCTTAAACTGCAGGTGTATTCTTCTCACTGCTGATCACTCCTTTGGAAATTCAGAATAAGGGGCCATAGTTTGCCTTTGGGCTGCCTTCGCAGCTGCATAATCCTTGATTGCATTGTGAAGAGGAAGTTTGCGGACACAAACAAGACAGGGGCGATAGCCGCCAATATGCGACATCGTTGGCGTCAAAAATGAATGACACTAAGGTCAAAGTACCATGTCTACAAAACGGCCGTAGAATTACCTTCACTATAAGGCTGTAATACTTGGCCTGTTCAAGCCGAAGATAATAAAAATCTACATATGATTGATTTCTGGTGTTTTCTCAGTATATCTGGCTTTCACGGGCTGCAGCTTAGGTGTAGTGAAGCGGTCCGTAAACAACTATATGGTAGTGAGTGGGATTCGCTCGAGCAGCAGATTAGGCCCCTTAACCTAAGATGGTTGGAGCATGTACTACGTACTCTAGATCACCGACTACCAAGGTGACCGTGTTTTCCACCTCGAAACCTTGTTGTTGAAAAGTTGGCGGAGAACTGTCCTTGATGTGGCAATGCTAATTGAAACGAATGCCGTCAATTCAAACGCTGTGGGATCCTTGCATCATCTCGGACGGGTCCGCGAAAGTAAATCGCACGTGATCGTAAGCTCTACAGGACGTGACATGTAACCGATTCCAGTTGCTGGCTTCCTGTCCCTTCTCAGCCGGACTGTCTAGCTAACGCTTGGCTGGGTTTGGTGCTAGGCTTGTGTATGGTTGGGTGCGCAAAGAACGATGGGTCATTCACGCTTATGGTTTTCTGCCCCACTGTGATGATCAGATGTGTTTATCTATTGGTTTTGAAAGGAACGAGTAGGTTTTTTCTTGGACGCCTTCCCTAAAAGCAGAAGGAGTTGTACAAAAGTCTGCTCTGTTTCCTTTTCCCCCCCTTCACTGTGGCCTTCGTCCTCCGTGGTGGTATCATAATTAAGCACAACTTTTCACAGGTGGTGTATTGCTGTTTTTGATGAACCATTATGACCACATTATGAACCATAATGACCTCAGAAGTTACACGCACCTGAACTCAAGGGTTGCATTATTAGTTTGTGGGGTATTTAGATGCGTGCGATCATAGTAAAGAGAAGACAAGTACGCAGTTCGTTCTTCCACCAGTCGTGTTAACCTACTTGGATTACATACTTTGCTCCGCAGTATTTGGTCAGAACTCATTCCCTATGACCACACTATTTGCAACAAATTCAATATAATTAGATAGAAGTATCAGTGGGACACGACGCCCTCAGACCTTGGTTTCGGGCGGGATCGCGGTTACTAAAGACATAGATGTCTAATTGGTGAAGCTCACGAAGCTCTATAGCACGGGACTTCGTCTTAATGTGGCTGAAAAACGCCTTAGACTAGAATACGGATGTGGATAGTGTCCGTATTATAAACTCTAAAGAGAGCGTTTGACTCACGGGAAATGAAAGTGTTTAATATTCAGGTAAAGTAAGCTTTGAGAAACGACAAAGTAACCCGGTTAGTCCCATACTTAAGTTTTAGAACATAATAATTATGTTTTAAAGTAACTAGTTGAGGCAAACAGCCCAGCTCTTACTTCTCACCTGTCTCCTCCGGCGCCTTCTGTTGTAGGTGATATGCTTGCACCGTGTTGACGTATTTCATTAAATCGTAATATGAGTTCGTACCTTCCAACGACTGAATGCAGTGCAATACATATAGTGAGGCGAATATCAATAAACACGAGCACACACAAACCGAGTTCAAGATTTTTCCGTTGTACATGATCCAGGGCTCAGTTTTACTACTGATAACACAGCTTATAGCTAATATTCACCGACGAAGTATCCTAGAAAACCTGGTGCATCAAAGCCAGATCCTGACGCATTGGGTCATTGCTTATAAAACTTCCTGTGACGTTTTGTACAACTAATTTTTTTATTGTGTGACTCCAACAACCGATATTCTGTCTTAACCAGCGCTCTCGCTTATTGCACTTAGCCATCCATGGCCTTTCTTGACGTCATAATAGACAGGATGTGCTTTGTAGCAAAGCCATCAAATATATCCTGGAAAGCGAGACGCTGAGACACACTTGCCTCGTCATGGTTGGAGTCGGACAAGAATGATCATTGCCTTAGGTTGCGGATAACCGGGTGAATAAACTGATTTTAGGTACCGCACGACATACCGTTTTTCAGTACTCAATGGTTTATGCACCTCTGTGCATTCTTTGGCACAATCCATCATAACCATTTTGGGCTTGCACTAATCAGCAGACTGAATCACCAATTTGGCGACCTTGATCAGAAACGTCAGACTGGGTTAGAGAGTTTTAATATGAAAGTTTGGTGTTGGAATAGAAAAATGGAATTCAGACAGTGGATAGGATTACGAAAGCATACTCGCGCTCTGTTGAACATTGAAGAAAATAATACGCACGCGGAGGGCGGGGGTGGATGAGGTAGTCAAATAGCCTTTAAAAAGTACTTAGTACGCTGAGGTGAGAAGGTAAATCGTGCTATTTACACAGAAGTGGAATAATCGAAAAATACTTTATAGAAACCGCACTTATGTACAACCTGAAGGACATAAGTTGGCAATAAAACGCTTCAGTATGCTGCTCAGCATTTTACAAATAAGGCAGCAAAGCAGACTACGCACAACGGTCGAACTTCAGTTCCTGTGGCCCATGTTGCTTATAGATTAACTAATCTGTCCTCCATTGTGTCACGTTGATTGGGTAGTTTTTATACCTAATGATACTGACACAAGCTCTCTTAAGTAACCGTGATTGGTTAAGTGGTGAGATCTAGATTTTTTGTGTTCACTGATTTAGGCACAGAATTTTGAAGGCAGGGTCATTGCAGCTTGTTTACGTCACTTCGTGAATTAGACTGGCATACCGCTCATTTAACAAGTATCGCGGATGAATTTCATCATTCGCTTAGTAAATCTAATCTTGTTTCTGCAAAAGTACCGATATGAAAATATTGCTCAATCCGTAAAGGTTCAAAAATCCGACTTCAGCCTTTCAAATGGCATCCACCAATGCAAATTCTTCCGATTATATCACGTAAAACGATTGTCCACTGATCACCCTCGTACCAGTAATATACACTTGACTAAAATAGTGGAGGAAAACGCAATAATATAGGGGGTGAAAATAAAAAACCAGTAACTGCCCCTTTGAAAATCATTAAAACGCGCATATCTGAATACCCTACTGAGTATGGGGCCACTGGCGGAAATGACCCAGCAGCCTTTGCGAGCGCTACTCAAAGTACACCTAGTGCTCAACAGCAGACGCACTTCTGTTAAGTAGCTTGGGTGGTAAATGACAACTCACGGGGTTGGTTAAGTACTACATCCTGTGCAGTTTGTATTTGTCTTTAAGGTGAATCACGCAGGCTCCCGGCAGTAAAGCGTGAAGGTCCTATAGTTCCCCGCTTGAGTAGGACCGCTTTCATTTCTTGTCGTTGTGTCACGGTCCTCTGCGAATCTTTCGCCTTTCGGATTTCGTCGACAATAGATGTTTTGTTCTACGCAGTGCAGGATCGAATCAACTTAACTTAGTGAGATTTAGCTGCAATTCTTGCGGCCCTGATCCTTTACCCAATACCTCTTTACTACCATTTTCTCTGAGCGCAGCTAACTCTTGCTGTGCTACAATGACGCCACTGTCGCAAGCTTGATGAACTTTGGAGGTCTGGAATCAAGGGGGCCAGATATTGCGGACATTCAATTGACAATTTTTAAACTTGCATTTATATATGGCCCTGTGGCTCTAACGAATTTTTCCTGACAAAATGAATGACGGAAGTTGATGAAGGTTACCCGCATCTTCAGTATGCGCACACTAACTTCATCTGTCGTAGAAATTGTCCGGTTTATACGGACCGTAAGATGTGTAAACCAAACAACAAACACATTATCATTTTGAAGGTTCGGTGGAGCGCAACGAGATGAAAAATTCTGAGAAACCGCGCACTCTAAAGATTTCAAACGCTCGTCCAAACACGGCCTGCGCTTTACAATAAACGGAATGAAGTGATCACTGTGTGTCCTGATGTATGGATTCAGCGTGATTTTCCCTTCACGTAAAACCAACTGAAGCTTAGCTCCTATAAGAATAGCATTCAAACCATCAGTGACTCTTCAGACAACAGTGAATACTTTCTTGTCATCTTTTCTTATCGTAACAGCAATAAAACTACTTTGTGCGCCAAAATCAGACGTTTCGGTGGTGAACAATAAGTCCATTCATCCGCAATCTCTAGGCATTTTACCATCTGTCCGCTAAAATTCGTGCCTCATTCATTCGTGCCTCATTCATTCGTCTGTAATACGTTCTTCCTCATAGTCGTGTGTTTTAAACTCAGAGGTACTCCAAAACCGCTGTAATCGCCAGGCCCTCAAACCGCCAATGAGGAACCCGGTCATGTCTAGAGATATCTGGCTCCGTGTGACCCAGTGAGAGACAAATATGGCTGTACCCTTTTCTCTTTTTCCAAAGTGGAATTGACCAAGCAGGTGTTAAACAGCAGTTCCATCCAATCAATTCGTTTGCGGTTTCTCTACTTTTTACCTTATGATCCCCGCGCGTACAGAACTTTACCTCATCTTCAAATAAAGACGATGATTTACCAACCGTTTTTCAGAAAAATGCGCATGAACTGATGTCATATTCATACAAAGGGGCGCGGATCATTATCGAGAAATACCATATTCGTGACCTTTAAGCATTAAAATCTGAAGCCAGTGTTATTGTTCAAGAGGATTTTCGGCTCGAATAAATTCATCAGTCGGACCAAAGTAGTGGATGTTATAGCGCTCACACAATTTAAGCGTATTTATTAATAATTAGGAGGTTTGTGCACAACAAATGAAAGGGACTCTTAAGTAAAATAAACAACTCCCTTGATTCACATGTATGGAACGTACTAAAACAAAGCTGACAATGGGGAAAATCAGCAAAACACGTAACCTGACAGCATGCAAGGCATTTTTTATTGGCATAATTAGCCCTAGCAACCTAAAGGGAAGTAACTCAATGCATCTGGAATTCATTAATAAGAGGCATAACTTATTCAGTTCAACTTCTGTATGATAGCTGAATATGTGGAAAGAGGGTGGCAAAGAAAGCTTGTTTGCTGTGACTGTTCCTGTTAGATAAAACATCAAAAATTTAATAATGTCAGAAATCACGTAAAAAGCTTATGTGAAAGTCAGAGTTACATGCACTCAAGTGGAGGAAGAGGAAATATAAGGGGATTTGCGACTAAATACGAGATATACGGATCAATGGGTCGGTAAGTATGAAAACATCGTCTACGTAGCGACAACGCAATGTGAACTGTGCAATGAGTGTGTTTAACTTTTAAGTCTCATGTTTGTTCATGATGAGTTCTGCCAAAACGGATCCTGAAGGAGGCCCAATCGCGAACTCGTCCATCTGCCAATCAACTCGATTATTGAAGGTAAACTGAACACTGTAGGTACAAAGTAGCAGTACTTCCTTCAGGTACGAGACTGGACCGTCAATATTTTTGCCGATGCGCCCAGTCAAGTCATTGTCTCCATGAGTGCGACGTTAATGAAAAATGACACGACGTCTAGGAAGAACATGGAGTATTTGCCAACCTTTGGATCTCTAATTTAATTGAGGAACTCATATCTATCTCTCAAGTTGTCGATACTTCTCTCCTAATTGATTCCAAAAGAGTAACAAGTCATTTAGCCGAGGCATGATAAGGAGAACTAGACATACCGAGGATGTGTTCGAGAAGTGGGCCGGCTTTTTGCACTTCTGGGAGACCAAAATGCTGAGGAATTGTCGTACTAGTAGGGCTAGTACGCTCAAAATACTGTTGTCAATATGTAAAGTTACAAGTCAAAACACAGTATAGTGGAATAAGATAATATAACCCGACGTTTTGGTTGCCGTTGACAACCTTTTTTAAAGATTGTTGAAAAATAGGCATAAATGGCAAGGTGAAACATTTTCAAAGGTGAAAAAACTCGCATACTAATAAAATACTCCTAAACTTGTGAAACATTAGATGCCTGAAAAATCTGTAGGTGGACTTAACCAGGGTAAATAACATGTTTATGTAAGTCTGTCGCCAGAATTTTCTGGAGGAAAGGGATTCCCCATCAGACCAGATGGTAATTATTGCCGGGTCTCTCAGGTAATTCAATGAGGAAAGAGTTTGCAAAGTAGAACAACGGCTATGAACGTTTATATCCACGTTTAACTATATAATAGTTCTCCAGATTGGCTACCAAATTTGAATAGACTGTACTCACATCATGGTCTTTTATCTAGCTTCTAAGCTTTCTCAATTAATTACGCAAGACCGTCCTCTTTTTGTGTAGCAGCGCCAGTGTATTCACAGAGCGCGGAGAAAGTTTCTTTAACCGACGCGACTCGGGCATAATAAAAGTGATTTAGATTAGATTTTAAAAAAGTCCTGCAAATGGTGCACTCAATCTCAGACACAGTGGCTAGCTTTTTTACCGCAAGTAATGAAATAGTTTGAGAAGAGGTTTGGGTATACGGAGAAACATCTAAGTATTAGTAAAAAACACAAATGGACACAAATTTACAACAAACAATGAAATTGAATTTTACACAGAGTGTTCTAATGTTTTTAGATTTAATTTTGTTTTCGTGCTGCTTATCATTATTTACTTTTGCTGTTTTCACTAATTACTGTTGGCATTTATCCGCTATCGGTGACGAACTGGGCTGTATAAGGTGAGCATGTGGTCACCCTCCTTAGGCAATAAAAGGCTTTACAGCGTGAACAGCCAGTTTCCGTTCAAACCTAAAGAAAGTAACTCTCCGGTAGTACTTTGCATAGAACACCTTTAAAGTAGTATGAGATACGAAGGATTTCAAACATTAACCTGATTGTAAAAACACTGCTTCTTTGTCCAGTTTATGTAAAACACCATTTGTCTCTTGAATTTCACTATTAAGTGATGACAAACTGGAGAGTAATGCTGTTTTTCCATATGTAAACCGCAAAATAAGCTGGACTGCATTCAGCTATAGACTAGTATTTGTGATCAAATCATGAATACGGATCGCGCTTCTCCAGTCGTGCAACTATGATTCACCCAGTGCACCTTGGCTCTGAGACCCTTACCTGACCAACCTACTTCCTACAGCTAGTGTCTTTCATCAGCAGAAAAGAGGGCTGTCTCCCTTGAGGAACGGCTAAGCGCAAACACAAATTCCTGATACGCTGCTTGAGATACCACTCAGCTGTCACTTCATCGTTTTCAAGGCGTTCACTGACCACAGGTGTAGTGCTGACCTCAGGTCATTGTTCACGGTGTCACGCCGTAAAACACTATGACAGGCATAACATGAAGTATTGCTGAGTATAGGAAGACAGAGAGTTTTGTATGCAATACATTCATTGGCTGAAAACATCTGTCCACTAACACGCTGATCTCAGACTAACCCTCATTTTCGCTGAAGTTTTTCATGTTTCCCTCTGGTTGTTCTTGCCATTTACCAAACATGAGTCTGAATTTTTAGCGTGACGTTCTATTGCAACAGAAATAAAAAAGCTGTACTTCAAGCAGTTCAAATTCCATTGCAATAAAGTTTGAGGTGAGTTTCTACTTAACCCAAAAAATGACTAAGCTTTGGAAATACTTCAGCAAAAGGATTTCTACGACACAAAGAAGGGTTCCATGCCAAGTTTCTAGGATAACGTTCACTTACTTTAGTTGTTTTTTTATCAAAAACGGACAGGAAATAACTTTTTCAGGAGAAAAAAAACATTTTAAACCTCTCTTTAAACAGAGTAGTAAAGGATCTAGAATCCCAAGCAAGAGTGCTGAGAATATTGACATTGGTTTATTATTACTGCCGTCGTTTTAAATGCTATTCACGGACCTGTTATTGTCACACGCTTCCAAGTGATGTACACATAACAAGAGATGTATTTTGCTTTTGACTAGGGTTTTGCTCAGCTATGTTCAAAGACTCTATTTCATGCATTATTTAAGCGAGTCAGCGCAGGAGATTTCTTGCTTCCTACGGTGAGAAACTACATGAAAAGGGGGAGAAGAAACAGACAAATTTTTAGTTGCTGAAGAGTATTTTGGATAGTCTTCTAGGACGAAATCGACAGACAAATTTTCTTTACCGTATTCATTATTGAAAGATAGCGGTAATTATAAGGCAACTGGATGCAGAGAGTTAGACTTAGTCGGATATTAGTCAGTACTATCCAGTCACTCTGGGTGAATGATATTAGACATTTTAACCCCTCCGCTGTTTGTGAAAATTTCTTGTCAAATCCGGTTGTAGCTTTCTCACATGAACATATCATACTGAGGCAAATAGTCCCCTGCTCATGGTAGTGAGCAAAATTAACCGGTTAACATCAAAAATGTAGTAAGTTTGAAAAGCACAGAAAATCGGTATGCCTAGTTAATGTGGGCTGAACTCAGAGCACTTTTCCCACTAAGATTGTGCAAGCACATTGTGAAGGCAATACGGTGTCTTCTGACGTTATTTTCATTATGTATTCCCTTGGACAATGCTTTGGGGGTAAGAAAGGTCACATTGCGTCACAAAAAGACCACTATCACGCACCGACTAACAAATAGCCAGAATTATTTTCTAGTTAGAGGAAAAGTACTTTAGTTCAAAGAACCACAATGTTCTGGTTCGTTTATAACAACGAAAATCCGGCTTTTCCTTTGCATCCATTTGATATATTTTGGTCCTTCTTCAATTCGTTGCTTCCAGTATATGTTTTAAACAACAAATTTATAATCACATGTGGGAATATGCTACCAAGTATACTGGGTTTAAGAAACGTAGATGAGTTGATGTTGTTTCAAAGTTTACAAAAAAACAGGCTTATTTAGGTCATTATAAGACTCACATATATGAATGGTGAAACTATTTCATCTATCCTAACTTTGAGCGCTTCTGCCATGCTAAACCGGACACCGTACTGAACGTTTAAATAATCCGACAGGCAACATAAACCTATCGTAATTTCGAGATGCAAAGTAGCTTCCCCCGGCATTTCAAAATAACCACTGTTCTCAAGACAAGTGACACATTCCAAATTAATTTTTCGCGCTACTTATAACCATCCAGCTTGGTCAAAAATTTCTATCACAGCATCTCTCTCCACAGGCTATGCGCTAGTTGAGTAACATAAAACATTTAAAAACAGTTTAATTGCTTATGAAAAATCAAGTGTAAATATCCGCGTTGGATTAACATCCGAGTTTGCAAATTGATTCGCCAAATAGCCGATCAGGGACAATTTTCGTGACAATTTTCCTGATGTGCAGTGCACCATGAAGTTATAGGCTGAGACATCGAGACGATTTTAGCAATTCTATAGGCTTTAAACCTTCACCTTACCAACTCTTCAGTTGTTTGGTGACTTAGAGACAGTACATTGACCTAAAGCAGAATATGCTTTCGTTAAACTGTTGTCTTCTAACTCCGGTGATCCCAGAATTACATGTGACCACCTTCCGCTTGATTCCTTACACCTGAAAGCTCTGGTCAACTAATTTTAAGTTTCCTACACATTCTGTCCATATTGACAAAACTCACGTAGAATCACTCCCTAAGATTTTTGTGATCAGTCTCCTATCACGGATCCTGCATCTAAAGACTGTGTGATAGAGTGGGGCGCCTCCTACCCAACTTGCAAATCAAATTTGTCTTGCTGCTTCCAAAAGAACTTGTACTTGATTCAAAACCTATCGCAGGAAGCTTCATCCAATTGGAAAAGCTGTTACTTTACCATCAGAAAGACTTATACACGCTAATAGTGAATGATTATGCATCAAAAAGGCCATAGATACCTTCGAAACCACGGATCATTTTCCGGTACGGGAATAAAAAGCGGCTGTGGGTTGGACGGCTTTAGGGTCTAAGGGTTCCATGACTATATGGTCTTCCAAAGTTTTCACGCATGGCAATTATGTCCACAGTTGGATTGTCACATCAGAAACCTGCTTGAATTTTAGCCAAACTGCTCGGAAATGCTAGTTTCCTATTGGTGTTACAAAGTCTAATTGATAGTCTTGGCGACTGGGTAAAAGTATACAACCCTAAACTCACTTGGAAACACATGGCTTCACACGATATGTTTTTACCAGCGTGCCATCTTGAGCACAGTTTTTGAAAGAGATCGTGGATTGGGATTCTCAGTCGACCTTAACAACCCTGCTTTTTTGTGTCTAACAAATATAGGCTTTTCTCCAGACGCGAGACGCATAAAAACATTGACTCTGTTGCAATAAATAGCCCACAATGTACAGAGCTCACCGACCTGTTTCTGACGAACAGAACTTAATAAGCTTTCTGAACGAAGTCAAGCAAGATGCGGCCACCCGATAGTTTTAATCAGCTGAATGAGAGACAGGCAGTATGAATAGGCACACTGATATTTTTTGGGGAAGAAAAATCAAAATGAGCGTTTCATTTCTCGTACGGATCAACAAAATGGTGTATTTTTGATCAAGGGTCTGGGTCCGTATTCTAGTTAAGAAGATACTATTATCTAGTGGTGAACCGCCTCGCACATTGCATACAAAAGTCCCGTCGCCAGTCGAGTGGACGTGATCGGTTCGTAACAAAATACCCGTGGGTCATCATTCAATGGTCCGTCGGTCTGTAGCCACTGGGTTGTGTTGGACGCACGCAGTGGAGAGTTTCGAGCCCATGACCTTCTGGTCAATGGTTGAACACTTGACCGTTCGGGCACGGGCGGCTGATCAGTGTGATTGACTCGCACTTATATAGAATACAGCGCCGCTCATCCTCCAATCTTTGGATCCGCATCACGTGGTCACACATGAGGACTCGCTCCTGAAGCACAGTCTTTTCATACGGAAGTTTCTTTCATCCAGTGAATTATATTCTTCCTTTGAGCTAATTATAGATTGTAGGTAGCGTGAGGAGATTTTGTTCAATCTACTAACCAAAAGGTCGTGGTTTCGAGGCTCTCTGAAGTTTCATGAGATGCGCACTGCTAAAAATTCTCAATAAGGAGGAAAAATCTGCACGGTGGTCCTCGGCTTCTTTCCATAGATTGGCTTCACTTAAAGGACGAAATCCTCACAAAACGCAGATGTCCCAAGATCAACTTCATAAACATTGGCCCATAGGAAAACGATTGGCCTCGCCTGTCATTTATGCTCTATCTTAGGCGTCACGATTCACATGCATTTATATTTCCTAATTTACACTCCGCAAGCTGAGGAACTGCCTAAATGAAAAGGCTCATTTTGATTTCAGGACACCAACGAAGACGGGTATCCTCTAAAAGTATTTCAGGTAAGCAGGTTACTGACAGAATTTCAGCAGATTATTCGGGATGAGGCCTGTAGCAGTATGTTACCAGTGGTTGTCTTGAACAAATACCACTTACTGTGAACCACCCAACTTGTCTTACCTGCTGCACGGGCAAACGCTGATGTAGGCTTTAGGCCAGAGAACTGTCGAATGTATCATGCCACGAAGGAAGGGATTATTTACATTCACACTACCCTCAGCTGAACAGTCTCCCTCCTGTCCTGGAAATGAGTCCACGCCAGAAAAGAGGAACAATGGGCACTAATTTTGCTCCTCTCAGAGCCCGTCAGCAGAGCATGTATTTGATGGTTCCAGGATTTAAACAGCAGATATCTGACATACTTGGTGGACGTGTTACCACCTCTTCACAGGTGCGTATTGGAAGTGCGTGAATTATCACTTCCTAACAGGTGAATGTATTCACGCCTCAGTGATACCATTGGTTATCTGAACGGCTCAAGAAACGAAATCATTTCACGCGCACAACGCACGCACTCCCAGAAAACCGGGCCTCTGACACCATCATTATCCGTCCATATGCCCATAAACTAGGAGCATCTTAAATCAAAATATATTTCTTCAAAGATGCATGAGCTGGCCACCTGTGAGGATCAACTTTTAAAGTGTCATAGTTCGCGATTTATGCTCGCTATACGATGGAAGATTTGGAAACAATTAGATTGGTAAGAGTCTTAGCATGCACAAATCACGTCACATTTTGGCTTGTCCAGCTAACAGTTGACCTGAGCCAACACACATTGATAGAGTAAACTTTCCCTGGTTTTCTCCCTTCTGATTGTTTAGGGAGCTTCATTGAATCCATCAGCATACGTGTGACAAAATTAGGCTTCAATATTTCATCGTCCTGCTTGCCAGCGTTTGAATTAATGTCATAATTTTATAAAGGCTTTGGTGTTTTCTTGAAAACCTATGACAAAATCCAAGAAGTGACCGCAATGAACGATCTCCTATTGACTTCAAAGAAAAATTAGCTTGCTCACATTGGCTGGTTTATCACCTATAGTAGCAGCACAGGATATCTTCAAGGAGCCCGTTCAAACTTCAGATTCTACGAGGTCAACCCATGCGTTTGCCACCTGATTCCCTTTCGAGTAAATATGTCACTTATTTCAAACATCCCCTGTGGAAGACCGTTTTGGAGGACCGACCAAAATATTTTAGCGTTTTTTCATTTTTCAGATTCATCACCTGTAAATGGGATTCATGTGGGAAAAAAGTGGCCATTTCTGCGAATTGTTCTCCCCTGAAGGCCGGCTGTCTTGATACGCGAAACTTTAGTTTTAAAGACACTCACATTTGCTTTACGCTTTCAAGAGCAGATTAAACGATTGACACTTGATGGCACTGATGTGAGTGGTATTCTTAGTTTGCGATTCTGTGTTATGCCAACCTCCAGAGAGTGAAGCCAAATAAGCGTAATAACTGTTATACCGCACAGAAGGCATCATTTATCAAAAGAGTACGAGGTGCTTTTGAAGTATTATAATGGCTATTTCGTCCTTTAAGTAAATTCAGTCTATACCGAAAAACCAAGAAGCACTTTATTGCCGTTTCAGAGTTGTATTCCATCTAAGCGCGGATTGACCGCTCCACTGACCAACTCCTCGTAGCCCGTCGGTTTGATCTTTAACTACGAGCCCGACGGTCACGGCTTGGAATCCTCATGAGAGTTAGTGAGTTGCGCGCTGCCGATAATTTTCGGTCAGAACGGAGTGACCGAATAATCCTATGATAACATTTTGCCTGAAGGGTTACTAATTTTCATACCAATATAGGTGAGTGAAGTTCATTCTACGGCTTGTGTAAATAAGCACGCATGTGGTGTTGCGTGAGCGCGGTTTTTGTTGAGGGATTGTGCCACAATGCATCACGAATAGTGTTAAATCGTACATGTCATAATTCGCGATTACACTTTTGGTACCAGAATTTTATGTGAAAATCATATGAATAAACACTCTGCAAAACAAAAGGACGTGAACAATATTCCTGAGGATTCTTTGCACCGTTCTGGAGTGTTCTTCACATGAAGTACCCTACCTTGCATATAACTATGCACCAAACCACCTGACAAACTGCGCGGTATTCCAGTCCATTTATGGACGCTAAGAGCTAAATTCAGCCTAAAGATGGAGCATAACAACTGATATTCTGCAAATTTTGTGCAAAGCTTATCACCGTTCAACTGAGGAACAGCTGTTGAATGCTAAGTGTTAGGTTGAGATGGACTGCGGAATCTTAATGGATACTTTGTCCTGTACTTGAAGTCAATATATACCGAAGAACCCTGAAGCACTGTGTAGCTGATTTATCCCAGGAGGGAATCGTCAGCAGTGCGCATGTCCCAGAACTCAAGGTAGTCCCCAACCCTTGACCTCCCGGCCAGTAGTTTGAAGATTTGTTCGTTTGATCACGAACTTAGACTGGAGATAGCGCCGCTTTAGATCAACTTCACGTTGTCACATGTGCTGAAAAGTCTTCTGAGAAGTCATCGCCTGAAGAATTGGTCAACACTTTTAAGCACGTAATGTAGATCCCGTGACTGATGAATGAGCGGCGCTATATCCCGCCTAATTGCAGGTTAATCGCACTGCTGATCAACCGCTCACGATCAAATGGCTGTGCTCAAACTACTAGCCGGGACTCGCGAGTTTTAGACTCCCTTGAGTTTCGTGAGATACGCACCACTGATGATTCCCGAAAGGATAAACAGCTGTATAGTGCTTCTCAGTTCTTCAGTATAGATTGGCTTCAATTACAGGAAGAAATCTACACTAAAATTCTCAAACCCTACACAATACCAACCAAAGCGAAATCCGTTATAAAGTCAGTACTGATTGCCGTAGTCTAGGAAGTACATTGGTGAATAACATTCAGCATCTGAACAGTGGTTATGGATACTTTGTTGTCATTTTTCCTAGTTAATCAAGACGCGGCTTGCCCATCCATCGGCCGTTTAATTTGGGCTAACTCACGGGAATAAAATCATTGTGTTCCCATTTTGGCAACGCTGTTTTGATTTCGAGCAAAAATCAATAAACTTTAAAAGAGAACCTGTCATTTAAGAGCGGGTTGAGTTTGCAATTTGCACAAGCGATGTACGGTCATCTGTATTGACAAAATATATGGCATGAAACCTAGCAAAAACAACTTTATTCCTACGCCCATTACTATGTTCCCAATGCTTACTGTAATATTTTTCTGTGTTGTTTGGCTTTCATGCCTTACTTGGTAACCATCATTATCATGATCAAATAAATTTAGGTTAATCTTTGCCTTTTGGGTTGATAAAACAATACGGATTTGTATAATTTGTCAAATTACCCCAAAACACTTTCGAAAGTTTCGTTATATTCATCAACCAACAGTGTGTGTGGCAGACCTCATAACAGCACAAAGTAACTAAATTAAAAAGCAATCTCCCCGGTTTTCAAAACTTACGAGGTTTGCATGACAAAGGACCTTCTGATTCGCGAACAGTGACGTAGCCGCGAGTGCACAAACATTCATTTGGTTTAGGTGCGCAGAAGCTGTTCTTTGAAAATTGTTGACAGAATGTGTCGCCACCGTGTTCAACACAGGGTCCAATGTTGAGCACGCGAAAATTCAAAAGAGAGGAGGAAACCATTCGTAAGAATACTATATACACGAAATCACTCAAGGAAGGAAGACACGTCATTCTAAATATAGATGCTTGAAACTGATATCCGCAACACTCTGGAGTTTATAACCAGGCAAGCATAATCATCATTTAGGCAACCGGATAAGCGTTAACCAATCGAATAGTTGCGCGGCAGGCCAATGAGAATGCTGCACATTCAAGTGTGTTTTCGTTTGACAATCGTATTCTAACCGCCAGAGCAATTCCAGTTGCCCATTTGTGAAACTGTATTTGGAAAGATTTTTCCTCTGAAGCATTGGGCCATCATCGTCAAAAACCTGCACATGTTTTGAAATCAACTTGATCAATTATAAAATTTGACACACTAGGTTTATTTTGTATGGATGAGTGCAAGACGTGACAGACGAACAATCACTTTTGTGACTTGCATACTGTCTTCAACGTTTTTTAGTGAAACTCGAAATTTGCTGAAGAATTTATGGCTCTAATTTAATGTTCAGAGTTGTCAGTTAAGAGCTAATCAAAATCCCTATCGTCTAAAATAAACCATAGCTTTTTCTGTTGCAAATACGTGTATAATCCATTTACCCATTTTTAGGAAAACTATGTGACGTTGAAGTTTCCAGTTTTGTGACTAAACATTGGACGCTGAGGTCCTCTGTTCCGCAATTCCTTTCCTCAATAGTCCGCCAATTGTTGACGGTAACTTATAACTGGTCAAAAAGGTGGAAATCACTCTACTTAAAAGCAACAATTACAGATAATCAGTTGTATCTACTTTTGTTTGTCACAAATGTAACTACACAAGTAATCAGTAAATAGAGTGACACACGCAACTTAACTCCTGAGCAGGGACTTCGACCAAAACTGCAAACTTCACCAGTGGTCAGATAGGCAAACGGATAAATCCAAAAGAGACTATTGTATTGGATGCAGCCGACGGCCATAAAAAGTCCTTTTCGTCTAAGATTGCGCAATCGGCTCAAATCTCCGGAGAACGGACGCGACCTTTGTCCATGTTTAAGTGAAAAATGCCGACTAACTTGTGAGTGCCGGAGGTCACTAATGATGATTTCAGCATCGACTAGTAATCGTCTCTACCAAATAATCTGATGATTCCTTCCATAATAAACAAACTATGTATCACAGATGAGAATCAGCTCATTTATCTTCATTCAAATTGAACTCAGTGTGGACATTGTACGAGCCACTCTTTGTTCAGACTTTACTGAATTTCGTCATCATTCTGCACAGCTGCGGTAAAGGAACGTAAGCGATTTCTTCCTGATTGTCTCTGCAGAATGTGGCAAACAGGTTAGAGGGCTGAAATTTACTAGCAGCATTCTTGATCGATATTTGCAGTATTACCTCCAAATTAGTCTGCTTATTACTACGATTACCACTATGGTTTGAAAGTTTCAGACGTTGCCCTGAAAACTAGTTGATCTGGTTTCTCATCACGACCCAATCCAAGTGAATTCCGTAAACAGTCGTTAACAGGGAAACAGGAAAACAACAGCGTCAGATTGTTTAGACAAGCCTATTCATGCTTATATCCTGTAGGTTAATCAGGTGAGTGAGGGAATAAATGATAAGCAAAATGTGTTTTCCAAAATTATTTTTTAACTTGTGGATTTTTGTTGCGCTTGGCTGCTCCTTTAGCTCAGTTAAAAAATTTGTTTCTCTGAAATATCCAGAGAGCGATCTGGGTTTAGTCTGAAACACAATAACCCCTCTGCTGAACCTATGCACCTGGATTTTTAAAGACATTGGGCAACTTGAGAGAAGTCCAGCGTGATTTCTAACTCTCTTTTTTTCAGTGATCCACATGGAGGATCTGACTAGAACCAAACCAGAGATCTGGGCACGTATGTTTTCACTGTAGGGTAACTAAATACGCACCCCACCCTGATTGGCATTCTGCAACTGTATGTGGTAGGATCTGTCGCATATTACTTTGGGTGATCTTTTTTTTAAATTCGCCGCGGTGCCACCCCTAGTGACTCCGTAAGATACTAGTAATAAAAAAGACGCAACCAATAACATTCCTTGCACTTGATGAGCTCCCAGACGAGATAATTGTTGATCCTTTTCAGGTCTAACCGCGTAATTTCTTCATGATGAAGATCGAATCCCAGAGTCTAAGATACAACACTTGCCATGTGTACTTGACTGGTCTTATGTAGTCAAGTTTCCTGAAAGATTCAAGTTCAGAGGCTAAACCAAAAACCCACGTTGTTTTGGATTAGCCGAACGCGCAATGGTGGTTACTGATTGCGTTTTTCTGTTCTAAGTATTAAAAATCAAAGAGAAGCTTGACTGATTCTGCTATATTTACTACATAGCAAATTCCAAGCAGGATCAGCTGTTTTTCATACCCACCCAAACCTTTCTTCTACAGAGTTTAAACCTGTTCGTGTCCTTTGTATTTCGGCTATATATGGGATAGTTTCAGTAAACAAGGAGCATTTTTGGGCGTACATCTCTCATTGAAATGATAGCAGTGATACCAGCCATAAATCCACATAACTCGAACTTACCTATTCGCAAGAAAACCGCCTTCCAATCTATCCTTTTCGAGATTTGTCTTTGCGTCTTTTGTAAGGTCTGAGCAATTTCATTCCTGGTGGCCAGTTTTAAATATCAAGCTACCCTACAGTTTCCCGTCTATTTTTAATCTAACTAAAGCATTCTTCTATCGGTTGTCTGAAATTCCTTACACTTGAAGATTTGGGGGCACCTTGAACCGAACAGTTTTTTTGACTGCAGTCAGAATAGGTTTCGTTTAGTTCACTCCATACCAAGCCAAAAACTGCAAAACAGGAGGGCACCATTCTGTAACAAATATTTTTTACGGTTTTAAAAAACTGTTCTCCCAGCAACCTCTCTTGAATGAAATAGCCCAGAAAATTGCCCTAGTTACAATGTCCAACATGTGGGCATCATGAAATCTGAGTATCTGCGCGTTATGCATCAATAGTGAGTAGGTTCAAAGTAGTCTAACACAAATGTGATTTGAACAATACGGACAGATGATAAACACGATGCAAGAACTTTGTGTTGGTTCCATAACAAGAGTAACAATGATACGCTGAAGCTGTATCAACAACAATGCTTCGCTAGACGAAATAATGAACGGCAGATTACATGCAGAGAGGGACAGTGAATATTTGCGGTATACCTGAAGCAGTGGCGGATGTGGGAATGTGTTAACCTATACTAAAAAAGCATTGGCGGATCAACTTACTGGCAAATATCCTTTTCGTTTGTTTTTTAGAGATTAAGCTGTTTCAAGGTGACAGGGTTCATTGACTGGCAATTTCAAACAGCAAACATATCACGCTGGCCCGACTGCTTCAAACATTAATCATTATGAATGTTTCTAAAATTTATCACTGGTTGGGATCCGTGGAGAACCATGTTTTTTTCAAAAATGGGCCAAAAGTGACTCGAATTGTTTGCGCCTTTTTCACGGAAATAATCACCTGAAAAATTTCCTTGTTGTGGCACTTTGTTGTCTAGTTGGAAATGAGTAGTCACCGTCATTCGTTGTATGCCGTAACATTTTTGTTTTCTCATTTGCTAAGGCCTATAGCACATATTTGCGACTTACTTTCAATCAATTAACCAGGTTTTGCATCCCACTTTGTTTTTCTGAGTTATTATTTTCATTAAAATTTTGGTGTGTTACGACTGGGAGTGGCTCTACGTTCACCGCATACTTTTGTTGAAAGTACGAGCCACTGAAGTTGGACTATTCTTGAACGTCCTAGAACATTGAGATCTCTGTGACCTACCAGGACCAAGCTCCAGTAAAACAAAGGAGGGTGCAGGGTTCGCTGCTAGAAACAAGAGGAAATATGGAACCAAACTTCTATGCAACGTGAAAGGACGGTAAAGACTTTGCACGAGGTGACATTCCAAAAGACCAAACGGTAAGAACAGAGGTCAGCTCATCCAGTGTGAATAGTGACACTGTGGCTATCTCCTTCCATCGTTTGGCTGTTTGTATGGATTACCCTAGGTCCACTTAAGCGCGGCTTCAGATGGGCCCCATCTTTTCCATCTTTCAGTAGACATCTAGACTTCGGAGCCGACAATCATCTTGTCAGGTTTAGGATCTCAATATATATGATCTAAAGACATCGTGGAACACGAAGTACTCATCACTAGACGTATGCTAAGAACCAATTAGTTAACCGGATCAACGTGTTTTACACACACATAAAAAGGAGCCAACCCCAAGCAATCCTTTATTGTGTTCCATTTTGAAGGTTACTCGAAAGCAGGAATGCTAACTGGAAGCCTCCACAAAGCTGCAAACCCCTGTAATTTTTTTGTATTTCACACAACTGAGTTGACTATCCACCAGTGTTTCCATACCTTTACCTCTTCTCCTTTCACAATCGCTTAAACTGAGATGGGAGTACGAAATTCCGGACAGTTGGTTAGTGTACATAATTGGTTTTGTTTGAATACACACACCTGTTTAAATATGATCTAACTATCGGTGGGTGTAAAAAGAGATACTTGGACCAAAACAACTTACAGCGGTATCGCGGATGCATATGCCTCCATCAGTGATGCACAAGGACGGAGGTTTATCAAATACCGACTTTCAACCCTCAACGTCTTTGTACTGGCAGCGAGTAATCTTCTCTAAATAAATGTGCTAATCCACAAAATTCAGAACCAGATACCCTCCTAGATGAAATTAAACAGCAGAAGAGTAATAAGACAGCAAAGACCCACTGGTGTTCATTCAGTCACCACTGCCTGTTTCGACGAGCAGAAAACTTGCATCCACAAAAGTGCAACAATTGGGCATTCATTCTTCCTAAATAAGAGTAGACACTCTTTGTGTTCATCTGTTTGGCACAAAAAATAGTTCTAATTAGAGAACTATTGAGGTCTTCTATGCGTTTGTTGAGCTTTTGTGAGCTTTTTGTGAAGGAGTGGCACTAAGTCAAGATTTTTACCCAGTATAGCGCAGCAAGTATACTGGGTTCTCACTCGTTGTAGGATTTTAACTGGCTTTTCCCTTCCATATCCCGCCACACACGCGCTTAAGCCCACTTATAATTTCTATTGTTTTTTCCAAACTCCTGACTACACGGAAACAAAACAAACTGTATTCAATTGCTCCTTGTATTCTAATGCTGAAAGTTTCCAGAATGCTGCGGAAATTTGTGTAGTTCAATTGAGGAAACGACCACTTGATGAAACTCAGCCCAAACTGCGGGAGATTGAGAGCAAAACTACTTCCTGAATCCTAGGCGTATTCTTTTCGGCTTCAAAATTATTCCTACTGGAAGGGTATTTCCGTGGCCAAACTAACTTCAAGAACTAGTCAGTTCAACACAAAAGGATGCCAGCTTTTTATTGTAAAAGTTTAACAGAAAATGTTTCATTTGTATATGCACATTTCACACAAGTATTTTGTATTTTCCCTTTGAAGACGCTTCAAGAGGGTTCTGTGCATTAGACAGCCTATGTGTAGAGGCATTACAAAACTCTGTGTGGTAAAGGTCCCTCTTTTTTGGTCGACATTATCGGATAATTATTTCTTATTATTATTATTAATTACTAAGAGAAAAATATCCTATAGTAAAAATGCCCCTCTACAGCGACCCATACAGCTTCAATGGCCCAACTTGCTAAATTTCATGAAAATCCTGTTATATCTCTCATCGCAAGAGTTCCAAAAACCTGATGGCCACCACTGAGAAAATTTTACCACCAGCTCCACTCTTTATCAAAAATTAAATGATGAATGTGTCTTATATAAGAACACTTTTTATTTGAAGAAAAGCACCCCTCTTGAGCAGTTTGTTCGTTGGTTGATTCCCCTGGGAATGTTCCCGGCTTCTCTACAGAAGATATCGTTTTTGTTACCCCGCCATGGAACCAAATTTGGGACCTTAGGTATCATCCTTCAGTCTACGTTCAATTGACTTGAAGCTACTTTGTTGGCATTGTATGGAGATTTGCGGCCGCTCGTGGCCGGACAGTTAAGTGGTGAAACTACTAGCCAGGAGGCAGTTGGTTCGAAACTCCGGGGAGTAATATAAGATTCGCGCTGCTGATGGATGAAACAGATGTACAGTGCTTTTCAGCATATACTAGCTTCATTTACTAAGCGAAATCTACATTAAAAGCCACTTTGTTAGTCCCATCTACACCAGTAGCAGAATCTCAATGTATTCACTAATGTTGGTGTTTTATTCCTGCATAAAATTTGAGCTGAATCAATAGAAAACAAAACTGTCTCTTAATTTGTGTTTTAAAGTTCGTATAGTCAGAAATAATCTATGTAAGAACTTTTGGAAAGCATTAGTTTCCTAAGATAGGCGCCCCTAGTTTTACGTGTCCCTCAAAGTCTACCTGATAAACCGATACAAATATGCTGCTAGCAGCTATGCTGTGACTTTCGCAGTTCCGAAGACACAAGCGAGAAATTTTCTTAAGTTAATAGCATTAGAAAGATGTTCAAAAATGATAAGGATTAAGCCTGCAGTCAGCACTGGGTTAGGCGAAAAGAGCCCTGCGAGGCAAGCAGTTCTCTGGCATGCGGAGTACGTGCCCTAACCAGCGTATACTATGAAGCGTGCCCAACTCATCCATCGCGAGGGAGTTCCTCTTTGCTAAAACTCATCCGGCAGCGTTGCTAATCCGATGTTCTCACCAGACCTGGCTAATGCTTTGGAGACACCGATGTTCAAA
>SJOL01009151.1:284523-300942 GCA_004794785.1 Opisthorchis felineus
CAGTTCCGAAGACACAAGCGAGAAATTTTCTTAAGTTAATAGCATTAGAAAGATGTTCAAAAATGATAAGGATTAAGCCTGCAGTCAGCACTGGGTTAGGCGAAAAGAGCCCTGCGAGGCAAGCAGTTCCCTGGCATGCGGAGTACGTGCCCTAACCAGCGTATACCATGAAGCGTGCCCAACTCATCCATCGCGAGGGAGTTCCTCTTTGCTAAAACTCATCCGGCAGCGTTGCTAATCCGATGTTCTCACCAAACCTGGCTAATGCTTTGGAGACACCGATGTTCAAACTCTAAGAGCTTTCGTATATCCTCTGGGAGTAGAGGCCATGTTTATGACCCACTGCCGCAATATATGCTCTCCCCTTGACAGACAAACTGAGGTCGCGTTGGCGCCACAGGTGCCGGAGGTTGGCAAAAGCTGCTCTGACCTTTTCGATTCGAGAAGTGGAATAGGTGACTGAAATAAGTAAGTACTTTATGATAATCCGTATGATTATGCACTGGATCAAAAAGCGCTAACTCCCACTCCCACCGTGAAGCTTTCCTGACTAGGCATAATGTCTACCCTTTCCTTATATTCTTTTACAATGAGTTTTCAAGTGCTTAAGAATTACCATTTTTCCTAACAAAAAGCAAACTGTAACTTTACCTCATGTATATTGGCTTTCAAATGCCTACCCTATGTAAGCAAGTTTTGATTTGTGTAAGTATTCCCATTTTGAGATTAAGTACAAATGTAAGCAGACATGACTTGTGGCATTGATAACGCCTAAAAAAGCTTAAAAAATAGGGGACGAGGTTACAAAAGTACCAAACGCGGTACAGTTGGTTACAAACAAGGGTAGTGTCTAATTAGTTTGTTTGATGGGCCACAGTAGGTTTTTGTTTGAGGCTTTGTGTTTACCCACTTTAGCCTAATCAGACACGACAGTCTGTCAGTCTTGGATATACCGACATTTTAAATGAAGTATTACCCACTAACAACTTAGAATTCTCAAATCACACCACATCTTGTCCGTTAGGTAATTGCACTTCTACAAGCCAATCACAGGTTAAACAAGAAAAATCAATCCTGCAATAGGAAGTTCAGTTCTATATGCTTTGTTATTTCCTTACAATAAAATATCAAAGCAGTGCACAGCTTTTGCAATTTTTTCACTCCAAAGTCTCTTGGTTTGTGTATGTTACTAGAGTGGCAGTTAAAGTGAACGATAACATGAGGAACAGAAGGAGTACTGAAGGAAGCTCAAATGCCAGTGCTTTGTTTTGACTTAACTCATTCACCCGAGTGAGATTCGACCCCGAAACTTTACCAGTCGAAGTCGATTCGGGTGCCCATTTTGCACTGAAACAGAATGACTGGCGTTTGAAATTAATAGTCTCTAGAAAGCTGTAACTAAATGGTTTTCAATAATGGTAATTTCTTCTCTACAATGAAGGTGTTTTTTAATCTCTAAACCTAGAGAAGTCGCATAAAGGAAAATTGTGAGATCGTCTATGCCCCTAAGCTGTTTATCATCTAGCTGAAAAAATGGAATGTGAAATTTTAATCTTAAAACCGTATCAAAATGAGCACAACGGTAATGTGCTGTGTTTCTCTTGACTGAACACACTGAGATTGTCCGACATCCCAACTGAATGGTGTCCATGGAGCGCTTCCGCAACGTAATCGCAACTTGCTGCATGAAAAGAAACCAGTCAAAAAGGCCGAAGTTAAGGTCTAAAGATGTTCCATCTAACCTACCGCACTCAATGTCTGCGAAGCATATCAATGTGCACTTCGAATAACCTTGGTGATGATCTCTTACCGTTTAGTCTTTTGGACCACTTAGAATACACGCGCAATGCCATTTTGCAAAATGGTCCGCTGTGGATATTCTGATGCTACCTGACTTGAGCCGCTCATATAGCAACATCGATCATGATAGTCGATCTGCGTTATTCGTTGCCGAAACTTCGACAATCAGAGCACGCTTGCTTCAAAGCCGTGCATTGTTAGCCATATGGTCAGCTGAAACGTTAAACCTGTAATTCCATTAACGGACACATCTGACTACATGCTACATATTACCTACAGTTCACAAAGCCGGAACCAACAGTATACCAACCTCTGAGAATGCCTTACCACAGATCCTTACGCATGGACAGTAGCGATCTGAAACACTTATGAAGCCAGCTTGTTTGCTGTAATTGCAATTATCACCGTGGAACGTATAAGCTGCCGGAGAAGGAGGAAAACTTCGGGCCGCCACTATCACACCACTGTGAAAAAATGAGAAAGCCGCGAAAACAAACAGCCACTGGGGAACTAGTCCACTCTACGTCACAGGCGAAATCCCGGCTGACATTATGTTCGGCCGGTTAAACGCTGATACTCAGGGACAAATGTTCTGATGAACAATCCTAACACCTCAGAGGACGCTGAGCAACTGACCTCATATTTGCACTGGGTCAACTGGAAAATAAATGTCGCGCAAGAAACCAACCTTCTGAGATATTGTTTATAGACTTATTGAAAGGCTTCGACTCAGTCATGGAATTAATATGGATCCTTCCTCAAAAAACGGTTGTCCCGCAAAGACCGTTGATAGTATCGAACCATTGGAAGTAGCAAGCGGATTCACCTATGAGTGTGTGGACCTACCTTTGCCAAGTTCGAACTTGGCATGAAATTGAAGCAAAATCATTTTCTATATCTGGCCATAAGATGTCCAAAATACTGTAGGGATCCCTAAAAACATTGTTGGCTAGAAGTAAACTAAACGTGTCAAATATCCGTTTGGTAGATTATGCTGGTGACCATGATTTAGTCGCGCATTCGAATGTTGAATTTAATCAGCGACTATGATATTTGCACAATGCATTCTTCTGAACACACATGCTTCTAAAGCACTTGTATTAATCAACCTGTCCCGAATTCAAAACAGTAAAGCCTCTTCAGTCCAGTTAATGGTTATTCCATAACGTACATAATCTAGCTGCATCAAAAGCACCTTTTTCAATGACCTAAAACTCAATACTGAATGGTCTTGATTGCGAAGGTAGTTGATTGCCTATCTAAGCACGCTAAGGAAACCACAATCCATGTGTGAACTGCGCTTTGTACTGTTCTCGCTACTGAACGGCACAAAAATTGACAATTATACCGGCTGATCTGAAAGATTTCTGTGAGAATGCTTGCAGACTACCCTGTGGAATCGGTTTTCAGATCAAACCCCGTGTTCTGGGGCCCCAAGTGAACTAAAACCAACAGATATGAGCACAACGCTTCACAGGACCAGCTACGGGGGACGAATAACGAGTGACGACGTAGCTGCGGTCAGATAATGAACAAACATCCAACTGTAGGATGTTCAAAATCTCTCTGTTGTGACAAATTAGTGTGAAGACTGTCATCTAAGTCTCAAATCTAAATCCGACACTTGACACTGTTTGCTAAAACAAAATCCATACAGGTCTGAAGAGCTGTAATGCACAACACATCCCAATGTGCGAGCGAAATTGGGTCGTTCAAAGAATATCACCACAGTTGTATGTACAAGTAAGCTTTGCAGACGGGTATGTCTGAGTGGATCGGGTCACCAGCATGTCAAATCAAAACTCCAAAAAAGCAACAGTGAGCTTCCTGATGTAAACTTGCTCGTTTTTTTCAACACTTTTTCGACTGTGAAGTGGGAGTATCGTTATCTATCCAGCTATTGGTTTACTCTTTGTCTAACAAGTCCTACCTTTGGAGTGTGGTAACATGCATTCCAATCACAATCATTTGTTTGTGCGATTTTTCGTTTAGAAATAAAGCATGCAAAAATACCAGGGCTGATACTCACTGTCACGAGAGCATGCGTAGATCAAATCATGGCCCAAGATAGGCCTCTGAGTTTTCGCCTACCAACCTTATTCCCTCTGATATGCGTCGCGGTCCGCATGTGACATCACATTCAGTGAGGTTTATCACAAGCAGTGTAACTTTCCTCAAGGCAATCCGATAATCGTCTGCCTATTTCTATGATATGCAACTTCTTTTTTGAGTGATATGTAACCAACGGTGATGCATCTAGTGGAATTTTCACCGGCTGTCAACGTTTTATCTATAAATTCCTTTAGATGGCCTCCAGCACATATGCATTACACTCTATCAAGTGGAAAATAAAACAAACCACATTTGAATGAAATCGTCTTGATGTTCAAGGTGCGTGCTATGCGTTTATGGAAATTGCTCTTGCGTTTCGGGAGATAGTGGATGAAATTGATTTTACTGAATTCTATCCCTTGGGTGACTCGCAATTTGGAGTGTGGCTAATTCATTGAGGACTGTTAACCTGCTTTCTGACAAACATCTAATTCTACATTTGTTAGATGGTGAAGTGAGCCATACAGCCACAACCCATGGATTTGCCTACCCCAAGCATACTCCGGACGATAGCCTCCGAATGCAGCGTCACACCTCATTACGCTTTGTCTGATCAAACACTAAGCAAGATATTTCCGGCTGATCAACTAGCATAACAAGGAGTGAATTTAATAGTTGTTCTGAAAGCTTCCTCTCCTCCGACAACTGTACAAAATAAGAAATAGCATCAAGTCTGGGGGTCATAATGATATTCTTCCGTTCCTCCTTGTTCAGAATTAATTACTGTCTAGTGTGTGACCAAACAGTAATTTTCTTAAGCAATGGCATCATCTTTACCCTACCACCACCAACAGTAGTAGACACGTCCACAGTGACAACTTGTTCCTTCTGCGTGAACTGTCTGACTTAATTAGTTCTGACCCTTCGGACCAGGAGACAGAGAAAGACGTTCCTGTCACCTCTAGCTGAGTGGTTGACGGATGATGCAACTTGTTAGACAGTCGTTCGCATCCGGTCGCCTACACTGCTATCCCTTATGTGCTGGGGGTGTTCCATACTTACTGCAATCAGTCTGACGGGTCTGCAGAAGCAATACGCATAAACGATATCTTATGCCAAATTCGAGAAGGTTTTGTCAGACAAACCCGTTTCCTTTGCAAAATTCTTCAATGTAGGAATTCGAGTTGCCTTCCATCTTGGTCATGTTATTCGTGTCCCTAAAGGCGAATTTTGAGCAGCATTTGTTTAAGGTACTGATGAAATGCGCTAACATCATCAGAGAATGGTAAAACACTCATATACTGTGCAGAATAATTTCTCTACAAATCCACTTCGTGTGGGAAACATTTGTCAAACTCGTTCTCAGCTCGTTTTGCCATGTTTGCAATGGAAATGCTCCCCAGAAATGAATACCTTGTGATCTAAACATAAGCTGCCTTCTCTTTTTTGAGTCACAAAAGAAACTGATCAAAGCGCCGCCCGGACTTTTACTGGCGGACTGATCAGGCGTGGTACACACTTGAAGCTATGACTACACAAGCAGATACTGACCAAATCACTGGCTTCTACTGGTGCGTTATTGTAAGTCTCTACTTCCCAACCTGACTCAGAGGACGGTCAGTTAGTTCGATTTTATTTGAAAGGAAGTGACAATGCAGCAAGCGCTGCAGGCATTTTCACGGTTGCATCAAACAGGTCATCAAAGGCATGGAATTTCACATACTGGCAATATATTCCTCGCCTATTTTAGAGGTTAGTCTACCTAGCACAAACTTCGCTTTCCCTACGAGCAGTACTTAAAAGGCTTAGTCGGTTCTTATTTCAGATTATTTTCTCACATGGAAACTAAGAGTTCTTCACAATCTGTGCCTGTGATGTTTTATCCAGGTAAGTTGAGACTTAAGCGCGCTTGTAGATGGTCGACGAAGCAAGAGACTACTATATTCCTATAAATGTGTTTGGTGAGTGCTACTCAGGCCGTATATGATCCTAGTACGTCGTTCTAGCAGTTATCCTATCAGGGGGGTGAGACGTGCCCGTCAAACTCGTTGAATTCGCTTCTTTCAACAGTCCATGTAGATACTTGACACTTTTTGACTTCATTCGTAGAGATATACTTAGCAATAATAAGTGGAAGATATTTTGTGGGGAAAATGTTGCAGTTAAATGATTATTTGGGCTCAATTTTATCCTAAGAGTTTTCTGATGTAAACTTCACCTTCGAAGCTTGGACGAGAATTTTCCGAAAGGTAATGAAACTGTGGTATTATATGGTCTAATTCTTTCCAAATGCACCGTCTTAGAGAGAATGTTGAGTGGTTTCACAGACAGCCCTCCAACAGTGGTCACTGGCAGCAAGGAAAAAACATCTACAAGGATGGTACTTTGTGGTGTAAAATATACTCAACAGTTACGTCAAAAAGGCCGTCTCCACGCAAAATTTCTGATAATAACCATCCGTAACTTAGAAGCTTCCTCTCCCTTGCTTAACAGCTGTGATTTTGTGTATTAACAGCCTACACATTCATTAATGTAACATGTTCGTCATCTCTTCCTTAAATATTATGCTTCAGGCACATTGATTAGTCGGACGCAATTCGAATGTAGGCCAAATAGATTTTGTTCACGCTTTCCCTTAAGGCTGCAGACTTCTAAACATTACTGATCATATGCATGAATTAAAGTCGTTAAGTTGTCAATGGTATTTAGATGGAATCACTTTCCTGTCTAGTACAACTCACCTCCAAAGAGAAAATTCTCCCCCTCCCCTCTCATTTGAAATGCAAGATATTGGCATTAAAATAAAATTCGAAGTGGAAAATTCCCCCCAGAAAGGAAAAGAAGCAGAAGTGGACGAGGAATTCTTCCAGCAACCAGAAGTTGTGCTCAATGTTTGAGTGTCTCCGGATGACAGCCTGGGCGACGCAAAACAGCAGATAATTCACCCAAAATTTCAAGTCGGCCGGACCATGGGCTCCATATTCCAGTACTTCGCATTCTGAGAAAATGTCTTATTTTCCGTGCCTAACTGGGAACCACAGCAACAAAAAACGTGAAAAAAAAAGGTCTGACAGGGGGGAAATCATGGTGAGAAATGTTTTTCTGCTGTTTCAGTGATTCGGTTTCCAGGATGAAACCAATCTACACACCCATGTGCATGATTGCAAACACTAAAAGATACGATGGTATAGATGTTCGTGATATACATACGTGCCTCACGGCTGATTGCTTGAGGCGTGAAGACCTCGGGTTTTTGTAGTGAAGTGGCACTAGGCCTCTCTCCTTCTTGTATCGATTTCTATAGATTAACGACCCTCTCCCCACCTGCCAGCAATTGGTTAAGTAAATTGGCACGGTTTTATGGCAAAGATGAACCAGCACCCCACATCAGTTTCCTGTTAAAGATGATTATCCGATAATAACTGGTCCAGTTTATGGCAAACCCACAAATGCACACTACGTAAGTAGTGACCATAGATTCAACTAGCAGCTAAGCAAGGTCAAGAACTGAATGTTCTGAGTCATTGCTAATGCTCACGCTGAACATATACCCTGTATGCGAGCGAGGTGGCGGGTAAATCTGAATGAAACGGGTGGTGGCACGCGGTCGATTTTCCTAGATTTTCCTTTTAGGTACTTCGCTGCCGAACTAAACACCAGGTATGCTGTGGTACCACATCTGGTAATCAGAAACAGCACTGAACAAATTCTTAGCCGAAGCTGTGTGTATAGTTCCTATACAGCCGAATGTATAAGCTGTCTAACGAGGCAGGAGAGTTTTGTCCAACAGCGCATCTGATGATAAGACAATGGCCTTGAAGATTATGAGAAAGTTCTGTTTGTAAGTATTCACATACTTTATACATCAGGGGTTTCAAGCCTCTTCAGACTCATAAATCCAGAATTTGGAGCAGATTTATCATCAATTCAGATAAAGGCAAGCTCACAACTATTGAAATAAAGTGCTTTTCGGTAATGCCAAAGCTGTGTTCTGGATCGCTATTGGTGCACCTTAAATATCCATCGTTGAAACAAAAGGAAGCTTATGGATCAGAGTGCCACTTATGCGGAAGGAAATTTTGTCTCGCTACACTAGATACGGTCATTTCCGGCTTATTTGAGAAAGCACATACGTAGACAATTACCCGTGGATCTAAGACGGTAAAATACCAAACTCCCTACTGACTCTCCCTCTTGAAGATTTACTGCAACTTTATTGAGGCAGGAAAGGTGAAGTTTTGTATGATACCGAATTTATCGCAACCCACTTTGTCGTCTCAATGCTGTATTGTGGCAGGATTTTCTCAAAGTAATCTATCGTGGGTCAACTTGCCGGACCAGTTCATTGAACTAAATTGTTGTAAACCGCCTTAGACTGCTACTGCTCAAGCATTTTACAATAAACTTATTTGTGCAAAGCAAAACTGGTGTCGCAAAATTCCTCACCCCAAAAGCCATCTCCGAGTGATGAATGTGAGTCGTCCTTGCATGGTATCACATGTATCCATAATGTTATTAAATGTAGATGAAACAGGATGCTAAAGCAAATTGCCTTGCAAGGAAATCTAAATCCATGTGCAGATGGACTGGAAATACAAACTGGTGCATAATTCCAAATGTCATGTAGGGCTAGTATCCTGTCGTGTTGGATGTGGTTCGTTACCACTGCCGCTAACAGCTGCCTCACTTAAAAGGTAATTCCCCCCATATTCATCTCCTGTTACTGGGTGTCAAAGGATTGAATCTTTTACGTTCCGCTTTTTTAGCAACCTGTTTAATGGGCTTGGCTTGATTTAGGTGAATGTGTCCCATTTAAACTCACAAGTGGCTCGCTTTAATCAGGTTCCTTTATTGTCCTTGATACACGTTAGCATGCTTGTCTCATTTACAAACCTGATTAAGCTATGAAAGGAATGAGCTGATCTCAGAGTCCCTTGTGCTTTTGTGTAGGCGGGTGGGTAGGATTTTGTAACGCCAGCTGCCACTTCTGCTCATCCCTAAGCGAAAGAATCTCAAACAAGGACTTTCTTATAAACGGACCGTTTAACCGCGCAAACACATCCCTGTGGCAGTAGAGGCATTGTCTGACTTGCTCAGGTGTTTTGTAACCTTCAGGGTTCCTTCTTTCTCCAATAAATCCAGGAATAGTTGAACTTAATATTCATAGGCAGCAAATATAACTGTCTATAAATATTAGTTCTCACGTGAGTAGGACAACTGAACACTCCCGGAGGTCCGGTCAGTCCACTGAGACCAATTACAAATCTTGCTACTCGCAAAACCATTTCAGTAGTCAAAAGTTGCTGTTTGAGAGTTCGGTAGATGGGGGCCCAGTTGTGTCTGAACTTAATAGTCACAGACAGTAAAAATAACTGTCTGCGATTACTAGCCCCGAAATAAATGGGACAGCTTCCTTTCAAAAAACGGTCGAATATGGCTTTGTTTAAATGATCCACTTTTCAAATGGTGTAGGATGTTACACCCTTCTGGTTGATTCTGTGGAGCCCTGAAGGCGACGGAAGGACTGAAAGACTACTGGATACTCTACATAACGCGTTGGTACGGATGTTGTTGGAGCACGAATCTACATAGTATGCCCAAAACTCTGACGATTTATCTGCAGCTTTACTTAGTGCAAAAAGTTTCACTCTACAAGGTGTGGACATTCTTTGAGGCATCACACACAAATTTGGTGATACAGTCACAACTATTGGTTCGCCTTCTTATAGATACTCTTATTACACTTATTCAAAAACCGTATGGAGTTAGCGAAAAGATAGAAAACGGTGAAAATGTAGTTAATTAGTACTAATAAGTAGTAAACCGTGCCCCCTGATCAACCAGATCGCGGTGAGGTCAACTTCTTGAGGCTAGTGACAATCATCCTTCATGGCAAACAGCAATTCAATGGTCACAGATCGGTTCATTGGGGTCCATCATGTTGTTTCTAAAAACTACATTAACCGAATACATCCGTTTACACCCTAGACATTTATTCATTTGAACCCCACAATTCACAATACGGAAGCTTCCTCTTGTAGCGATCAACGTCGCCCTTATGCATTTCTTTGGCCACTTGTTTTCATTCTTTTTTTCTTGCAGGCCCATCGTTTCGGTTGCCTTCTTCAAGCCTTTTTCAAGGATTTCTACAATCCATTGAATACGAGTGAAGTCCATTGTCATTTTGGTCCGCTATCATATCTTCTGATTGGTGTGTTCCTGAGATCGGTTGGCAGTCAGATGCGACCAGCATGTTCGGGTGTGTATTAGCTTTGTGTGTGTGTACGCATGATTGTGCGTATAGTATGGAATTTTTAAAGTCAAAACACATTATTTCACTATACTGTTTCGACTATAAAAATCCCATATTGCACACCACATGGGACTCAAACTTTTTAACACTATCTGAGCCGAATTTGGTCCGGAACTCCTAAGCACTGTGTGTATACCTTCACTGAGATATGTCCCCCCCCCCCTATTTTGTTGTGCCGGCTGTAATGCTGTGATTTTGAGATTCCTGTTTAACATCTGGCTACTAAGGTGTGCAGTAAGTCTGAATCAGATAGACGGGATGCTGGCTCCATCACCACGGTTGATGTTGTTCCGTTGTGTGTTGGTCTCTAGGGCTTCAGCGCACGCCCGTTTCACGTTTGACTTGAATCAGGACTGGAGTATACCTGTACCATTGAAGTTTAGTTGATGGTTTGACTCAAGGGCATGAAATACAATGGCTGAATCCTGTTCAAGTTTCCTTAAACTCGACTGGGTTTTGTGGAGGAAAACGCGCATGTGGTTTGTGCTCATTGATTCGCACAATGAGTTTCCTTGCCGTCTGATCTATAAATTTGGCCCGACGTTCTGCGCAAGGAATTTGGTAGACGCAATTTTCACGGTGTTTTGGGTTGGGATTGGGTCTTTAGCTCTTACGGTGTGTCGTTGTAATGTTTTGTCAGTTCGATAACATGTTGCAACCGATTCGGTCGAAGTTTAATGGCCCAACTTGCCAAAGCTTCACTTTCTCACGGGAACAAGAATTTTGCCCGAGCATCCCCGGATGGGATTTGTCCTTGTCGTTCAGCGGCCTTCGTTTGCCTGAAAGGCACAGGCGAGAAAAAGAGTGTAGCACCGCACGTTAAGTGCACAGCGTTGGGTAGCATGATTGCCAGTGCGAGGGTCAACATAAGAGAGCCTGACTAGGGTCCAAAGAACACAGCCCGGGCCCTGCGTGATAAGCCTCGTTTCAAGTCCGTCCAGCAAAAGCAAGAGTGTTTATCGGCCGACGTGAGGGCTTATTTGCCTGATGGTTGATCCTACTGAGCTGAGTCATCAATAATCAACCTGTGAGACCTGTAGCGTTGTGCGCTTTTGATTCAAGGTTATCTGTAACTGCAAAGTCTACTGTATGACGTCTGGCACCTGGAGTAATCGTGTAGTAATTGAGTTCAGCACGTATATCGGTATAACCAAATGAACCATAAATTCAGAATTCAGCACGGCGTAACATGTAGCACGTTGGTATTCAAACTGACGTGTGTGTACAGCACTTGGAATATTAAAACAAGAGAATAATGAATAGAGCATCAATCATGTTCGTCACAGATCGCTTGGAAACCCAGATTCGTCCAGGGCTATACTTTTCACGAGCACTATCACAAAAGAACGTTGTGATATTCATGTTGTACCGGAAGGTCAACTTGTTGCCGACGGGTTGGTTTAGAATAGCCAACTGCAAAACGCATCCCACTAGCTTTCACGGCACTTTACTCAAACCACTAGTTTTGTGGTATCTACGGGCGATAAGCAGTTGCAAGTTTGGTGACTGATCTGGCCAATGGGCTCTTCCTAGAGGAAGAAATTTTGCATTCTCCTTACGATTGCAGAAACTCAAGATTAAAATATTTGACCAGGTTTAGCAACGCCTTTTTTACAACACTTTTGTGCACCATATTTGGCAACAAAGTACCAAAAAGGTTTGCCCTGCACGCCAAAGTCTACCGAAACTAACTGCCGTCAAAGTTCAGATTTTTACTTTTCCAGTTTCCTTTATAAATTAAGTGTACATTGTTCACACACTTTTCTTAGTGCTAACGTTCAACCCCGACCTTTTACCCGTACTAACTGTCAAGGCCAAGTATTACATCAAAGCCAAAAACTTGCGCTAACGTGATAACTTAGTACCGATTCTTCCCATCACATGCAATTTCCTCCAATAACGTGATGTATAGAAGGAGAATTTCTGTGTTGAAATTTAGCATTTTTCGGTGTGTGTGCCAAACCAGAAAGATGAGTATTCAGCCTTGCTATTGTTTAAATTCGTCCTGGTTAACCTTCAGTTGCATTTTTTGCGCCTTTCAGTTTTGAACTTGCTTTTTCACCATCAAGATTTCGCAAGCTTTCGCTCCAAATTCAGGGATTTTTGCTGCGAAAGCGGTCGCTGCACCATCCTCATCCTCCACAGTCTATGAAAAGGTGTTAGACAATTATATGAAGCATGATTTTGCGGTATATGTGCGCACAGTTGGTAAAGAAGCAGCAGCGCTATTTGAGATATGAGTGGATCAACTAACAATATATCATGCAAGCCGAAATCTAAGTTGAGTGCATTTGTTTAACAACAAACGGTACGTGAAGCACCGGTTGCTTGTCCAGTTTTGCATTAAAAGGCACAAAAAACATCTTCCACTCTTATCGTCTTGTCTGTAACCACAAGCCGGACTGCCTGTAAACCGGTGACTTACCACAGCGGAGTCTGGCGCTTGCAACCCTTTTTTGATACGGAAAGCCATCGTTTGAATATGCCAGCATGCAGCCAACGCGTTCAGAAAGGTCCTTGCCACTTGCGCTTTTGGAAGTAGTCATTCCCTTCTGTAGAGTAGGAACTCGATAACTTGATCTTCCTGCAGCAGACAAAACGCCTTTTGTACCGGCTAAGCCTGGTGATTGCGAACGAATGTCAGTGTTGGAATCATGACTATTTGAAACCGGAAAATCCGCCGCCATATGATCGACATCAGTGACGGAATGCCTCCCGTACGCAATCGGTGATAGCTGAACGTGACACAGGTGGCCGTCTTGGCACAAAAAGTCGGTTTTATGGCTGTGGAACCCGCCAACATGTCCTGCAGACCACTGCTCTATTACGTTGACTTTGTGGCCATGAATTGCACTTAATGTGCGGTAAAGATCCTCATGCTTGCTACCAAGGTAACTATTCATATTACTCAGTGTTGTTATTGTGTAGTCGCCGGCCCCTCCAGAGTGCGCCTAGGTGTGGCTGTAGGGAGGCTCACAAAAAAGTCGCGCTGTGACGTTGACCTGGATCAAGGCGCAGATGTTCGGCAAAGTGTGCACCAGAAACCGGTGTGCGATAGCACGTTTGGCCCCGTTTAAGTGCAAACGAAGGGCCAAGAGCTTGTAATGTAATATTAGTATCAGTGCCTTACGGCGCCAGTTGAAGGCAAAAGCCAATTATCACTTCGTCCAATGCATGTGAGTAAGAAAGCCCTCCAGCCTTTGGTGGGACAACCCACCTGCATTTTGCCACAATGCTGACGTGGTATTTAGGCTTGTGATCTGCCATGATACTGCTTAGAACAAAGAAGGCTAACGGAGGACGGCCAGATCAAGTGCAGCAAACCTCTCCTTGAGAACCACGCCCTTATGAAAGCGCCAGTCTCCAATCTCGCCAGGCAACGAAATCATTTACTTGCACTTTCACTTTTGATACAGGGGCCACGGAAATCAGTTTACGCAGCGCTTCCCAAATTACAGGGTCACCTACTTCTGCATATATCTATTCAGGCACAAGCAATGTTAACAAATGTGTACAGAAAGACGAGCCTTCTAGAAATTTTATGTCAACGAATGCATTGCCGTATATGTCAAAATGCACGTATTATTCTAGATGCAGAAACATCTACAACGTCTTGTCATTTTCAGCTCATCAAACTGCCCAGCAGGTTAAGCGGTAGCCTTGAGAATGCCGTAGTCTCCCAGAAACCATTCCTATTCATCAAAAACTGGGCGGCTAACTAGTTGGTTTTTACGAGGAGTCAAAGTTCTAACCATTAGACAGAAGGGCGGATAAATGTTGGTTTTTCATAGCTTCTAAGGCCGGAATTCCTAAAACGGCTTCCTTCTCAAGCTTTACTTCCGTTGAGCATTCGAGTGCGCTGAAATGCAAGAAATATCATAACACCTTTAAACTGAACATACAGCATTGTTTCGATCACGTATCACCTGAATATGGACATTAGCTGAATAAATGTTGATCAACTAAATATCTTCGTCTTGCAACGCCACATCTAAATGGGTGAGAATTGTGGATTATTTACAGCATAAATAGACCTCAGATCAAATAACAAAATCATCGATTCAATAGCCAGGGTCTTCATGGTATGATTACTTATAGGAAGTAATGCTCCAGGTAATCTCGACACAGATTCCCTACGCAGATTTTAATAGAAGGTTTAGAGAAATTGTACAAAAAGTAGGAATTTTGGCGGCCAACCGTTTACGAAAGCATAACTTGCCAACTGGTAAAAGCTTACTCAAGTAACTCAGTTCATAAACAACCCTAATATTGTCCGCCCGAAAGTAAACTGTCGGTTCAGCAGCAATAAATCTTCCGTATGTAGATTCGTGAGATGATAAAGGATAAGAAATTCACTGCTTACGGCCTCGAAACAGATTAATATAGTAACTGTAACAAGTGTACAGAAGAAAAGCATTTTGCCAGGGCACATACAGTGATCCGCGGAGCACCTCATGGTGTGACGGCGTCTAGGGTGGCATCAATGCGAGACTAGCATATAAAATCCTAACGACTGATTACATTGCAACGTTTACATAATTAGGCGACGTCTATTCAATTTTGAGGCTTCGCTGCTTGTAGATGAATTTTTGGGTATTCTCAAGGTTACCATAGTCTACCTTCTGGTGGTGTTGCAAAAAACGTGCTAAGATCACACTTGACAGCACAACATCAATGCCTACTACTGTTGCTTCGCTAACTCATTATGAAGAAAAGAATAATAGGCGGATGAGAGAGGAACCTAGAGCTCGCCTACTTTCCAGAAACCCGTTCAGACAATCTGAATAGAAACTACCAGCAAGAACTCCATTGAAATATATTGTCTGCCATATCTCGTAGCGTCTCCAACCATGTTCAGCAACATCGGGCGGACTACGTCCTGTTTGACAACTCGCACCAACATGACCCAGACTCTTCGTAATTGCTAGCCTGTCCCCTTTGTCTCACAACCACTCAACATGACAACACTCAATGTATCCTGATGCACATGTCCCCTGATATTCAATAATATGCCACTTTACCGCCGTGGATATCTTAAATTATCAAAATGCGGCCGGTAACTTAAAGATTCTCACGACTGCCCCATTTTCCCTACCAGGACGGAAGATTATACGACATCCAAAATAATTAAAACGCTCCACAAACTCCAGTGCGACTCTATGGATCATAACTGGGGTGTTCAATGGGTGCGTGCTTAAGGACATAGCTTTAGGGGATGATCTGGTCAGCTTGTCCAAGAATATGCCTCCCCTCCCGCTTGAAGACTGGAATCGACAAGGATTTTACATATAGTGGACACAAACATTTTGACGTCCATATAGCGTTCGTTAAGCGATATCGTCGGTTGAACGGAAAGGGAGGAAATGGTTCTTTTTCGGATGCCAAAAGCTTCTGGTACCATCTAGCCATGCAATTCAATTACTCCGGTGACTGTGACCCAGCAAAAACAACCTGCGGTCAGCACATAGTTGAGGCAGTCACTCGCTGCATTCTGTGCGCACGCAATCCAGTCCGATTAAACCGCCCACCCGAGTATCAGATGTGCTAGGTATACCTTCCTGTGCATCCAAGACCCCCGGCTTTTAGCCCACCTCGATACAGCACATAAAGTGTTATTAGTTGTTTTTTGTGGTATAAGAGCGACAATCGTTTGGAACATCGACAAAAAGAGTGAAAATACGACAACCAGATTCCCACCTGTGCAGAGTGGACGCTTACAAGCGAGCGGCACAGGGGCGACTGTTAACGGGAATCCAATCAAGCAGGGATTCTCCCGCGCGGTGATCTAGAATACTGTCCAACACTACTGCACCGGCCCTTGGGTCGCCAGAGAGACGCCGCCGGCAGAACGTGGAAAGTTGTGAGGCGGTTAGCTCACTGACTGCACTCTAATCTTAATTTCTTGTTTCTACTACGCAACGCCCACAAGAAGATAATTATTATTAGTAGGAAGGGGGTCTGTGTGAAGGAGGAACAGGGGGGCCATACTGTAGCTCAGATTACCATCCATATATTAGGGCAAATGAATTGGTTCTAAGGTGCTCCAATACGGTGTCCGTTTTAAGAGCTTAAACCTTATCATAATGTGATTATTTGCAAACCTGTAACACCACTAATCTATACTCTATGATGTACGTCCAGCATCTGCAGTGTCCATCCTACCGAAGGAATTCTGATAAGCAAAATCTCCCGGACTCCGGTTGGGGTTTGAAACCTAACTTTCTTGAAGAAGTTAGATTACTTCGCCAGCCCCA
>SJOL01009151.1:319011-382838 GCA_004794785.1 Opisthorchis felineus
AGCGGTGCTGAACGGAAGCCACTAAACGACCCGGGAAACTTGGAAGCTTGTGCATCAAACCGTCAATCCATTAGATTTGAACTCTTTTGTTTTAATCGATCAATTTGGTTGTACAGACTCGCCGGTTTTTTAACATGATTATTCCGGAAACTGAGGAGATTTAACTTTCTTTCAGTAATCCCGTCCTAGGCCAAAACAATTCTGTAAAAATATTTATTTGTATTCATTTCGTTCCTACCGAACGAATGCCTTGTCTACCACAGACCTTGACGCTTGGAATGAGGTTGATGTCATCTACCTGGACTTTTCCATGGGTATGATAGGGTATGACATCGTGTATTGCTGGCAACACAAGTAGTCCATATTGCTCAGGACACGCGAGTGCATTGGACAAAAAACCACCCAGACTAGAGAACAGTAACACTTAAAGTCACTGGAACAGTATCGGACCCCAAACCCATCCATAGCTGCGAACCACCTCCGGCCAGTCCTGTTCCCTGCTTCCACAACTAATTCACTTGCTACCCAACTATTCCCATGCAGACTATTTGATGATGGCATCAAGATTTGGAGGAGCATCCGGGTGACTCAGGTCTGCTGTGTACTTCAGAAAAACCTTCGTAGCTAGGTTTCCGGAGTTAATCGCTCGGCTTTCAGCGTTTAGAAGGGCCAACCTGTGCCTCTTCAAAGCCAAACTTCTCAATATTATTTACTGGGTTACCACCGTTTTCAGACCTTTGCAACGGATGAGTATGAATCGTCGTTCAACAAGGCCCTGGTAACTCAGCTGGATATCTGAAGGCCAACAGTTCTGCAGACAGGCACCTGGGACTCCCGTACCCCGCATTCGAGTCCCGACATGCTATACTTTTAACTTCCCTACTATCTTCGCACATTACACCCAGTGCATTGTGTCCAAACCAGCAGGCCATGCCCCAAGCGCGATCAGAAAACTCAAAAAAACTCATCAGAGAGTCCAAAGGCTACATAAAATTCCCCGTGTCAATGGCCTGTCGTCCTGAACTTGTATTCAGGGTTACCAGAAGACCCTATTCTCACGTTAACAGCCTTACTACCTCTAATCATCCTTCGCCGCTAGCATGAGAGTGAACAATCAAACCTGGGCTCACCGTCTGAAGCTGGAACGCTAACGCAGTCACCTCGACTGCCACAGACACCTACCTCCTCCAAGCTAGCAGCACTTGGAAATATCTGAACGCTAATGCTCTTTTTGCTCCATTTTCGGTGACGCTCAAGTAATGTGCAGACCCACAACTCTGTTTTACAACCAACCGATGACGTTTTTACACGTCTTCACCCGGGACGGAATCTCTTGCAGCTTGCACGGCGTGAACAGCAGAGACCTAATTGTCTTATCCCTGTCCTGTGAATCACATCAATTCTGTTTTTGTCCTACAGCTACTACTTTTTCAGGTATTTCATTGAGTGGTTTTTTAAACCAATTTTTATCCGTGTTCTGATTGCAGTAAACACAGGAACATTACCATTACCTTATTGTCTTAGATCAACACCTTTTAAATAACCCTAATTTTCTATCTCCCCTGGAATGCCACTTTTATATGGAAACGCACGGCATCAAAGGTTTTGGTAAGGTAAGCCTTCCCAACTTTACCCCGACAACTAGATTGAAGAACTCATCTCAGAGACCTTGAGGATGACATTTAGAACGTTGGGCAAGTTGCGAGTCGTAGGGTTTTGTTATTGAACGAACACAGCAATGCCAAGGCTGACAACGTCAAAAAATGAAGACGGTCGTTTGTTCTGATATGTTCAGAGGTGGTAGAGTTAAGATCACACTGTGGCATGACTTATGCAGGCTGAAGAAATACAACGGCTGTATCTTGACACCAGACGAATTATATCAGGTCAACTGGACCACGGACAAGTTAAATTGCCTAATCTGTGCAACGTGTGCTAACCGACATTTTTGAGCGAAAGTACCTTACAGAGAAAAAGACAGAAGTGGAGTGTCGTTTGGCTCAGAACCAAGCCTTGTTAAAACTTTAAGCAAGATAACCTTATTAACACAAAAAATTAGGCCGACAACAAAGGAGAAGACCTGCGAAGTAGAATGATTGCAATAACTGCGGCACTTAGAGGAAAATTGGAACATAAGTTGTAACAAAGCGCCTCTAGGGAAAAGTAGCAAAACGACCTGGTGATTCAACAGCTTGCTGTAGCTGACACTAAAAAAGCCTAAAGCAAAAAACGTGAGGAGCATCTCAAGGGAAACGGATAACCAAGCAGCTACTGCAGCAGGTGCACACTATTTTACGTTCCAAGGCTACCTGGCCTGGAAGTAATGGTGGAGCTTGATCAAAATATTGATGTTATCATAAAAATACTGTCTAAACTTATGAATGCGAGATGCCATTCTTCGTTTTGGTTGAGTAGTAGAGACAGAATACAACAGAGACTACGATTTTTTATTGACTCAATACCTTGATGATCATGAGTGGCATTAGTTAGGAATGAATTACAAAATTACAAAGAAAAGAAGAAACAAGGATTGATTGGTATCCACTGGTGTTTTTGCACCATTGATCAACCTAAACAGATGTCACACAGCCCGAAATTTGATTATCCTCGTTTTTGTCTTACGTGTGCCGACAACTGGATGAGCGCAGTCGAAATGAGACCTGACTTTGGCTCGTACATCAGAAGATTGGTCAGCAAATGTTTTTAAATCCCCACTAGACAGACACTAATTTTTAGACCAATGCGGTAACGCTGTAAATTAATCTCCTTCAACTGTAAGCCCGAGATTCACGGCCCAAGTGAAGAAGAACCAGGCATGACAGAGTATAAAACTGAGCAAAGGTCTAAATTACAGAAGGTATCAAAACTACTCTCTGTTCTTCCGGAGGAAAGAAAGCTGTAGAACAGACTCCTTGAAATAGTCTTTCGTTTAGCATCAGCCACAATAATAATTAATTTCACAAAAACACCCCAGATAGACCAAGGCGTACCAGGTTACGATTGATGACCAACCTATTAGTCAAGCTACGAAATCAACTGGACCGCTCCTTGAAAGATTACTGCTATCAGATACCTGAGTTTAATAAGAATGTCAGATTTCCAAAATAATGAGCATAAAAATGAAAGACAGTAAACTCATTCCTGAGTATGCTAAAGGTATTGCGAGGAAGATTCTCAAATGATCCACTCTAAAGAACAGGCTACTGTTTTTACCTACCTGAGAACAGTGCTGAAGTACAATGGCTTCGCTACTTGCCCCGGTTCCATGCGTAAATCGGGTGATAAGGGAGGGTCCTTGGACTCAAAACAAGAGTGATACGCTGGCTATGATTTGGCGGTAGCAAGCAAATGTGCAGCGTCATAAACTTGTATGCTCTGGCCTACGGATGGATAAGGAAAGGCAGACCATTTACCTGTAAAATGCTTTGAGCTGTATAACACCTGAATTTGGGACTCAGTTTGAAATGACTGTTAAAAGTGAATTGTCAAACCACCAACTCAGCTATACGCAAGCCAAACCAGTAGAATGTTACGCCACTACAGTTTTTTAACCCGCTCCATTGTAATGTGAAATACACTCCCTGTGTATGTGATAGAGGCAAATTTCTCAACTACATCCAAGTCACTCCTGGGCAAACACCAGCGTTGTGACCGCAATGAATAGCTTTGACCAAACGTCTAACGTTGGAGTGACATGCCTGACAGTGCATAAACACAGATTACGTGGGGATTCCCGACATTAGCCTGTGTTCGTAACTTGGATTTGAACCAGTTTTGTTTCAACACCAACAGTTAAAGTATTTAAGCGTTGTGATAGGTCGAGTTTGTCTGATGGCCCCCGAACCTGGAAGGGTAAGCCACAGTCAGGAAAAATTGTTGTGTAATATTAACCCTTTTGAGTTCACAAACTAGTTATAATCCTATCCAGCAATAAGAAAACATCAGGACATGACTAAAACAGACCTCATTTGTCCTAATAAAATTCCAGTTTAAATATAACCAGCTTTAGTTTGCCTTTATGGAGTTGTGACTATACCATAAAACACCATTCTGGAGCGCTATCTATCAGACATTCTACTTTATAATGTAACGAACTGGTCATTTTTACTGCTACGCCACTTGAAACTGTGTAGCTGTTAGTTGTATTCTCCAGAAACCAAACACAGTCTGCTTCATCGAAGTTTGTCGATGATTTTTAATGCTGATCTCAATAGAAGCATGTTCATGTTTATTCGACTGCAACCGACCCACAGCAATCTAGGCGTCGGTATGCTGGAACAGAATAACTGTAAAAACAATTCACTGGTTGGTACTGTCCATTGGTAGCATTTTGCCTGCTACCCCACTGATCAGTGAATTATGGGGCGTAAATAGTGAGCCCATGAAACATCCTCTCTAATTTCTGCTCAGCCAGGACACCTTTATAGTAAGGGTTGAGAAACACCCTGTCAACTGGCAGCAAGAGCAGAGTCCGGGGGTCGTTTTCTATTAAAAACTTGCCTAATCAATATATGGAAACGGCTTTAGACCCTTAAATACAACCTCATCTGACAAACTGCAAAACCCACTAACCGCTCTATTTAGCAATGCGGTTGAAGTATTCAAATGCAGGCTGTTGCAATGGTGTAATTTTTATCACTAATACTGCACGTTTGTAAAGACAGCACAGTAGCATGATGCACTGCGATCTTGAAGTTTATATGCAAGTGACGACTTCTACAGAAGCGCTTGTTGAGGCAGCCAGACGCCTTGCTGGCCTATGCAGTTTGTGCGTCCATTTCACTGCCAAGCACCGGGTCCGTGGATAGTGCGTCACGGAGGTATCGTAAAATTGTATGACACGCCTCTCATGGTCATTTATCTGAGAGACTGTCGTTTGTTTCTCAGCCCAAAGGGGATAGAGATAAGAGGCATACGCTTTGGAAACTTCAAGCTAGATTGAAATGCCACTGAACCAAAGACCGCAGCCAGTCGGTGTAGTTTTACTTTAACAGGCGAAGATAAAGTACCAATTTTAAGTAGCAGCTGAACTTGCACAGCAGATTTTGGCCGGAGAGCTCCTTGTAATTAACAACTAACCGTCTGACCGGCGTCACCTTTGCAATGGAGGGGTGTCTTTTAGCAAACGGTTTTTAAATGCTGGCTGAACAGGGCTTGTGCAAGAACAAAACATACGCCATCGGTTTTGAACTTGATTGACAAAGGTGTTCCAATCCGCATGCAAAATACTTTTATAAGCTTGTCCGGGCATCTAGGCTTCCTCAGCGCAATCACATAAGGCTTTTCAGCCAAGTGAGTCAAAGATTTTGGTAAAGTCTGGTTGAGTGATTCGGCTAACGGCACTTCTCTTGGGGTAAAACTTAGTTCCTACTTACTTCTACTTCTGTAAAGTCAACACCGCTCTTCTTTAAAATGCCAGAAACTTGTCGACTGGGCAAAATACGAGCCAGTGTTTGGCGCAATGTACACAGTGGACTGATTTTGCGGCAACTATCCGCCTTCTGTCGATTTTCTTTCCGTTTTTACGGAGAGAATCTTGCGGAAAGTCTTTCTTCTACCAAATGTGCACATATGTGCAGAAGTCTTCTCTGTAGCTTAAGCCATGCCACAAGTGAGCCTCCTAATCACGCTGCTCTCTGATTTCACAGATGGCTTATGACCGTCCGCAGGTCTGCTACTGTATGCAAGCCAGCCAAGTAGGTTTCGCCGTATGTTTTGGCAGACGAACTATATAGCTCAGCTCATTATCTCCTAACCAGCCGAGTAGTTTTGAAAACTGAGTTTTAAGCCACTGGGGTTTTCTCCGGTCCTGTTAAGCCTTTCGCCGGTTTTTTTGTCCTGTATCAGCTGAAGCTGTTGAATTTTTGGTCCATAATCCTACTTAAGGCCAACGAAAAGTTTTTTTGGACAAGAACACTCAAAGCTCTTCACCTAGCTTAGTACGCCATTAGTTCTTTTTCGTTTTGTGCGTGCTTTTTAGAGGCTTGGTTTTGCCTCTTTCAGCGACATTTGTTTCTTGGATCGATTTGGATAGCACTGGGTCAATCTTGTTAAGCCAATCTTGCATCTGTTCTTACCTCAGGCTAGTTATAGCCCAGATAGCTGCCTTAAAATGTGCTTATGTTTAAGTCAACTGGCTTTTGGATGTACTTGAGACTATTTCCAGCCACAATCCCTTGTTCTTAAGTTGTCCAAAATTTTGATGCAGTTTCCTTATTCTTCGCTATTTTGCATTCAAATTAAATCGGTTTTCTTCTAATTCACAGCAGTTTTTTAGGCACAACAAGTGCTTTGTGTGCAATACAACAATGAAGGGATTTTGTAAGCATGTCGGCCTTAATTTCACGAATAAAGGATAAAAAAAGTGAGGGAGCAGAGAAACTCTAATAAACCCCTGATAATGGTTTCATGGTGATTTAGTGTCAACGGTGGGCGCTTTTTACATCTTCCGCGTTTCCTTAACTCCTAAATGTGTGAACTAAGCTCTAATTACCTACCAAACAAGTTAAAATCAAGCACTGGAAAACTTCAGCACATTAGAGCATGCTGTTTTTGTGTTTCTCCATATACTAAGTATTTAAGGAGTTGCAACACCCTTACCTTGTTCGCTCTGACCCAACGGCCCGGTTAAATCTGGTACCCAAACTCTCAAGACCCGAGGTTCACGCCGAGACCTATTTATCTGAAAGGATGTTGTTCGAATCTCACAGTTTTCCGTCCTAATAGACTGCTATTTAAGACTTACCAACAATATCAGTTTAGGAGACTAATTTTATGACAGTTTTTTCATGTTTTGGGCTATTTTGGGTAAAGCTGTGATGACAAAATGCAAACCTGTCTCTATTTGCCCAGCTTACCATGGATTGAATGAGTTCGAAATACAACCATAGAGGCTGGCTCAAATGACTGTCAGTCTCAGCTTGGACCACGCCTTTTATTGAAACCTCTACAGTGTGTAACCTGGCTTTCTTTATGAAACGGGGAAATTTGTGTTCTTGAGGAATTAAGCTAGACCCAAAGAAGGGAGTATAAAGTAGCTGACTATGGAGAGTCCCTTCTATCGAACTGTGGAACCCTCCGGCTAAATTCAGCGGACAAGCTATCACTTAGGTGACTTTGCAGCACCTCGAATATTTAAGCACCCTGTGAACGTTTTCAGGCTCAATCATACCGCACTGTCGAAATTTTTAAGACCTTGACCCCTGAGCACATCCTACTAAGTTGTGAGCAGTGAGGTAGTCAGGGTGACAGTAGCACATAGGGTGCAAACAGGATGACAATTTTCATTAGTTCAGCTAAGTCCAGTAAACTGCTCGTGATGGTAGACAACTTCATGTTATAGTCCTTACTAAATACTCTCAGCAAAAGCACATTCTGGGCTTATGTGATCTTATATCGGTCAAGATTCCACTCTGTTTCGTGGTTTACCAAGGATTCGGGCCCTCTGGAATGCTGACCCATATGATGCCCTTACTGACCATAATGTGTGGAACTCCGACTGGAAAGAGTCGGGACTAGACTACTAACATAATAATTTATGTGAGCTTTGCAACTGTTTTAGGGAGATTAACCGAGCTACTGCTGCTTTGGAGCACCTTGTGTGTTTGGTCATTAATAAGACAGTGGAATAAGTAATCACCACCCTACTAGTGGAGCCAGCGATAAAATACTGAGGCCTTAAACCATCTGAAGACCACAAAGCTGCATAGCGGCTGTTTTGTGCGTAGCAGCATGTGCCCACAGTGTTCATCCGCAGTAATGAGACAAGCATTCTGCACAGTTTGACGCAAGTGAAAAGGTCCCAGAAGAAATTTGTGCAACCACATGTTTTTCACGGAATATTCAACTTTATTTTGATCCAGAGCTTGATATTGATGCCCGCTAAAATGAAGACTGTGGATCTACCAGTGCTTTTTCACAACTAAATCCGTGGTTCAAGCATCTGATGTTCTTAGAAGACAGCTCAATTTCTACTGACATATTGGCATCATGGAGTTCAAACTGGCCGTTTACTAGGTATCCTTCGGACTCGTCACTTCAGTCCAGTTGCTTCATACTGCTGGTAATGTGAGAAGATTTGGAAATTTTCGTCACGTGAGTGAAGCCGGTCTATGCTGAAAAGCCGAGAAGTACTATACAGCTGTTTCATCCGTATTGGAAATTATCAGCGGTTCGCATCCCGCGAACCTCCAGTAGAGTGTTCCGAACCCGCGACCTTCTGGCCAATGGTTGAACACGACGGTTCGGCCACAAGCGGCTGATCATCAATGTTATTGACTCCCACTTAGTCAAAATATAGCGCCGCTTATCCTTCACTCACGGGATTCACATCACCTGGTCAAACGTGTTAACTGGCTCCTCGTATTGTTTTTCTTGCTGCATTTTGTACGAAACAGATGTTCCCAATGCCTCATTTATTCGTGTACCGTCGAATTTCCGAATTACGTTGAGTTACGTGTCCTTGAATTCTAACGTAAAAGCTGTTCACTGGAATGTACAGCGCACCTTTTCTGATTTTCCATTTGAGAGCCTATTTGTAGAAAATTTGAATGATCTTCTTGAGGGGTGAAACTGCAAGGTATTCATTAACCCATTACTTCGGCTGCCTCGAAGGGCTGGTCTGCGTGCGTGAGGTCATCAACTTGCCTTCTTGCTTCCGCTGACCAAATATGGGTCATTTCGAAGTAAAAGCAGAACACCTTCCCCCAAAATACATTTCATACTCTATAAAAACATCCACCTACATATTTTGTTTTTCATCTTTCAGTCCCAGTTATCCAGAACCAATGCAAAATGACCGCGGTGTGGACGGCTATGAGTTTGCAGCGACGGGATGGAGGTTCAAACAGTCTATCCAGGAGCTTGGGTTCTCTCATGTCACCAAGGTTTGGAGAGGACCATTCTACTGTCCTTTTGTATTCCAACATGTCACCAAATTTTCTCCCATCTAGTGAACAGCGTTCACATTGGCCGGCGGATGAACATCTTGGGCTGTCTTCTGGCTCAGCTAGAGGATTATCGACATTAGAACCAAAACTTCAAAAAATAACAACGGACTCTGCCTCATCGATTATGTACTTGGGTAAACGCATCGTTCGGGAATATCAGTGTACCTTCGTGTTACCTGATGAACAGCAGATTGGCGCCACGCGAATAGAGACATTCATGCCTGAGGATGGTAATTCAGGGTTCACACTTAGCTTGTCCGTCGCCGCTCCTCCAGAACAAAGTATGGAATCCAGATCAAAGGGTCCTATTCGACAACGCATCGAAGAGTTTTTGAGTACCGCTGATTGGAAATCTGCCATGCTAGCATCGTCTGAATCCAAAGATGCAGAGTTACTAGGCCATTTAAGTTCGAAGTACTCTAATTCTGTAAGTCGACGCTCACGGTTTGAACGTTCCGAGAGTCAGAAGCGACGACACGAAATGGTTCGTGCCCGAGAGATATTTTCTGATGAGGAAGATGGAGTGCAATTTTCCTCCGACGATGAGCCTGCCCTTAAGTCAGGCCCCTTTCCGACAGGTTCGTCCGACGGACCCCATGTCCTTAGTCCACCTCGCACAATATCTCCAGATCCCCTCGTAACAGAACGAATCACAGTGTCTCATGGGCCACTGCGACGTCCAGCCTCTAGTGCACCACCCATTATTGCACATGCTGAACCTCCAGGTCGACGACAAGCACCAGTCAGTGATGCAAAATCGAGACAGAAATTTGAAGAGTTGCGTCGTACATGGGATGAACGAGTAGCGAGAGAACAGTCTTTCATTGATGAACAACCATTCTCTCCAGCATTGTCTGCACATTCTCGTGCCGCACAATATACTGAAGGACATCGTGGAGCTGCTGTCACTTCAATTCTACCCACCGTTCCTGGAAGGAAACGCGCACCAGAATTGTCTCATGCAGGAATGCCACATACCTCTTCCTCAGTTCCCACTCAGGGCAACGGGACAGTCCATCCCGTGAAGAGATTTCTATCCGGCGAAGGCACTCACTTACCGGAGACATACAAATCTCCCAGTCTTCCAGAATCCTCTGAGCTTGTTTCACCCCGCTTCGTCACATCTCCAGCCCTTTCTGAACCATCTACGGAGCGCGGTGAGAAAGAGACAAGATTTGGTTACAATGAGACCAGTGTGAAAATGAATCAAGCAAACGTTGGACGTTTGGAACCCCGATTACCAGGTAGGTGCTGTCACTATATGAGCTGACACACTTTCTATAATACCCACTTCAAACACTTTGTGGCACGCTGTCGCTACTATCACTTTCCTGCCAACCATCCTAACCCGGTTATAACCACCGAAAACAGAATATCATTCATTGTGCCTCTAGTTCCTTTAGGAAGTCAGCAATTAATCCTAAGCTTAAATTGCGAAATCAATATGCTGTAGTGTTTATCTGAACTTACCATGGTTTCGGATAACAAGGAAGCGATAAGCCTCGTAATTCATTATTCGGCTTGGGTTGCAGTCTATTAGACTGAACAGATTAAGTTAAACATGTCCACTCCGTACTCCCTTGTTGTTCCAGTCCACTGGTGGCTCGTGGATGGTGGGGTTTTTGTTAAATTCCTATCCACTGTTTTGCGGGCTTTTATCTAAAAACTATTCGAAATAGGATGCCAATGACATGGACTGCTGTATCACACGTATGAGATGTATTGCTGGTATTTATTAAGTCCAGCCCAATGGACTTTCGGGGGCAGATACGTGATTCACTGCCATCTAAATCTCAAAACCAGCAAAGATGTCAACTGAAAGTCCATCCAGCTGCCTATGATTCGTTTGAAGCACTTTGGTTAGCCACTGCGCACTTCTGGATAAAGATCAAATGGGGCACACAGTTATTCACATAGCTCTCCTATTAGCTGGAATTCACTTATCATAGCGGCTCATTGTGAGATAAGGTCGTGGATAGAATGAGTAGGATAGGCTAATTTTCACGAATATCTTTGATATTACGTGACTGGGTTTGCCGTAAACAACAACTCACGATGAAGTGAAAAAAGACCTGACATAGTTCTAGTAACGCTATTTCAGAAAATGTTGGTGTCCTGAGTAGCGCAAATGAGTCACCGGTTTGTCCGCTGAGCTGGAAGCACTGCTCATTGCGCAACCATAGATATACCTCTATGGTCCACTTTGCCACCTAGCAAAGCGCCGATGGTGTTACCTTGATTAGTGGTAAAACATTTTCAATCAAGCTGAACAGATTATTAGAGAAACCGGTGGTCGAGCACATCTCCCGATTGCCTCTTGTTGCATCAGGGAGGTTTATGTGATATCTAAACGATTTGATGGAGTTGAGAATATGTACTGTGACGAAATCTTAAATCCCGTTTGGCTTAACAGATCGGTGGATCTCAAAATCGCGTATGCGAACTTCTTCATTACTAGTTTCAGGTTCGAGCCATGTCTTGGGGCTGGCATACTTTTGGTCGCAGATGCGTGTTACTTTTTTATTTTGTTTTCAGTGCTCTTGGCGGTTAAGCGCATGATTTATAGGCGAGGATTTAGGTTACCAATGCAGCTAGTATCCCAGATAAACAGAAGCGACATTCGGCTGGATGGTGGGTCGGGCAGTATATGCGCCAACTCCTTTACAAAACGGTTGTCCAGTAAGCTTTTCTACTTCTTCAGGAATATATGTTTGTTTAGTAAACTCAGCCAGTGTTTGAACGACTTAAAGTCACCTTTACTATTCACCGGGCGCGAACGCCGGTCGATAATTAAGAATGTCCGTAAGAATACCACTGGTCCGTGGTGGTCTTTATGTAAAGAAAACTGTTCACTTCAAGCGAAATTATGTAGGAGGTTGGAGATGGTTTTTCTATTCTGTCAGGAACTCTGGTTTTTTTGCCATTCTAGAAGGGGGCGAAAGTTCGGACTAGTCTCCTCAGCGGCTCCACATTTTGAGTAATTGTGCAAGCACTCACGATTATTATAGACGAAACAGCCATTCGTTGCTTTTCTACATGTGGCTGGGTTGTGAAAACATCCTTAAGATGGTACTGAAGGAAAACTGTCATAATATTGAAGATTCATCGAAATCCAATCCAATGCTCTGGGTGAGATACATCAGGTAGGCGACAGGTTTATTCAGAGCTCGTTCCACTCATTTTCACACAACTAAACGATTGGTCATTCACCACGCGACCGTTTGATTTTCTTCCGTGCAACAAAAGTGAGTCGTATACGTCAACAAAGTGGACCTTACATTTGCTAAAGTTGCACGCGGAATCAAAAACAAACACTGGCTTTTTGTAGAAACCTTGGTGGAAATTTGGATGTACTATAGGCATAGTTCCTGAGACTTGCTTCTGTTTCAGTGACCTGTCATTCTTCAAACATTGGAATATCTAAACCACAGAAAGTAGTCCACCAGGCTTGGTATTCACGTCAAAGTCTCATGCTTCATTATTTACGGTGTTCGGTGGTTTCACTATGCTACTGTATAAAATCACAAATGTTCATTCTGCAACTCACGTATATTGCCAAACCCCAGGGCACATGCTTTCTGGAAGTGACTGATTAAAGACGCACACACACATCAGGAATATGCTAATACCTTCGTCATTCTGCTCACATACTACCTAAACCGTCGTCGCAAAACGGTACTGTATGGCGGACAAGTGGATCGGGTGTGGACTCGTGCTTTATCGATCATTTACTCTCACCTGTGAATGTGCGCGCGTGTGCCTGATGTGATCTAATTTGCCTGATTCTCTTCGGTCGGACCTGAAGTGTGACACGTGACCCCGTGACTGATGTATTGACTGGTGCTACACCATGTTATTGATTAGGCGCCAAAAAACCTTGGTAGTTTGCACGTTTATTCTATTAGCTGAACAATTAACGGTGTTCAGCTTCTGCTGGTATTGTTCTCCCACTGGTTACTGGCAATCGGGACTTTACGAGTCCCCATGCAGTGAAGCTACAGCTGAACATTCATAAATGTACATTCCTCACAAATCCTGTGGGAATCTTTGTTTTTCACGCATGTCGCTCTACAGATACATTGTCAGATGTTTGTAAGCCGAGAAAGGAAAGCCATTCTACCTACCTAACTTTACCAACCAAGTGTTGGACTGACATAGCAAGCAGTGATATTTCAGTTTGCCTGACCAGGCTGAAAGCAACAGAGTTCCTCAGGTTTATATCAGCTAATTGTCATGTCGCAGGAGGGATGTGGATGAATACGCATCGATGTATTGAATCTAGGGTTCTGAACCCATTTTTCCATTGCAAAGTGTTCGATACGGACAAAACTAAACCCTGTGAGGCAAGCCCGCGTCACGAAACAGTACTCTCCTGGAAAACAAGGTTGTGTTTCTTTCATTCAAATCTCTTCAAATTCAAAGTGGAATGATTTGATCCAGATCACTGAAGCAACTGGTCAATTTTGTGTTCGACAAGGGCAGTTAGCAATCCACTAGTGAATAAAACCGCGCCTAAACCAATGCAACTACTTAAGATTTTCAGCTGACACTGTGCCATGAAATTCCTAACTCTGCATGCCAAACTAAAACTTTTATTGCTCCGCGAGTGATATCGTTCAGTGGATGCCAATCCAGCTTATGTGTACAAGCTATTTTGAGCTCCCCTTAGAGGTGACTGGTCCAAAACTTGATTCGCTTTATCCAGCTGTTATATTCCCATTTACTTTTTAAACGGACTATATTCGATAATTGGGCCGAAGAAACAATACTGAAACTTTCACAATCTGTAGTCTGTCACTTCTCTTTTCTGAAGTACCCCAAACTTAAGACGTCGAGAAACAGAGGACGCACCAACTAATTTGGAACTGTTCTCCAACTCATCTGTGTAACTTGACATAGCTAAGGATGCTTGTTCATGCTGTTTCCGGCACATTCACGCCTTCTGGAAATGCTCTGAAATAAAGACGACCTCGCTGCAAAGGGAACCTCCATAAAGAAGCTCTTGTTCTCTGATCTCTGAGAACGATGTTAAAGGGATTCGTTTTCGATGATATTTTATGAGCTGAAAACACGGTAAACTGAATGAACTGCGGTATACAACACCAGCGCCCAGTTCTGCTAGATCAACTCAATCCTGCTTCATGCCACCCATATTCTCTGTAAATTAGCCAACACCTTTCTTGTGCGTGGTGTCGAAGGAAATGTACTTGGTTACCTTGAACATTGGCCCGACTGGACCCTAACGAAACCTCTGCGCTGCACAACCGATTGAAGAACATCGAACCCCTGATTAGGTCACCGAAAGCTGAACATACTCGCACTTGGTTTTAAACTGTCAAACTGAGCACCGACTACATGTATAATCCGTTGTGAAACTGCCATGTTTGGCCTGCCTAGTTGATTCCTCCCCGTAGGTTGGTAGGTGCGGATCACTTTACTACACCCCACCAGAGGCACGTTTCAATTTGATCTACTGTTCTTTTACAGTCTCCCCTTTAAATTTGTAGAAAGGACAATAAAAAGTTTCACTCGATTGTAATCAAAAGGTATAAATGTCTCAGGAGAATGAAAAAAGCTGCATTTTTCTGGTGGGGTTAAATTTTTCTGAAACCTAGTTATGTACAAGTTGTTTATAAGGTGTAGTCTGGTTTTGTTGGTAAACAGTACGGGAAGTGGGATCCTGTGGTCTGAAAACCAAGTGCGAAAAGCGGTCAGCTATTCCAACAGTCTCATCGTTGGAAGACTGTCTGCTGTGTTACGGATTTTGGGCTTATTATGGTTACCGTGTGGTATAATTCTTTAATTCACTAAAATCATTTTTTCCAGAGAGAACACCGTAGGGCGTCAGGGAGAATCAAAACAATACTCCCTGCTCATTAAGCCAAAAAAAGGTTTTAAAAATTTGTCCTTATTTTCTACCATGTGTACAGCTGAACAGAGTAGAGTTGGTAGCCAGTAAGAAGACAAATTGGGTCTCCGAAACAAATATCTTATCAAATTGGCTACCCAGGCATTACGTCAAGCTCCACGTGGATGAGAAAGCTGTTGACCCAGCAAATATTCCATCCGGTCCATAAGGATGGTCCAGACTGTATAGACCACTTTACAACTGAGGTGTTGGTGATAGAAGTATCCAACAGATTTTCAAAATTAGCAGGCCGACATCACATCGCCCCCTGCTGATTAATGTCTTGCCTCCAGTACGTAAAAAGCCTTTCTTGTACTTGTTCAGCCCCAACGGGGTCAGTAACAGATTGTTCTTTCGGTTTCACCCCAGTATCGGGCAACCGTACATGAGACCACTTTGAACCAAACATGGTGCGGCAGGTTGTTTTTAGCCCAACAGTTCGTCCTTATGCCTTGGAATCTGGTTGGTCATCTGTTCATCACTAGAAGAAACCAATTTTGAAATGTGGCGTCTGAATTGACGTTAACTCATTGCTTGTTGCAGCTGTAATGTAACTCTAAAATATCCAAGAAAACGCCCACTTATGAGAGTTTACATTGAAAATGGTAAAAGTAGTCATTTTGATAAACTAGCGGTTGGTTGGTCTACTTACCATCCCTATGTTACACAGACCACGTTAAACTGCTCAAATTTAAGAGCAAAGGTTGCATACGGTCAGACAAAATTTACCGCCACAGCCCCCGAAACGTACGATTCTTGTTTCAGCAATTAGCAGCAACCGACAGGTTGGAACTGCCTTCCCGTGTGATAGAAAATGTTTTCCGCATCGTCAACACGCTGTTGGTCATGCTATATAGCACACAAAGACAAACTTGGTGCCCCCTCTTTCGTCCGATCAATCACCCGATGAGTGATCTCGTATATTAGAATCGAAACAAAACGGAAACAGACGAGTAGAAGCATAAGAAGTGTCAGCAGAAAATACCAGTTTCGTTTGATTGGGTCTAGATAGACCCGAGTGAATGGTCAGTGCGGAACACATTTACCACAGTTAGCCTCGATATACATACTGTTGCACCACATCCACGTCACGTCACTGCAGGATTCATCAGCCAACTGAAACAGAGTCAACGGCCATTAGGCATTAGGCCAGGGAGCAGGCGTAGGTACACCCTCTCTGACACACGAGTCACAGCATAGTCGCATCGCTTTGCGGAAGTTGCCAGTACAGCAAAAAACACTGTTCACACTCTAAGCACGTAGACAAAATCTGAAGCTGGTAAGATGCAGAAAAAGAACACAATGTGACTAATTAGGACTCCGGAGAAAGCTGAAATCGTGTCAGAATCGACCTTCTAAAAGGGACTTTAAATCCACTAGTGCTTGCGTCATGTGCAAGCAGTTCATTTATTAGGTGACCTTAGTACACACACACACACATAGTGCTATTCACGTAGATACTGGACATGAGTTTCTCTCTTCACTATAAATTGTCTCCTGTGAATATACCTCATAGATTTTAACTACTACCCCAATGACTTAATGCGGACTGCGAGGTTTCATACTACCAAATGATATTCAGGTTGGCCTAAGTTGTAAGTGGCGAGGAGATATAAGTTGCTTAGCACAAATAATTACCCGACCATGTACCTATTTTGTATTCTTAAACATGCGTTGACTTCCCTGTGCTCTGTAAAAATATTTGGGGGTTATGATGAACACTCAGACAATGTCAGCTCAAAATTGTGTTGTCAGTCTGTCCTGTCATGTCCTGTCACACTTAGTTGGGAGAAAGGAGGCATTTCAACAGGAATTGGTGATAGATTAAATAAGTGAACAAATGATTTAGTGGGAGAAGTGATTTTTTAATAAGTATATGGACTCAGACGACAATAGTGAAATTTCCTCTGTCCTTTCAACACTGGCCTGGAAGCTTACAGCAAGTTTAGAACATCACCTAGGGATTACAAACCGCTTCAAAGGCACCTCATGTAATAAATGTACTTATACGGGGTGTATGAGTAATGACACACGGGTGGGCTGTACCCATTGTATCATAAGCTGACCATAAAGAAAAGACCGTGGCTCACCAATCCGTGGTAATCTCATTTCGTACACTTGAACGTGTGATCCCATGCTTTCTTAGATTAGTCGTTATTATCGGCTGTGAAAGAATCACTAACCTTGGCCTTTGTAGTAGTGATGGCAGCTCCATACAGTACAAACNTATGTATATATGTATGTATGTATGTATGTATGTATATATGTATGTATGTATATATATATATATATATATATGGCATGCACGTATTTTCTGGGATCCTGATAACGAATTACAAAAAAGAGATTTTGAAATAATAATAATAATATCAAACTGTAGAACCCACCAGACAGTGTACCCGGAGTATTCTGTTCTACGCTTGAGCGTTGCACAAACAACTCGCTGATTCTCATATTCTTGGAATCATGGGTTTAAAAAAACTACACCTCCGGGTTGTTCCTGAAGGTGTACAGAAATGGAACAGGTTATCTTCCAACTAGTGACTGAGAGCGGCACCAGCTGTAACAGTGTATTTGTTAGCTCTGCTGAGGCAATGTTCCTGCTTTCATGGGCGCTACTCACCCCCACACTATTCAAACACCCGCCTGGACCGGCAGCTAAAACAGTTCGGTACTCCTAACGAACCTCCCTCCCACCCATTGGCCTTGTTGACTGGGTCCCTTTTGGCAGTCTCATATCACTAACATTTATCTTGCCTTGAATCCGTTCTGCCAGGCATTACACGTTAAGAACAACGGAATTCCCCCCTTTGTTGTAGTACACACACACACACACGGTCCTCAGTTAGCCACCTGAAGTGCTTTTACGTGAAGGACTGCATGGTCCTCGAGTCTGTGTTTCCCTGGTGTTAGTCCAACGTTATAAACCAGTCGTTTAGACAAATAATATTTGGTATCAACCGGTCTGTAAAGACCGGACCACATTGCTTCATCTCCCCCAGGAAGGCTAAAATCGATCTTATGAGACGAGAGGAAACGATACATTTACTCTGATACCACCCGTGAGGCTGCTTCCTTGCCCACATGTGACATCTACACTTGAGAACCCACAGGTTACTTGCTTCATAAACTCGGCGTTTATATTGAATCGTAAACACCTTTAAGTAGATATCTTAGTTGAGGCCTACATAATGATGAGTTTACGCGCTAAAAGTTCCAGTTTCAAACGGTCTGATATTTTGTTGAAATGTCAGCGGATTAAGGAAACTTTTTAAGAGTGGTGGCTGCAGCGTTGAAAATCTTAATTACACAAGCAGCTCACTTACAACCGACCTCACGTGTAGCCAGTGCATGATATATCAAAGAAGCTCAGTCGATTTATACCAGATATATTTCATCCAGTGAATTACACCGATCGTTTGCTTATTTTGACTCGGAGTTAAACAGCACTTTAATGATAAAGCCTGAAACTTTGATAAGATCGTATACACAGTGTCATCAAACTACATCTAACCAGGTGAAAAATAATTTCTAACCAAGAGTTAAAAGGCACCGACTGGACGTTCTTGTTTTATTCCCATGGTGCGCTATGTTGCTTTAAATATTTGGCAACGCTGATTTGACACTAATCTTATTTATCCTTTAACAAATATCTTAGACTGTTCTTCAATCGTTTGTTTTAAAGGGTTATTTTATGGATTTATTTTTCTAACCGCTTAATCTAACCAAAGTAGACGCATACTTCAGTCATGTTTCTCACGTACACCACTCCACTGTTCCCTACCCTTGCACACCAACCCGAAACCAATCTCATGGTAGGTCATGTTTGCTTCAGTGTGACTCCCCCCATAGCTTTTCGAACACAAAGCTTGGACCGCCGTTTTGCAGCACGATTTCGGTATAAGTTGACTGAAACGACACAAACTCATAAACGCCTTCTCGAAAATTTGTCTCCGCAAGATGAACCACACCAGACCTCAATTTCCGTACAAGTAGACTCACCGATCCGCACATATTCAGATTCGAAATTCAAACAAAATTATATTTACCGTACAACATTAGCTAGATTACCAGTTGCGCTCAAGCAGCTCCGTGCAAGGTCACACAGTGCTCATGCTTTACAGACAATGTTTTCTCAAACGACAACCGACAATGAAACAGTCCTGAAAGAATACAAACTCACAAGAGAAGTGACAATACCACTTGCAGGCCATAGCGCTCAGCTCGGCGCTGAAACGCATCCAAGAGTATCCAAGACATCATTTCAATTACCACCGAGTAATCGATCAATCAGAGTACCGATAAGTCATTTTTGGAAAGATGATGAGAGTTCGACCCAAGACGAAGGGTTTACAGTTCATATTTCCGATAAAACGTCCTCGCTACAAAGCGAGAGACTTTATAACCAGAGGCAATTCCCTGGCTCGCCACCACCTTTGCCAACCTGGTTTACTTCGTTACTCATCCCAAGGTCATATCACTCCTTTCCAAGAACGCGCAATGCACTTGTTACTTATCCTAAACCGGGGGACTTGGAGGTAAAGCCTGATTTCAAAGACTTGGGTAGACGGCGTTTTTTGAAAGGTAAGTTGCCTGATAAGTGTTTCCGCAATGAGTTCTGCACCCCCGCACCAATGTTTACCATGATTCGTTGCACTTTTTTTCGCTGAACAGTCCACCTTTTTCTGCAGTTACCATATGCAAGCTTCTCGTTTACTCGGATGAATACAGCACCTCCTCAACTACAAAAATTTTATATTTTCATTTCTATGATCACATTTACGTTGGTGTCATTTTACGAAACCACAATAGTCAGATGACTGGTCATTTCCAGTGTGGCTCTATCTGATTGGGTGATCATCAGTCACGTGGCTGGCGATTTTGTTAAGTTGGTTTACAAACTGATAGTAACTTGGTGAGGTGCACACTTTTTACCACAGTAAGCACAATGATAGCTAATCAGGCTATTAAAATATTACGAAGAACAGTCTCATGTGACTTTCTGGAGTATCTACTTCATCCTACTTGCTATATTGTGGCTCAGAACAACACCGAGATGACCTTTGGTGTAGTCTACGCAGACTGACGAATCAGTTACATACCATGTTGCTGTCATTACATAGGAACCAATGAGTGATTTATATCTCGCTTCAAAGGGTCTAAGGTGAGGCGTTTTACCGAAGGTCAGATAAGAATACTGGAACAAATCCGTAAGACGTTTATCAGACAGCAAACGAATTAGATCCGTAGAGCCTGATCTGCTTTGTCCATTCTGCTGCTATTTGCTGTTGTGAATGATCGCACTAAACCACACTATCGCGCCTGACCGAAATCATGTTCCCTTGGAAGAAGGGATGAGAAACTCCAACTTTTAGGTGTCCAAACGTTGGGCTTAGTCGGCTGACAATATACTCTTGTGACAGAAGGCCAAATTAGATATGCGCCTGGCAGAAAAAGTGATTTTTCGGAAAGTTTCGCATAAAAACCACCCGTCAACCACAACAGGGAGGTAGCTGACTTTTCAAAGCACGCCAACATTTCCTTCACTGTTTAGCATATCCGCTCTCTACGGTAACCAAATCAAAATGCCCACCCAATATTTGATAAAGTATGGTTTGTAGACGGTTCGAAGCTTTATTTGATTACAGTTGTCTGAGTACAGCGGACGTCAAGCAATTTACGGAGATGTCTGTAAAAAACCACTGCTGCTACAGTTGACACGTCAGGCAAGAACATCACAGCAAATTAATGCGGTTTGTTTGAATATTTTACATCTGACGTACTACCTTGATCTCGTCGTCCGCCGAAGAGTAAGGCGTTTCATTTTGTTTGTACTGGCATTGTACCCTCGTTTAGATAATCAGAAACGTCACGGGTGAACTAAACTAGGGACTCATAGGTCTGTGTAAGTGGGTGAGAATATGATCCTTAAATGAACTAGCTATTCGCTTGTACGCTTCAACACTGGTTTCGAGGAGGCCATAGTTCTCGAAGCAACAAGTCAGCGATAGTAAAAAAAGATCGTTCAGCTGTAGTACCCTTTCGGTGCCTAACTGTCATGCCACCAGGAGGCACGAGGGCTGGGATACTGCCAGGTTGTCCAAGCCTAGACAGGGGATGTCGAGAGGCAGAGGTCGGGTTCGAACCACGGACCTTCAGGTCAGTAAATTCACGCTCTTACCATTAAGCCATCTCGTCCCTCAACGATGGTAAAGGACATACCCAAACCCTCCTTAGCCAATATGTTTACCGAATATATTTATTTATCGATTTTAGATACCAAAATCACTTAGGAAAATAGCCTATACACAAGTACGACGCACCATTCATTTGGCCACATCCTGAACACCAAGATAATCAAGACTAATGTCTATTTGATGACTGACATTTCACATTTATCTGCTGGTACGAACTCTAAAGGTTGCCCTTTCCGGTCGTTGCTAGTCCTCCACTCACTTTGATGAAGCAGTTCCTTCATCTGCCACATATTGTTGCATACTTGGCTGTTATTAATACCATAAGTCCAAAAACAGTCGTTTGTTCAAACCCTCTCAAGCTGTTGTGTAATCATCGTTTCGGAAAAATCAGCTCTCCGACGGCCCCTCGAGCTACTTGCATGGACCAATGGGGCCGATAACAGCCACAAGTTGGTGGTTTTGGGGTTTACTGGTACGTTAAAGTACGTGCTCGTGATGAAAGTCGTTGGATCTCGTCACAAACCAGAAGCCACAAAAGTTAGCCAATAAGTGCTTCAAGCACAACCAAAGCATCTCAGCAGGCCTTCACATTGGTCCACAAGGACTAAAACAATAAATCACTTCTTCAGCGAAATACACCCATTTGCATACCAATTTGGTTTTCACGAAGACTCACCTGGAACCCAGCTGGATCTCTCGTTTATGATGTTTCTGAGCAACTGAATGTGCTGCACCAGGCCGCATTATGTTTTAGTTGCCACGATATTCGAGATATCGCGATACATTGTATAGAGGTAACACATTACTCATAAGGTTTCTGAAAACTCTTCGACAGTCCACGACCGGTTTTGTCCTTCTTGGGGCTCATCAGTAGGTGCAGTCTGCGAATTTCCGCGAACTTTATGTTCTACTTGAACCCAAAACACTATAAACGAGAGATTCAGTTGGGTTTTAGGTGTGTCCCCCGTCAAAACCAAATTGGTATGCAAATGAGTGTATTTCGCTAATTTCGTGCAATTTAGTTTCAAGTAGAACATAAGGTTCACGGAAACTCGGAGACTGCGCCTACTTGATGAGCCCCGAGAAGGGCGAAACCAATCGTGGGCTGTAGAAGAGTTTTTAGAAACCTTATGAGTAGTGTATTAAATCATCTCTTTTTGAGTGCCCCCAACATCGACCTAGCACACTTTCTATGATCTACTCCGTTGCATAAGTGGTAAGAGAGGACACATGAATTCCTCTAAACAAGGATGTTTATCCTTCATCCGAACTGAAAAACTCGTTTCACACACCCTGAGATAGAACACATTGAAGAAACCTAAGAATGCTCCACCCGTATCACTTGCCAATCCTAGGAGTTCAAGGGCACTGAGCAGGAAAATTGCTTACTCTTATCACCTGATCTGTGCACTTTTACTCTATCAGCTGATTAAATAGGGCTGGAAAAAAGCTTTGTTTTCGCTGAATTACACTGAATTAGCTTTTATAAGGTTCTCATTTTCTCCGAGGTTCTACAACGCCGACGACTTAACAATCTCACAGTTCCATCAAGATAAGGCAGCGGTCGAACACGTCACAGTTTAATTTTTTCATTCGTTGGTTTAGTATTTGTGTCTGGTGTATCCGACAGCTTCTCCGCCTAAACTCCAATGCTGCTTTAATCCAGTTTTTTCATCATAGTAACTATTATAAGCAAACATTTCTAGGCACAAAACGGCTTAAACTGCAACGCGCCTCTTATTCCTGTCATACATCAAAAACCTGAAGTGGTCTCATGTGATAAAAATCGGTCAGGTCCCTTCACAAACTAGAGATCAGCAAAGTAAGTCAATAAATGCTTCAAGCACTCACTCAGTTTCTCGGTCATGATTGACTCTTCTTGTCAAGGTGGAACAGCAGCTACGGAACATGTTAAATCATGATGGTTTTGGAAGCTGTTATTGCAGGTAGCTAAACCTAACATAGTTGGCTTTCACTTCTATTGTGATTATCAGGCCATACACAATGGTTCGCACTCAGAATACCATGTTCACGCATCCGTGAACATTTTTGTCAAAAATCGGTTCGTCGTTATGGAAACCGTAGTCAGGTCAAGGTTAAAACAAAAGCAAAATGGTTCATGCTCCTGTATTGTACAGCGTATACTTTTGAGCACTAGGCGTCCTTTTGCCGGTTGAATTATTCTCGAGAAAAAGGATACATGCTGAACTGCCAATGTAAACAGACTTATACGGAACTGAAACAAGAAGATAGAACAGAAGGAGTCCATTAAAGAAAGGCTGAGGCATGAGAGCATTCAATTGCTACTGTATAGCAATAAGTAAGAATGAATTAACTAGATAGAGGGTACATAGTGCTGGCTAGCGTCTGTATCAGTTGCTAGTCTGACCTACTACTTCGGGATATTTACAACCGTGAGGCACTTTAAACAAACAAGTGATAGGATATCTCTACCTCCTCTGTTCCGTTCTCACCCCATAGCAACAGCCAGAAGGTAGAAATAGTTGTTAAAGTAACGTGTTCGTACCCTCCTGATTAGCTAACCAAGAACGGAAATAAGAGGATGTTTTCTAGACAATTTGCGCACCAATCCGGTTGTTCCCATCCAATGAGAAGTCCGTTTATCTTTTAAATAGAAAGAAGTCAACTGTAACTGGAGACAGGGAAATTGCCCCAGGTTGTTTATCTTTATGTATGAAAGCGAAGCAGGCTCAGTGAAACAATAGGAGAACAGGTAAAACGCAGCTGCAAAACCACCAAAAAACGGGAGGTGATGTAATCTAATGCTCTGCCTTGTGTTATTCGAGCAGCTTTTTGATGATACCGATACTCCAAAAGAGAACACCTGCAGAATCGTGTAAAACTGTTCTCTTCCTGGATAGGTATATCTTAATTAAGTGAAAGTTTTATATGAAAACTACGTAAGCCTGTACCACGAACGTTTCTTGTACTGAAAATATGAAAATCTACCATCACAGGGACATTTTTGCAACGTGATAGTGTTCCTTGTTATAAAAGCTCTGCGAACAGAACATACGTACTCGGCACTCATGATAGTTGGTTCACACTATGAAGAAGTTTGCAAAGCTGGCTGCAATTGAAATGGAAGAGAACTCGGAGATCTCACATCTATTGTTAAGACAAGCATATGGTTCAAAACGGAAGTACTGCTTCCGATAGACAACATGCTGGCTGCCAAGACTACTTACAAGTAAGCATCTGTTTTCTGCACTGTCACCCGCACGTAGCGCCTCACATTCTCTCAGCACTAGCAGGACGTTTTATAAAGTCCGTGTCAAACCGAAGTGACCTTTAAATTCACTAAGTAAATAGGTTCGGCCATGTTTTCAAAAGCGACATACCTTGCATGAGTGGGAACGGAGAAAACTGAGAAAAACGCACTACTTCAATGGCATGCCATCGGAGTTATTTTTGGTCTAATATTGTCACTTTCACGGCAGAAACTAAATCTTTCATACCTGCTACTTACTTTTCCCATAACAAAGTCCCAAATCTAAAAAAATCCGATTACATGCCTTACAGTGAATTTCGTGCGACTGTTTTACTATCTGTATCCACACATATTTGGTGTTAATCCCATACCCACAACACAAGCCACATCGCTGACACTAAGAATTCCATGTTAAACAGAACATGAGTGCCCACTGATGGATGATTAGACGGTCTATCCTCCGGTTGGAACTGTACAACCTGAAGAAGCTTGTTAGAAACCAAGCTCGGCAACACACTTGTGTTATTTGTCACAGTGGGCGTTTCGGGAAGAATTTACTCCTAATCCTATTGACCATGTTTCTGTGTCATGAAGGTGTCAGTGTTAGGTTACGTACACTCAAGCCTTTAAATAATACTGAATATGCGAACGACTAGTCCGTCCTGTTTGCTGTGTATATGTATCCATAGATGAGGTAGAAAGTTTTGCAAGTTTGGTGACTCACTCGGTCACTTGTTGGGCAGGTTACGCGTCTGGGAGTCTGCTCAGACAATCTGCCGCCAAAAGCACTGGGCAGATTGCATCGAGAAGCAAGACATGACTGTGAAAAACTCACTTTGTCTAAAATTCTACTAGTTTAGTTTATGTCACTTACCCATCAACTGGCGTCATCGCTCCGAGCGACTGTTTTTTTCCTTCCCCTGTGCTGACAGTCTGAAACTTGGAAGGCTGCTTCTGAAAGAAAGCACACTATTCGAATCTAAGCCAGTTTTTGTCCACTTAAAGGGATATTTCCTTGGTAGTAACTTACAATCTTGCACTAATTTGTTTCTTCCGTGCTCCTTCGTTTGGCATCACCCGATTTGCATCACCTGTTTATCTGCCGCACACTCTACGCAAATTTGTTTCGTACACGGTTTCACACAGCCGCTTCTCCAACATTCAGACATTCATTCCGCTCGATTTCCCATCACCGAACCATTTAATCTCTCTGAACCTGGTGATGAATCCACACCCACTGAATATGTCTGCATACTCGACCACTAAATATACCAAAAGATCTCAATCAACTTTGGACTCTCCTGTCCCGTCCCTCCTCGTTTTAGACGATGGAACATTTCACCCCTCACCTGCTGACCATCGACAAACCAAAAGCCAATCAGATACTGATTATGCAGACTTTCCATCCGCGGACGACAGGAATCCATGGTTTCCGGAACAAATGAGCGTCGGAGATACAACTAGACAAGGCCAGCATGCAGTTCCTGAATTCCCGGTCGGCTACAAAGGCTATCAGATCTCAGGTACGTCAAAAAACTCCGCCCACGCAGGTGCATTTTTTTACAAGTACACAAGTGGCCGACGTAAGTATTCCCATGGTGAATCTGACAGGCAGTTTCCGTCAGTCACTCACTAGATTGATAGCATAAAAGTTCACGGGTGAGATCTTTTCAACATATAGTTCAAAGCTGGTGGCTTACCCTAATCTAGATCAGTGTGGCTTTTGTAATTCTGAACCACGTGTCGTTTCCTTCACAAACCTACTGGTGGTGTCTACTCACACAATCCATGCAGAAATTTCCTTAACAATTCGGCGCATGTTAATAGATTTCAAACATTCCGGCTGCTGAGGTATAGTCCAGCCAGTAAAAGTAAACAACGAGAGAAGAACGAGACAACTATGAAGCCCCACGAAGGACTCATGGCACCTTTCCAGTTTCCAGTGAACCAGGTACACTTGAAGAAACCAGGTATGCAAATTTCCCGAAGTAAACATTCCCGTCAACTGGGCACCGAATTGTCAGTAAAATGTGGTATTTTCATCTCCCCAGTTATCCTATTAGTCTGGAGTGACACTCAAATTTTCCCGTCTGAATCTGTTTAGACTCCAGAGGGATCATAGCGATTCGCTACCTTAGCACGGAATGTTTAGTTCTGTCGTCTGCTTACTCATAAGTAGATGAATGAAAATGTCAATATGCCCCTCACTGGTTGCTAGTGGGGTCTACCACTTCATCAGTATACAGATTTTTAAGTGCCACCAAATAGCAAATAGCTTGATCAGTGCTGTTATCTGTTCCGTTACTCTTCTTGCTTCTCTTGTGAGTACCTCCCACAAAGCATACCGATAGGTAGCTGAAAGTCGAAAAGAGGAAATAAGTTCTTGACGAGGTGAGGTAAGTTCTCAACTTATCTTACCTCGTTTTCTAGAGCTCCATGAAAAATCTTCTGGCTAGTATTCGAATGATCATGGTGTACTCAGTGGATATATCCGGTGTGGACCGTGGTTTTCTACTTTCCCGTGAGAAGCGGGTTGTCACAATCACCTATTTCTTAGTGTGCTTGATAAGAACTTCTGTATGTTTCTGTCATTTGGATCCATCTAAAGTAACCTTTAAAGTCATCTATCATCAGGCATAGCTTTGCACAAAAACGGAAGAATCTTCCCCGTTCTGCAGTGCAACATACTGGTGTTCTGAATAAGACTCATCAGATGTTTACAGCAGGAACAGCCACGGTAGCACTTCCAGGTCCGTACATCAGTGTCGAACGAACGCCATCACATTCTTTATTTGGATTCGATTGAGGTCTTGTTTCACACACCGTTAGCCTTCTTCTCCATGGTCGCGGCTGCCTTATTCACAAAAAAAGCACATACTCATCACAATTCTCACCACTTACGTCAAATTTTACTGTTTACAACGTTGTTTGAACTTGTGCAGCCATAGTGACATTATATTCGTGCAAACGAAACGACATCCGCCAGAGACGGGACTTTACTTGGAGACTTCCCTTTATTCTGACTGGTGTTCCACCATCTGGGTTACGTAGACATTTTTACGAGTCACGCGCTTACACCTAGATCTCATACTGGCTCATGACTCTCCTGTGTGAGGGCCTGGAACTTGTTTAAGGATCTTGGTGGTCATCATCTCATCGTTGGTTCATCATCCAACGCTATAAACTTGGAACATTGTTCTGCATGAATATTGGACACAGTTTATGATAAAAGCCAGGAAGTGTGACGCTTGTCACTTGAAATGCAAGCTTCTACAACGCTGGTTTCTACTGAAACCTTTCACAAATTTTGGGTAGCTGAGTTTCACCAGCAGTCCTAAGTGGGGATTCAGACCCGGGGAAATTAATAACCAGCTGGCGCTAAGTTGAATTTTAACGAAAAACTAGGACAATAAGAAAGTCTGCTGTGGAGTGACCGACTTCGTGGTGGACACAATTAGTGGTAAATTTTTGTTGTTGTTCTTGTTTTTGTTCTTGTTCTTGTTTTTGTTGTTGTTCTGGTTCTGGTTCTTGTTGTTGTTGTTGTTGTTGTTGTTGTTGTTGTTGTTGTTGTTGTTGTTGTTGTTGTTGTACTCCGCCTCGCACTTTGTAGCACCAGTTTCACGAGGGAAACCGGAACACAACCGGTACTAGGTTAGCTAAGACAGTCGTTTCAATTCTAGTAAAAAAGCAAAGTTGAAACCAAATTTTTCATCAATGTGCTGAGGAGCTTTTAGTGGACAACAGTAAAAACAGCTCAAGTCTTAGTAGTCCGGGTCGAACAATTTCCGAAACCATAGAACAGAAAAATTGCCCAAACGGTAGGAGATCAGCAAGTACACTGATGCCAACGGTATATCGTGCTCACTGACCGTTAAGGGACCGATGGTACGAACAGATAACTGAATTGGAACCATGAAGGACCAATGGGAGCGAGTCCTCTGGTCAGGACGTTTGTGATGGCTGGGGTGACGGTACATTTGAGAAGGCAGTTCTGAACAATCTCTCGATCTGCTCGACTCACAATCTGAAGTTTAAAACCAAGAAAGCCAGAGTTTGGTTACTGGGAATTAGGGATTCTAATATGTATGTTAATTGACAAAAGGATTGGACAAAAAGAGAATCTTCATGGGTTGAATTATTCGAGGTCTACATATGGTAGGAATTTTGTGCCTTCACGAAGTACCACAACAGACACTTGCTTCTGTCAATAGGCTCCAGTTTCGAATATGCACCTAGCTGAATAAAACGGAAATGTATGTTTGGACGCTCACCTGGTTATCACCTCTCTTGATTTATTGAAACGGTTTTTCTAGGTATACGAAGTAAGTCTCACATTTAAACACCGCCCACTCATCTCAAATTGCCCATCCGCCACAAGACTTCTCTTTTTCCAGTTGGTGTTGGTCTTTTTACTTATTTCTGAGTACGACGGTCATCGATTCAGGCCCTCAGTGTCCTTAGTAATCTAAATCAGCCACCAATTGCATGCGCCTAACAAAAGCTGGATGGCATTTATATTTTTTTGTTTTAAGCATGTCGTTGTTTGTTCATGTCCTGGATGTTGTTTCCGTTGTGTTGTTGTTGTTTTGCGTTCTACTTCGGTTTCTGGTCTTATGTTTGTTCTTTCTCCTACACCCCCCTCCCCACTGTCTTCACCCACCCATCCATCACTCCATCTGGCTGTGCACCTGGTCTCACGCTCCTCTATGGTTCTTCGGATACGAATACCGTCAAACCCTGCTGTCTGTTTGTCTATTTTTTTATGTTGTATTGTTCATGTTATTGTGAATATCATTTTCATGGGGTGCTTTAGCTCGAGACCTGTGGCGCCAGAGAGATGTTGAAATGCATCCTGGGGTTGAGAGTAAGGGAAGTTTCCAGAAGCGAACCGCAAGGACTCATTCCACGCCTCCCTATTCAGAAGTCGAACATGCTAAAGTCTATCCTCCGAACAGACCGAAATCAGGAGATGGGTTAATTGAGGGGACATATGTTAGGCACCGAGTAAAATATGGCAACGAGGACAAGGTTAGGTCACCTTATCCTCCAGATCCCCACATGGACAAACCCAAAATGACGGATTTCGACGCAAGCCAGCGGGGCATGAGCCCTAATTTGACTTCTGGATCAGCATTCAGTGTATTAGAAAAGTTGGAGGCTGGATCCGTTAGTTATGGACAAACAGCAAAGAGTACCCCAGGTGCTGTTGTCAAGCCTGCTGATCGTAAAACCTTCGACGAGCTACAGTCAAAAACAGTTGGACTGCACAGAGACATTTCGCCAGCACATTCTAGAAAGTGTGGCCTCGTTCGACAGCGTAGTGTTGACGAGAATGAAGCTTTAAACTATGCAGATAAATTTTTCGCACCTGCGCCTTATCGGAGCCGAGTCGCTGAGGCAACAAAACAAGGCCCTGTTTCACGCAGGAACGCGGAGTCGGACAGGAAAGTACACACCACTTATTCGGAACGAACAACTTCGCGCCCGGTAAAACGATCTATTAGTGAAAAGGTTTCATCTGCAGTCGATTCTGCCCAACTTAAAAGAGATCGGATAAGAAGACGGAAGTCTGACTTAGACAAGCACATAGATGAACAGTTCGACGAAGCCTATAGGGAAGAACTCATTCGTAAGGAAAGTTTAAGCGCAGCAGGGTCAGGCAGTCGAGAACAAGCAAGCATGTCGGATTTAAGCGAACTGGCGTCTCAAGAGGCAGAAAGAAATTCGAGGCTTGCAAGGGGTAATTTGCGGTCACGATCATATATATCTGAAAACGGTGCTAGGGATGTCTCAAAATGTGAAAAACGTGAAACCAAGGGTGCTGAGCCTGTTTCACCAAGTGAATATCAATCGAAGTTTACAACAGGCCGAAAACGCTGGCCACCACCACCAATGAGCAAGGGGTCTCCAGCAAAGCCAATCAGCCAGACAGTGCATCCTGAAACCAAGATTCCAAATCTTGATGATGTATCAAGGCTGCATGCCACTGAACGGTACAAATATGGCCGTGAACAAACTGGTATAGAAAATGAAATCCCAGGTGAAACACGCACGGCGCCATCTGACAAAGCAGAACATACCGGCCAAGGCAGAGATAAACAACGAAAGGCAAATAAAAATGAATCCCGATCGGACTACAGAGAACTCGATAACGCTGGGCAGCGGCGGGGTTTAAAATCGTCTCAGGATGACCGGGATAAATTTCATACGAGCCCTGAGCACTCGAGTACTGAGGATGGAGCGGTACGTCTTAATTCGCCTTCTGTGCGACGCGGTCACCCACAAGAAGGTCAGATGGTTGATGAAGATAAAAGAACTACAGCTCATAAAGAAGGAGGACAGCCAAAGAAGGATGAACCATTTTCTCCCTCCAGTGTTGCTGCACGCGGCGACCACATTCACGCTAGTGTCCCCGAGGAAAAGACCCGAGGTGATCGAAGATCTCTCGCACACAGACACAAAGTGCATGAAGACCGGAATATAGAACCGGATGGTCACGAACAGCCAGGTGGTGATGCCAGGATGCAACGTTCCAAGTCACCCACACAGTACGGTCATTCGCATGATTGGCGACATGTTGATCGATATAGAACCTCAGAGATTCATGATAAACAAAAACAAAAAGGTCGTCCACGAAGGGTCGAGCCTGATTTTTTATTTCCTGAGGATGTAGAGGACAAGCATGTGCATACAGGTTCTCACGGGGATAAGACCAGGCGTAAATCACATGACGAATTGGAATCAAGGCTAGAAAAGGTTGGTACTGATGAGCAGAATCTTCCCAGGGCAGAGTTCGAGAAGAAACGTGATGACCGAGAGAAAGTTCCTAAGATTCAAAAGCATCGTGGAACTGAGGATGCAGCAGAACGTGTTAAGTCTCCGTCTACACAACACAGGCTTTCACATGAGCAACGAATGGCTGGTCGGTCTGTAATGGCTGAAGATGAACGTAAACGAAGGAAAGAAAATGAACATAATGTTGGTGTTCCTTCTACTTACGCTGCACGTGGCAAGCACGGGCGCTCAGACTCTTCTAAAGAGAAACACATAGAAGGTCCGAACTTGCCAGCAGAGAGGCGCAAACTGCAGAGTAATTTGCCCCATGGTCATAGTGAGGATCAAAGTGCTGTGAAGCAACGTCTCTCACCGGGTTTCGAAAAACCACGCGGCGATCATGCTGGAGTTCACAGGAACCATGCGTATCAAGGATATGCGGACGCGGCAGAGTATGAAAGGTCTCCGGCCATACGAAACAGTCGTCCACGTGACCAGAAAATAGCCGATTGGGCTAGAACGTCCAAAACTTATGACGGCGACGAACGAAAACAGGGAAGTCAGAGAGGGAAGGACCTTGGCTTTCCAACCAATGCGTCTGCACGCGAGGAATTCAGTCGCCCAAAGTCACTCGAAATGAGGACCGAATACGATCAACAAGTGCCCACTGGCAGACAAAGGCCATCTGATAAGTCTGGACTTAGCCGTGGACAGGTTGATAATAAAGGGGAGAAGAGCTACGTACCAGATATCGGCTTGCAACACGATGAGAAGGATAGAGTTCATGACGGTTATGGCCAACTAGATACTGAGTTTGTGAAAGAGCGTAGGAAATCACATCCTGCTCTAGCTGACCGTCCTAACGGGCGAAAAGCGGACGACCAGGCCAGAACAACCAGAGATCACGACGCTAACGACCTTAGGAGGCACGGAGAAGATGAACTGGCTTCCCCTACGGCTGAGGCCGCACGCAATAAACGTGAAAGAATATACTCACCCCATAAGACGGTTTTTGAACAACCAACGAAAGACAGCCAAAAACTGGGTCACTCTAATTATCCTTTAAAAACTGAAGTCTTATCTCCCTTGGAGCCATCGAACCGGGATCGCAGTCGTTCGCTCTTATCTCCACGTCCCTCCTTGATGTCTCGATCCAGCAGAACAGACCTCGTGAGACCTTTGAGTTTACCCACGGCTAGCTCAGATTCATTTATATCCCCTCCACTTCAGTTGCATTCAAGACAAAGTACAGGCGACAGACCCTCAGAAGATCGTCTGGTATGCATGCTTGAACAAGCAGCATCTGAAGTAAAAGACAGTCTTAGGGATGAACAGGCAGGAGGTAAATCTATGGGCGAGGAAGGTAACACAGTTGTCCTTTCCGCCAGATCAACCGTAGCCCCCACATACTGTGCAGAGGAGGAAGCTGAATCCAACAGATATTTGGAGAAGGAACCGAACGGTCTGAGTTCCCAGCACGCACCAGATGAAGCAATGTCTGTTACGAAAAGGGCCCAAAAGTTGGGAGAAAAATCACTTCCTCTGTTGCCCATAACAGGTTCGGATTTGTTTCGAAGGCGCATTGGAATGGAACTTGATCAGAGGCACCAAGAACCAACTGAAGGCCGCTCCAAACACACAAGCTACGACCCCATGGCCTCCAAAACAGGCGATACTTTGGAGTCCTTTTTTCCGACCGGCCGATCGGCAACAGATCCATCCAAATGGAAGGCGCAGGAGTTGAATGACACTAAACCACTGAAATCAAGTGATCTACACCAAAAAAGATCGTCAAAACAAGGTAATTCTGTACTAGGTTACATATTTATATCTGGTAGCTTATCCCTCGTACCCTTGTTGCTCATCTCGTTTCCTCACCTGGGAGCGCGCCACACACATCGAAGATGAAATCACGTCCAATCATACTACTTCCGAGGGTGACAGTAGTAAAATATTACAGCAAGTGCATCTTGCCTCAGGAATACTCAACAGGCGGACCTGCTTACTGTCGTCAGCTGAGTCCTTGAGTCGTGTATATTGCGCACAGTAATATCACTTCACCGTCTGACTACTACACTCTGTTGTCAGGCCATAATGTTGACTGGATGCTGGATCGTGCTGACAGATTTGTAGTAAGTTGAATATTTACGTCGCTATTCATGCCTTCTACCTCAGGCTTTTATTGTTGCAGAGTGGTCATCGTAGCAAGCTCCCTTTAGAAAGTTTAGTGGGACAAGTAAGAACAATATTTTGGTAGAATATCATGATTCGAGTCATTCAACTTGCTGCATAAAAAAGTCTCAAAACAGAGTTTACAGGTAGCAATCTTGATAGGAGTGGGGACACACAAATGCGTTGATCTATTAGGTCGCGGAAGTATGAGTTCATGTCTGAAAGTCAAACTCATTGTATTCATACTCGAGTTGAAGAATGTCACAACCGTACAACCTGCCTTTCCTAGATCGGCTTCAAAATTCAGCTCTTGACACAGGTTTGATAGAAGCCGCCGAATGGCCTCCACCTGAACTAGCCTTAACATAGTTCTGTACCGCTCTGACATTTCCGTGTTAACCGCATTGCTTAGGTTTACCCTAATCCCGGCACCGCCTTCCGAAATGTTCTTCGGTATGTTGTGAATCCAGCTGTCTTTGCGACTTCCATTAGGGCGAGGAAGAGAATCAGAACAGCGGATAAGACGCTCACCTGTCCGACCGCGACCTCTCTTGTGATATTTAGTTTCTCAGATTTCTTCAAAATCCACTGAGTGATTTGGTTTATATGGTACCGTGAAGCTTACCTACCCACGAATCGTGACTCATGCAATTTCAAACTACGCCGTTGTCTTCGTTCATCAACTGGACAAAAAGTGCAGTGAAGACGCTATGTAACTCCACTACAAATTTTTCGGTGTTTTCTGAGAGAGGATTTCGGTACATGCTTGACCCTTTCGCCAACCTTAACCATAATAATTTGGCCAGGTGCACGCCAAAAGTGCAGGACAGAGTCATCCGTTTCAGCACACAAGTTGATGACTGAACGGCACCGGTAAAAAGTGTGGTGCGGCTGCTGAAACTGACCATCGCATCGGAGAAACGATACTGACTGGAATGCTTCCATTTCAGGGCACTTGATTTGGGTCGCAATTTGGAATAGTTTAGTTCCATCCAAGCAGAACACCACTAGTGAACTAGCTTGAAGTCCACTCCAGTATGAGGACTGTGTACTGTCAGTTCAGCTTCTCCGTGCTTGGTGCATAGAATTCGTTCGCCCGTCCTGGCATAACGTCTATGTTGTTTAAAGATTTATGAATTTCTATTGTCCCCCAGCCAGTTTAGGACGCAAGCATTATCTGTGAAGTTTTGATCGACATAGGATCTTTGACAAGACAAGCCGTTATGAGGGACTCTGTGCCCTCTTGCTCCCTCTAGACAAAAAAGCACTTTCTAAAAACCAACAATTTGTAGGGTAGTTGGCGGATCAAACCTGGATAAAACTAATTATGGTGTAAGATGAGTTTTATGACTGAAAACCCGGCTTCTGCTGGTTACCACAAATCAGCTACCATCGCCAAATAGAAAAACCCAGTTGTTGAGACATCTTAAAGAGGTAACAGATTTTCCTAACCCTGTGCAAAGTCTCTCGACTTTATTTGGGGCGAACAAACAGTGGCCCTAATGCGAGCTCCAGAGGTCTGCCCGCTCAAAGGATTATTTCACACAAACGAAATTAGACGCATCTGATTTACCCCAACCATCATTCTTTACATATTCTAAGATAGCTTTCGCTAGCTATTCGTGGTCTTTTCTAATGGTGACCATTTGCATGCGCTTTGTCTAGTTTTTATTTCATTTTGTTATTCACATTTGGTGCTGAACTCGCGTGCCCTAGTTAGATCAAACAACGAAAATTAACACTATCCTGGTGTATAGTACATCTCACCCAGTAACCCAATGACCTAACCAAAAATTCAATTACTTATTCGGGAGCCTGAGATTAGCCAAGCTTTATCATAGGGCTCACGTAAGTAGATGTTGTACTCCAAGGCATGTTTCTCGAAGTCCTGTCTATAGATCTGGCCATTCTGTCGTTTTACTACCCCCTGACTGCCAACTTATTACCCAACACGGACAAGTTGTAATTATGCACCGGCTACCTCGTCATTGCGTATGTTGAGTATATTCTGTGCTATCCAACTAAGATTGTTGCTACTTGTGGTAATTACCTCAAATACTTGTTGAAATGACTACTGAAATGCTTGCTAAAGTGGTCTTGAAATATTCTGCTTATGTGTTCAGGTAAGGAGCAAATTGATTGTGGGATCGTGGTCAGGCACAAAGGATGAGTCGATACGTCAAATGAAGATCTAACAAATAAGATCTGATACTGTCTGCTGTCTCATCGTCATAAGAAACTAAATGAGGATTTCCTGTTTTTGTTCCATCTAGAGAGGTTGGAACGTGCAAGTCGCACCTCAAAACTTGGGGTCCTCACCCTGCCCCACCCCACGGCGCCAGGGCTGTTTCTTCGAGTTGGATGCACGGCTTTCCGCTGGAAGTCCGTTTTAGCATCGACAATCCGAGGAGTGGTGAAAACAGTGTGTGTCCGAACATCTTCAGGGTACCAGCTGTCACGGAATCCATAAGTTTGCTATAGAGGATAATGTTGGTAGCTCAGGCAGCACAGGTGGTCGTTGGTTTGTCCGCTGAGCTGGGCAATTTGATTGCAAACGTTTCATCGCCAATCGAGGTGACATCATCAGCGCGTCGCTAGGGAGCGTAGTGGAGCGTAGCGATGGTATTGCCTGTCGAAATAATCGCCGTTGTGCACACCAAATATGGCTGCTTTCCGTGTGCAATGAAGACCGTAGGTTTAAAATTAGATGTATGACTTGTGTAAGGAAAGGTTTGAATATCAGAAAGAATTGTGACAGTGTTGGAGGGAAAAATACCCCCGAACGCTCAGTTCAATTTCCCCTGAAAAGCGTCATATCTTCCGATTGCGAAAACAACAGGATGAAACAAGCTTCATTAGAAAGCCAGTCACAAGCTCTACAGTAAAGGATGGGGTTTTGTTACTTTCTTAAAACCAAGTTCTAGAAAATCAGAATCATGCTCAAAACCAAGACTAGTATGTTCCATTTCCAATCATGTGAACAAATTCCGGTTTGGTGTAGAGCAGTGGTTCACTTGTATCTGGTTCTCTTAACAACTCAAAAAAAGGCTTCCCTGTATGTATGTCTGGACATCATTTCTACCACCCTGTCGATGAACAAAATTTCATAACACCAATGTTGTTACCCGTTAAATAATCACCGGTTTCTTTTGGATTTCGGACAGCCTATAGAGGCCCTGTTTTAGGAAAGGTAGCTAGTAGCTTTAAGTTGGCCGTGGAGAGTTACTATTTTCTCCATCCTAAACTTGACAATTTGCAATAGCAAACAATCTTCACGGCCAAATTTCGTCCTACGACAGGTGTTTCTTCAATTCCCTATATACTGCCGTGCCTAAATGTGGGTTCGTCTACTTTTGGTCGTGAGGCGAAAAATCTATTCAAAAGGCCCATCCTCAAACATCGTGAACATAAAAATGAAGAAGTTGTAGGCTGGTAATTTGCATGCCAATTGCCTGACTATTGTCTTGTAATGTTCTTTCAATAGTCTGGAATCTTGTTGATATTTTGACGGTGTTAGAGATCATGACGGATAGGATGGTGCTGCAGTAGTCATATTTCAAGAAAGTTGGCTGTATTAGAATACTGGTAGTGAAACAGTGCGTTTTGAAGTGTCTGCAAATAACCTTGGAACTGACTGTCCTGTGGTCTTCGCGATGGGAATACTGTTACCAGGGTGAGACAGTCTCAGTGCCAGTCGGGTTACCGACAAGCGACCAGCGTTCTTGAGGAACCTCTGCTTCCCTGTTTTTGTTCATATTCACCTTTCAACTAGCACTTCATCTTCAGACACCTAATTATCCTGTGGCCTTTTATCTACCAACGCGACTTATCTCCTACATTCATTACCGCAGATGAGTTGAACCATTCTGACGCCCCTTCTTGACTACTCTAGGGCTGCATTAGTTTTCCAAAACGTCTTATCTTCGCAGTAGCAATTCGAAATTATTCTCCATTTACAAGCTGGGCTTCTTGGTTCACCTAACAACTGAATATTGGCGCCGATTCCCATAATCTATGGTAGGATGAATAGGTATACTAATTCACGCGGTTCCTGCAGACCAGCAAGCACGACAGCCAGTTGATCTGTCAAGCCTGAACAACCCCAACCGGCTTCTCGCAGCAGAAATTCCGGTCCAATTCTATTCTGTGAGTAACTGACAGATTAGCATAACTTCTTTTTGACAATCGTTGCCCGACTGAAACGATTTTCCGCAAGAACGACAAGTTTTCCTCACACTGTAAGAATTTTTCGTCGAAAAAGAAAAGCAAAACGCATATAGATATGGTCGGCGAGGCCAAGTGGAATGCTTGTCGAGTCATAGGCCTTTTTAGCGCATTTCACGTAAAAAATTTATGGCTACCATAATGAATCTAGATGCGGATGAGGAATTGTTTTCATCAAAAATAGGTCAAGGTTGTGTGCGTACATTACGTTGGAGCTGGCAAAAAGTGGCGGGGCTTAACTTTTCGCGCATGCACTTTTTGCATTAGTGGCGGGGCTTGGCTGGAAAAGATCCACCATAAGTTGTGACATGTACTGAACCATTCTTCTGGTGTCCGATTCACATCAAACACTAATATTGAAAAATTAAATAGGGACTTTTCTTCCCTCCCAGTCTCTTGCTTCGTCTATCAACTCAACATTTGGGATTAGGAGTGAAAATTCGGAACTTTCTAACCCTCTAATCCACTGTGGATAGTTGCGAGATTTGTAGATTTCACGTTCACTTCACTTTCGTTTGAACGGTCTTCATCCTGTCCTCAATCCTGGTGAGTCTACACAAAAGGGGCAAGCACTGGACTCGAGGTTCGTTCTTGTTAGACCTCATCAGCAGTGCATACCCTTGGATGTGCCGCGGTTTGAACTCTGGACATCTGACCCCTATAATTTGTTTGTTGTTAGTCTTGCTCACACTTTACCTGTGTTGTCCGAATCGTTGAATATCAACTTGCTAGTTATGCGGGTCTGGTAAGATCGCTATCCTTGGAGTGCAAAAACTCTTGTGGTAGGCTAGACAGAAGTGTAGTAACCGACTAACTTGTCACCGGGTGTCCTGGCTATAACGTAACTAATCTCCGGCTGAGATATTTCAAAGAACGTATGCAGTTCATGGCGTGCAATGGTCAAAAGTCCTCTCAGCTCCCCATTAACGGTGAGGTGCTTTAAAGCGCCCTTTTTTCCTTTTCCCTCAGTACAGACTCCTCACTACCGTTCTGTGTAACAGGTTGCAAAGATTCGAACAGTATATGTATGGGTTTTTCTTATTCTGGTCTACAGTCTCTCCCTCTGATAGGTTTAATAGGTTTAATAGGTTTGGGCTTTCGAACCCTTAGATGGAATGCACCAGATTGTCTGGACTTTATCTCAAACTTGTATGTGGTCATGAAACTCCTTGCAATTCTTTACATTCAACTCCACCTCTACAATGTACGTGGATTCCACATTGACCCACAATCTCCCCTAACATGAGCATAGTCACTTCGCGTTTGAAGAGGCCTTTCTTTTTATTCTTCGCGTCCTGCGATTCTTTCCTTTCCTGGGTAAACTTAACAGATTGTTTGGTACCGGTTTCCAAGACTGGAAAAAAGTGATTCTGTCATGCTATTGCGCTCCCTCGAAAGCAGCAAATAGTTCTACTCCTCCCATTAAGCAGAATTTCACAGCGTGTGAGAAGTATTCTCTTGCACTCGGGTTGTGATTGTTTCTCCCTTGAGTTCCGATTGTTTAAAATCTATCTCGACCGCCAATACAAGATCAAGATGTGATAATATCCTCGCAAGGACTACTGTAGACCGCAATTTCCTCGTCTCGTATTTGGCCCATCTTCTCGTTAGTTGTGAGTCTCCCCAGTCCGAATGTCCTCCATTGTAATTTCATGTCTATTCCTCTGGTATACGTTGCATCTTACTGTATACTTCAGAACTTATACCTGCCGAAACTCTGAACGATAAAGCTTCATCCCAGTCACTGCATGGTTCTACTTGAGGCCGGTATGGTTTCCGTGTCCAGTGATTCAATATACAGAGGTCAATCTACAGAGTTCACCCTCAGTCTGAATTCCGATTCGGAGCATGAACGTCTACAAAAAGCATGCGGATAAACATATTTGAGCATTCTGGGGACAGATTAGTTCATATGACAATACCTTGACCGCATAAATTGGTGTAAGGTCAACACGAACGACTCATCAATGACAAACACCTACAATAGATATCTTTACGCCTACATTAATGGGGCTTGACGACGCAGAACGAATTTTCCAATAAAATTGAGAAAGCACCCCCATTCAAAGGTCAACAAATGACTAAATCCCAAAGATAGACCCTCTTACACATAAAAATCTTTGTCGGTGGAAGATAATATATTTAGGCCTTCCGCGGTCAGTGGTTGAAGTGATCAAAAGAAGTCATTTTTGGGTTGTAGGTTGTCGATTCATTACCGCTGGCGAATATTGAGTAATTGAACGCAATCCTCATGTATGTCACTTTATCCACCTACGGAAAGAATTCTAGACATTATTGGGTGTTTGAAGCGTTTTACTTGTAAGGGATATCTGAATGATGTGACATTTCATTATCCTGCAAGGCTTTTGGAAGTTTCATCTGAACTCCATCTCACAAGTCAAGAGATTTTCCAGATGGCATGTTCCGAAATCGGTGTTGCCTGACAGCCACCAAGGTCAGGAAACTAGTCAAAATATAATACCTAACATTAAAGACTCCATACAGTGGCGGGCGGAAGCAACCAACGAAAAGGTGGTATTTCGTACAGCCACCGTTAAATCGGTGGACAAGTTCGGTGAAACGTGTCTATTGAAAGGATTTTTTTTCTCTCTCTCCCCTGAGAGAGGGAGATAAACTTACTGGTGAGGTGACCCGATCCAGATATCTGGCAAAGTACTCACTCATCCCTTTTAGTAAACACCTCAAATGACGAGACCATTTTGCGGGCACGGTTTTCTTTCTATCTTTCAAAGGAACAAACGCCCTCGCAGCTGAGAGAACAGTCTATCGCACTAGTGGATTATTTCGAAGGAGACTTGGTTGGACATAGCTAGTAAGTTAGCCTTGAAAACGCACTCAGCGCCATTCTGTGAAACACGTTCCAGTTAAAATACCGAAATGCAGATGACGGGCAGTGTGAAACGGTCAACAATAACTCAGTATTTTCTTAATTCCCAATAATCATCGTTTTTTCGTTAATACACACGAATACGCCTTAGTGATAACCAAGCCTGTTTGGTAGCTCGCTTGCGCCAGGTCAAAAATGTCACTTCCTAATTATTCGATGAATAGGGAGGGACCGGAGAGCACAACACATGTTGCTCTGAAGTGTGGGAATTACGGATATCGCAGAATACCGAATACCTAGTATATTCACTTCTTACAGAATGGAAAGATCTTCCCCACTCTCACGAAAGCTGGCGAACACCGGGATGGAAGTGAAATTTTATAATCCCAATGCAGATAGCGAGCTACACTGTACTTGTTGAGGAGGAAACACTTCCTTCGATCGAATATTCTGGAAGTCCTCGAAGGGGCATTCTTGAGGGCATATCACCAGACAGACAAATGAGCAATAATCTTTGGCACTCTGCCTTGGAGGAGGTAACTAAGGAGTGGTAACTAAGCCATATTGGTGTATCCGGATTGTGCTCAATCAGTCGAGGTCTCCAGGCAATGAGCATGCGAACTGAAAATTTCATGTGAAAGTTATTTCCTTATGCTATGAGTAGTTAGGTTGCATCACTAAGTACCATGGTTTTTAATAAATTACAGTGTGAGACGCTCTTGTTGGGAGTTTAATGCGTCCATCCCTTGGGATTTCATCACTTGTTGGCCTTTTAATGGAAGTGCTTTCTCAGTACTATAATAAAACTTATTTTGGCTCGTCAAGCACTGTTATATAGATGCAATGTCGTTTATTCCAGATTCTCGTTGTTGATGAATCGTTCGCACTAACCTTACGCTAACTTTGCTTTCCAAAGTAGTATATTACGAACACATCTGGCATTTTGAGTCCACTTATCTGCCTGGCTGACGCGATCTTTTAGGCTCCACAGAAGAATTCAAACTACAAGAAATCATATGAGTATTTTTTACCTCATGATGATTTAGCTAATTTACTCTCAGGCTATTTGCCAATACTTTTCAAAAAGTTGTTCACAGCTTTTCTAATGGGCAGCTGATGCCAATAAATTCACAAAATCTAGGTAAACGTACTGGTGATCAGAACATACGGACGATACATTCATATACTGAATGGGATCATTTTTCACCATACTGGATATGACAGACATTAAGGTGGTTTGACACTCGAAATTTGAAATTAACGGCTCGAAAAACAGTCTGTCTTTGGTACTCAGGTGTTAACCGTATCATCGCTGGCTTTTTCAGGAACTCTAGTTGCCATGTCCATTCGACTGAAAACCGCTGGTTGGTTAGTGTGCAACAATACTGAGACTGAGACTTGATCCTGCGAGTAAAGTGGACCTATGCAGAAAAGCCCAGAAGCACTACATCCATCCATCTTCGTTGTGAATATTCTGCGGTGTGCATCTCACATATCTCTAGGGCAGCTCGAAAACCGAGGATGTGAGCACCAATTCGGCCATGAGGGCCTGATCAGCAGTCCGAAGTGCTCACACAGTACCACGTAGCCTTTAATCACAGCTCACACCAACACTAAATCAAATGACAGGATGAATGGCCTTAAATTTTGGTGTATTAGTATACTGTTTAACTTCGAGCCGGGTTCGGGTTATTCTAGGTATCCGAGAGGTGCTGGTGGCTCTCAACAGGAAGGATACGGGTGTAGAGTTTTTCGAGGCTTTTCGCCATGGAATGGTTTCACTTTTAGGATGAAATTCCAATAGAAATTCCAAACTCAGCTCACTACCTACAGAACATAGACACTGACGTTTTGTGCTGGCGCTGATGGCAAGATGTGGTGCGAATTTCACAGCAATTTGCCTTCGCTATTTTCTTGGGTTTTGAACTGAGCAAGGCGCCCACAAGCGCCCCAAGGTAGACAGAACACGGCGAGCCCTTTCGTTCGCACAAATTGAACTGGTTTCTATCGTACGGGTTTCGTGCTACCCTACCCCCCGCCACCTCCGTCTTGCTCATAAAAGAGGAGCGATGGCCATACTGTGTAAGCCTCCAAAGAACCCTAGTATCAGTGGTTCTCACGGGCCCAAGCAACTCCAGTGCCTATTCTGAAGTCGCTTGAAATAACCAAACCATGGAAATTTTCCGTTGTGAATTCGGCTACGGTATGTTCCCTTTCCTGATTCCATACCGTGGATATGGACCGTTCAGCTAGAACACGCTCTTTTATATTCGTTTTACATGTGCGTTCTGCACCTATTTTTAGCGCACTGTGATATTCCCACATTGGATTTAGGCGAACCAATATTACGCTTCGTCCAGACATCATCTGACCAACCTACTTGTTGGAATCAGACGTTAAACCAGATCGCCGAATCCTACTGTAGGAACTCAGCATTGGAGTTAACTAACCAGCGTATTAAGTAAAGGGGTGGGACGAAGCAACTGTGCTTGCACTCTACCAAAAGGCGAAAAACTAAAAGGCGTGCAGATTAAGCGCGGGGGGTGTGCAATTCAGCTAGATGGCTTTCCTCATGTGCATGTGTCCTAAACGGGGAGGATCTCGGAACACTTGCAAGACATACCTAACACTGGTGCGGATTTCGTCGTGTAAGTGAAGCCAATCTATGCTGAAAAGCTGAGAATCACTGTACAGCTGTTTCGTCCTCATTGGAAATCATCAGCTGTGCGCACCTCAAGAAACTCCACTAGCGAGTCTCGAACCCGCGACCTGCCGGCAGGTTCTTTGAGTACTTAACCGTTCGACCACGAGCGGCTGATCAGCGGTGTGATGAACTCGCACTTAGACAGGATATATATACCTAACACTCTAAAGTAAATATGAATCGCGTCCTTGTCATCTACTGCTCTCAACAACTTCTGTTTAGCATTGCCATACAAACATTACAGTAACCCGATGATTAGCCTGAGTACCGACCCAGGTTTATTAGCCAGGAAACTAACCAAGTAGCTTTCACTGCAAGGCATCTGGCGCATATTCCAACATCTATGTAAGCATAAGCTACTTCTCAATATACTATAATGGTCTAATGGTTTGCTCATCTCTGGAACATAGCCCGTCGATCAAGAAGCAAAACACTCCAATCATGACCATGACGCACATCGAATGCGGTCCAACCGCATTTATCGTTTGGTCCAATGGGTTGGCTTTACTGGATTTCTGCAGTTCCTCAGTATGTAGCGTGATTTCGTATACGTTTTGTGCGCATCGCATCGGCATTGATTGTATATTTAGTAGTAGCTCTCTTGAAAGACGTCCCGAACGAAATCAGAAGAAATAGAAAAGGATTATTGTATCAACGTTTCGCTCATTGTACTCGATGAGAGACCGAAAACCAATGTATGCTTCGAGAGTCTGCAGTTAGATGTGCTTCAAGTTCCATTGTTCATTTCTCCCCTCCCAGGAGCCGATACGAAGAAAAATTGCGTATCATATCGTCATTGTAGAGGATAGCACATCCTTGGCTGAACATAACTCGGCAGTGCAGTCTGTGTCGTCCAGGTCACGTCCGGCTGCTACCAGAACAAACAAAAACTCGTTCAACTGATACACTGACTAGTCATACTGAGGGCACCATTGATGCATCTGTTTTCATTGTGGAACCAATAACTGAAGTATCTTATCCTCCACCTTGTGCAGCACTCAAATTGACTGGACTATGACATTATCTTCGTCTCTCCTCAATCGTTTTTAGATGCATTTTTCCGAAAGACCTAACAAAACAGATATTGCACTGATATGAGATATGATGCTCTCATTTGCATAATCTTTGTGATGTACTTACGCAGCAGCATTCTGCTTGCACAAAATCATGGGTCTAAAGCAACCAGCCGTCTTTATCTCCAGAGTAGTGCGGATGATCTTCTCACTTCATTCACGATTGTCTGTCATAAGTCCTGACCTTTCCTTAATGCAGTGATGTTGGCAAACCGCCTCAAATGTCTTAAAGAAAATAGCCCATGGAAATTGATTTCGGACAAGAAAAAGATGTTTCCTACTGATTCACCGATTATCGTGTCCATAGTCCCTATAGGTGCACGTTTCTGGCGTAATGTGGTGGAGCCTCGTGCTCTTGAAACTGAACAGCATTGGTTACACTCATTTACGCCAAGTGTGGAATCAACTGGTATCGCAGCTGACGTTTCTAATGTTGAGGATACTGAGATTATCAATTAGTCACTAACGCCAAGGACGCTATCGGAAAATAAAAAAGGATCCAGTAGTTTTTGTGTTAGATCAACTGTTCGAACAATCAATTTGACTTAGATTTAAATTGAAAATACCCGTAAAGATGTAGTTTGGATCCGGTTCGTCACCCAGTTGTGTCAGGTCTTACCAGTCCGATGCAAACTGACCTGTCGGTTAGTGTTTTGAAAGTGCATCCCTTTAGTCGGAAATGTAGTGCGGAAAATCGGTAGAATGTCCCACTACAAGCGTTGCATTTAATGCAGATAAACATTTTTTTCAAATTCCGCGTTCTGTATGACCTTGCAGGGCATACTGATTGTCTTACACTGATGAGCACTTTTCCGTACACACCCTTAGAATTTCCAGCCTGCCTCACGCGCAACAGCATACCAAAAAATCTTCTGCAGGATAGTGTTGCCTATGCTGTCTATCCTGTCAGTGCATGAATATTTCGCCACATGTAGTTAAATGTACCTTTCCGTTAACGCAGCTCAATTGTCATCGTAACCACAGTACCCATACAGCATCACCGTCCGTACTCAGCGCCCAGAGCCAGATGAAACCGGGTCTTTTTTTGGGTGCTGGACGCTGCTGCAAGAGTTTTCTCCGTTTATGGTAAGCTATGACTTAATCCGCTTTGCAATTGGACAATCACAGGGGCATCGATCGTGTTACCGGTGCCTAGGCAGCTGTCTAGCCAAAACACAGAGTGGGAGGGGTAATCGACTTCCCTCAGTCTTCCTAAGCCTGCACGCAACTATCGCGCGATCCGGACTGCATTTGCCGTGGCTTGGATTTCTTGCAGGGCTTGCCACAATCGACCTGATGCGGTGTTAGTTGACCTAGTTTCTGGACGCGTGTGAACGTGTGCGCGACGTAGCGTTTCAGTGCCCCATCAGAGTAATAAAATCAGCGAAATCTACTGATTTTTGGGTCCTTCAGAGGTGCGCACAGTGTGGCCTTTGGGTTGCGCGCACCGGGTGTCTTTTTCATGAAAAAAGACCGAGACCTTTTGCACAGTGGGCATTCGGAAACTGTCTCACTTCAGCCGAGATTGTGGTGCCACTACCATGCCCTGTGTTTAGTGACGTGTTTAGTCAAGCCGAGAGTTCGGCATAGCAAATCGAGCACTCAGTCCATTGTGGCCTCACCGAACCATACACCTGGTACATAGTTGGGATACGGAGTTGAATGTGCACATAACATCCGGGTCGAAGTCGTAACCAATACACCGGAGACTCCTGTCCCGTTGAACCAACGACAGTGAATTGCATGGGTACATGGTATTAGCACATTAACCGTGATCATTTCTATGCACTGAGCAGTGAATATAGTTGTTGCAGGATGAATTCGTTTCGTGCACACTGCGGTCTCACTATTCAACCCGGTGCAGCTAAGCCAACAGAACAGGACCTCAAGCAATCAGTTGTTCAGAAACATTCAACAGAGTTCCGCATCATGACAAAATTCAACGTCGATAAACTTGAAAACGTACTGCAAAAGTACGGCTGTCGTTGCACGCTCCTAATGAACCAGGTAAAAGTGTTTTTAAAGAAATATTTTCGAGTTGCTTACAAGCTCCAACCGTTCTTGAGTACTAAATGAGAAGTTCAGATAAGGGAAAAGCTTCATATGTGACTATAAGAAGTTAGGCAACACTTCATCTGTTGCTTGATACGACTGATTTTGTGGACCATAATTTCACCATGCTGATCAAAACTTCGTCTCGATCTGCACACTATATAATGAACACTTTTAAGGCCCTAACTGTGGGTACAGTACGAACTGATGTGGTCTGACTCTTCTTCATGGCCCTCTACCCACAGCGCACTTCAGAAGCACAACCCTGATGATAAGTTACGTGTCAGTGAGTAGGAGTTATGAAAAAGCCATTATGCGATTACTATGTACCGAAGTAATATATTTGGGCTGTTTTTACATAGTTATGTCTTTTCGGGGCTTAGAGACGATATTTTCACTCCCGGTGAAAATCATGAGAGATGACGGGAGTATTTTTGGGTTAACCATGTTCAATATCAATTCTACCAAACCTAACTGCTAGTTAAAAACGAAAGGCTGGGTCCATTCTGTACAGCTTGTGATGGACTTTCTAATCCGGTCTGTTTTATCCTGTTCAAAATCGGAAGTAGTGCAACATACAACCATCGCTGTTCAGGAATTGACTATGAAGGAGGCTGTCTCTCTCTCTGAATATAAAATCATCCACGTTTGCGTCGGCCAGTATCTCTTCTAGATAAGTAAAAGGAAATTACTTAGATAGGAACAATCAAATTCCACTACAACCGCGTTTTACTGGAGGTGAGGTTGCGGAATCCGGTACTGAATTATAAACAACGACTTTCAGAAACCCCCGTCCGTAGCGCTTGCTAAATATATTTAATGGACTAAGGGTTTCTTCTTGAACGTCTAAGGAAAGTAGCCATGAAAAGAATTTTGGCAAATGGGAAAGTTAAGAGAGTTTGTATAAGACTCTTTTGAAACCCAGGCAAAAAATACAAGGATTATTAAGCCATCTGTGTGACCGGTTTTTCTAATTTGTTTGTCTACCCTAAAAATGAGCAAGACAAAGTTAATGAAGCCTTGGTTCTTAACCAAGATAAATCTCTCCCCGAGGTGATATTTGACTATTCCAGGGGAACAGGGACTACAGGTTTTCTGGCTCAAGTCTCCGTAGTGTTTCCGCTTTGTTTCGCGTTTGCAACATGCGATATGCAGTTTACTCGGAAATCATTTCAGTATTATCACCCTGGGATGAAGAGCTTTGTCCACAACGTCGAAGTTGGCAGGTGCCTTGTTCTGTTACTTGAAGTGATATCCAGGCATCGAGAGATCAAGAATCACTGCCTCAAAACTAAACGTTCTTATGAGGACCCCGAAGAAACTATTCCAAATGAGTCCCTAGAAGGACCCTTATGTAAGGAATGCGACCCAGCTGCTGAATGACCCCAAAAATCAATTGGTGTATGCCATTTACAGGTTTCACATTTGTTGAAAGTCAATAGTGCTGCTGAATTGGAACGTTACTGGATGCCAAATCCGTCTCTTTTTAGCTTCACTGACTGGTCAGATACTGGTGGGTTTTCTAGAAACTACTTGTTCTTCAAACAGCTCTCTGCAGGCCTTGCATTTCTAACCGATGTACTTTGAAAAACTTTACAGTGCCAGGCGAAGCCGATGACACTACCCGACGGCAACCTTGGTCTTCTGCTCGGGTGGAAGATTCAACACGTCCACTTGGCGAAAGAGAGCCACGGCAAGGAGGTGACGATCTTGGAAATCGCGACCAAGCTAGAAGGAAAAAGAAAGAGCGGACAGAAAACGGTGAGTGTGACATGGGCATGAGCATGTGTATGGGTCGTGGCTTCGCCAACAAAGTGTCTGGCCGAGGTAGAAAAAAGCTATCATATGAAACATTCAAATGAATGTCAACCTCATCCTCGTCAAAACTGGCAGTGCACCTAGTAGTCTACGTGAGGATAGTAAACAAACTGTATCACTCGGTCCCACGAGGGTGCTCCAGGGAGAAAAATATAATGCTTTGGTTTAGAACGAATTTCATTCATGCCAAAATGGAATGGTTTATTACCGCGGTGAGTAGCATAGTTTTAGATCCCATGATCACAACATCCCAGTCTTCGCAACCCAGCTGGATTGATGTGTCACTGGCGTTTGAAAGCCTTCAGCTAAGCAGGGCAACAATTTTTGACAACAGAAAAGGACTAATGGTGGCGCACTTTGAACAATATCTTGCTGTGGTGCACGTCCGACTAATGAACTAGCTATGTACTAATACGATTACGCCATTTAAGATCGGGCACACCCCAAAAAATCTAGGCTGCTCTCCAGAAATGTGCACGCTGACAACATGACAGTCGAACTGAAAATGTTTTGGGCGTTATCGAAAGACCGTGTATACTATTCTGTGGTTTTGATAGTGGTTGAGTGGGTTACAGTGAAGTGATAATCTGGTGAAACTCATACTCGTTTCCAAGATTGCATGTTGCTTCATCTGATAGCCAACAACTTTATTTTCACTGACCGTCGAGGCCGGCTCTAGTTCACCTACAATGGGACACGTGCTACGCCGGGACTGTGGATCAAGATGTCCTACGCGATTATGTTCTAACTTTGATGGCTGGTTTTACGGCTGGCTGAGATACTGAGAACAAATGGAATGAATTTATCAGCATCTCTTCGGCTATATATGTCGCTTATAGTGAATGTTTACTAAGGTATCGATCTGAAACGAATTAACCAATGAAAAATGTAAAGGGTATCAATGACCCGGTACCCAACTCTCACAGTCCATATACTCTTCACTGAGACAGTTAAAAACTCATCGCCTTGAGACTCAACTCAACTGTATCAAAACCCCGTGACTGATTGTACTTGTGGATGCACCGATTCAAGCCATCCATAGATCGGCCGATCAGGTTGATTCTCAAACTGAGCTGCTCCATTTCGATGCATTGGTTGATTCCTTCCCAGAAAATGAAGAAGAAAAAAGAAAATTTTGGATAGCTTGGTCTTCTACAATTCGAATACGAAGGACATGAATGATACTGGTTGCAGCAAACCGCACTCACGATTTCTGACCATGGTCCCTTCAAGGGCCAACGAATAGTATCATCAGAGCTCTAGGTAGTTCAGTGGTTGGAGTGTGAATGTACTGACCAGAATGTCCGAGATTTGAACCCAACATCGGCATCTCGACAGCTCCTATCTAGACTCGGCCAACGTGATATTATCTCAGCCCTCGTGATTCTTTCGGGTGGCATGACAGCTAGGCACCGAAAGGGTGTTGCAGCTGAACCGTTATTATTAATTTTGTTTATCATCGGTTGTAGTTTCAGCTGTCCGATCCCGCTACTGAAAGTAACAAATATCATCAGTTTGCTGCTAACTAGCCCCCCCCCCCCTATTCAGTATGTAGTTCCATTTATGACGTTTATGTGAACAAACGACTCGGTACTTCGCGTAAGTGGTGGACAGTGGTGCATGCACATCTTGCTATGTTGGCGGTTTACTTTGATTTTACTGTTATCTAGTTGGTTTATCAACAGGTACTAAATACAGGTGTTTGCTCACAACGAGTTAATTCATAACTGCAAACCCCAAAAGTTGGAAATCTTTTTTACAATTTTCTCGATACATACTTGCACCGCAGTGTGTACACTTAGTTGTGGAAGGGGTCAGAAAGTTCTCTTGACCAGGAGTCATAAAGAAGCCATGGTGCTCGGTATCGTACACAAATAAATAATTGTCATTATGTTTGGGATTTTTGCAGTTGTGGCTGAAGCTCCAGCGAACAGGTCTAAACCAAGGATGTAGTTTAACAGAAAATTATAAGAAGTTGGACATTGTTTTTATTCCTTTCACTATGAGTGTGGTTGTGTGAATGCGTGCGTTTCCGTTTCTGAAAATGTAAACCGGCCACACTAAACCATCATCTAGCCTGCCCATACGATCATGCCTGGTGTCAGACAGGCCGCGTCCAAGTCACGTGTCCCGTCTGGTAGCGATGAGCGAACGAGTGTGGATCAGTGTGGATCAGAGTCCACTTGTCCGAATGACCGGTAAAGTACAAAAATCAGCGTACAAATTATTACGTATATGATATTACAACATACGTGGTGTATCTCTAGTTGATGGGCCACGTAATCGGACATGACTGTTGAGGTGTACCGGTGGGTTTTCAATCTATTGGAAAATGTTTGGGACCGATTGGGTAGTCATCGTTTCAGAGAGGTTTGTTAAACAGATTGTTTACCAAACCTCTCTGAAACGATACACCGGTGGGCTATTCTATCGATATTTTGATTTCCTCGAAGTCGGACCATGCTGTACTTGGGATACTATCTTTTGTTTATGACTCATGGTTATCCACAGTCGATGTCATCACTCACTCGAAGCAGAACAAAAACAACAGTATCTAACACAGACACCCTCTGCACTTCTTAAAAACAACAAGTCGTTAGTACCATTAGCTTTCAAGAATCCAGCTAAATCGTATGACAACTACGAAGGCAAAAACTCTAGTGCACAGTAATCCCTATTTTAATGCAGGTGCTAGCCTACCGCATGTATTCGCTAGTTTAATTTTACTTTGGGACAACTATTGCCTAAAACAGGATTATTCGGCTCCAGAAGTGTCTCGGATACGTACTACCTAGATACGATGATGAACTACCGGTTCTGCACAGATCGCGAATCAGTGTCAGCCCCAGTGACGGACTCCGTGGATTACACGAAGACCGAGCTGCTCCATGTCGCTGTTGACCGTAATCAGCCAGTTTTTCAGTTGTTCTACGAGCCATCCTTGACATAGCTTGGAGGCAAAGGTCTGTTTTGTGATTTCGGCATCGTTTCCACGCAGCAGATGCCAAAACCGCTGCAGACGCCATCGTAGGAGTTGGGATAGGTGTAGTAGTATCCGCCAGGTTTCGAAGATCTGCTCGTGGAGGCCATATTTCACAGGGAAAAATCAAGACCGGATGCATGGCCACGTTGAATACCCGGGTTTTTTAGCATATACTAATTTCATCTTTTCCACAAGACGGAGTTCTGCTGTATGATGGCCGGACATTGTTTGTTGAATTTTTTTCTTTAGCCTAACCGTCGGATCAGATTATAGAAGCAAGGTATTTGAGGTCGACAACCTGCTGGATTATTTCACCTTTTATTTTGAGAGGATGGATAGGCACGCTGATGCAGACAGAAAACTTGATCTTCGAGTATTGATTTCGAATCCTCCGATTGCTGCCTATTCACTGCTCATCTGGGTATTGTGGAGTAAAAGCACCTGGAAAAACCTAAATGTGATCAGTGATTCACAGGAGCACCTCCATTATCGAACAAGGGTAACGGAAGGAATTTTCACCACGTTCACGGGAGGCAGTTGACGAATTTAACCATAAGTTTTCGCTCCTATAGACCCCAGGAAATAGTGGCTTTCCTGCCAGTCTTTCTGTTGTATTTTATAGTTGGTGTGATTGTTCTTGACCTCTTAGCTCTGAATATACGAAAGTGCCACCAATGCCAAAGCAAAATCCTGGGGTGTTTTTAAATCTCGTATTGATTATTTCAATCTAGGATATGCAGACGAACGACTAACACCTCCGGATTTTGAGGAACGAAAGGTGGCTTCATTCCCCACAAGAAAGCGTTATCCTCCTCCTCCAACCTCCCCGACTTTTCAACCCTCAACAGGTTCTGCCAGAACCTCGGATACACCTGGGACAAGACAAGGACAACGTCCCACTGGACCACCGCATGAGAAGTGTAAGTTACTGATTACGAGAATCATCCTGAGTTTCGTTTCACTTGTGTGTACGTAAGAGTTATCTTCAGATAGTTATTCTCTACATCCGTTATAGATGAGCTATTGCGTTACGTTCCCGCGAAGGAGCCTACCGTTCTCTTTTTTAAGGAAATCTTTACTTTATAAGTATCGGTAAGCCGCGATTTTGTTAACCAGTTCAAGGTCCCTGCTATCATAACAAGTATACATTTAGGAAGAACGAACAGGTCAGCAGTCGCGAAGACCAAAAACACCGAGTCGAATCCTCGCATAGATAATGGGAATGAGGACAAACGATTCAATAAATGGAGAACGAGTTGGACTGTTACCCCAATCCAAGCGGATTATTTTTACGCTTTGTCAAACTCCTCAAACTGCTGAATAAAATTCCGGCTTGAACCCATTCAGCTAAACATAAAATGAGGTTTTTCGAATGTATCATCTGTCTACGTAAAAATGTCAGAGTCGCTTTGAAGCACCGAACGCGGACCTAATCGTTCTGGAAAAAGCTATGTATTAAGCTATACGGGGGCTCCTGTATACAGCTCAGCTGATTACTCCAATAAATTTGGTCCGTTTGGTGATCGGAACCAGGGAAACATGAACAGCTATGAATATATAAAACATGATAAAATTATTGTGAAAGTACAAAACAGCATGTATATGACAAATCTATGCTGTTTATTCGGCATAAAGGTGATGAATCGATAGCGCACGAATTGTTCGCTAACAGTCTACCGGAATTCAGGCAAATAAGCCACTCGGCAGTTAGATGTACAAAAAATCTGAATGTCGCACAAATAGGGACAAATTTATCCACTGGTCCGCGAACTAAACGTGTATTCCTATCATCTGAGAGAAAATGTCAGCTGACCAGAAAAATCGACCTGTAGGCACCCAGACTTCGAAACATGTGCACTAAAATCGTCATTCCATGAGAAATGCACCAAATGCGTACCCTAGTTCAATGAATGCCATAATTCACCTACTAACAGTCGAATGGCGTTGCGAGTACTATACTGCAACACAATCCTTAAAATGTTGTCACTGGTGAGCAACTTGAATATGCCCAAAAGTGTTGTACGTTTTTTCAACCCGAGGTAAACTGGAAAACGTTTTCCCAGAATATCCAACCGATCGTTGGGTTTAAACATCCATCTTTCAAGATCAACCACCAAGATAATTGTGCTGTTCGACAAATACTCCCATTTGCACACGAATTTGGCTTTGACATGAAACCCAACTGTATCCACCTGAATCTCTCGTTTTTGATGACCCACTTCAACTGAGTGTGCTGCACCAGGCCGCCCCATGTTACAGTTGATACGATATTCGAGATATCACAATATGTTACCTAAATGTAACACACTACTCATTTGGTTGTTATCAGGGGATTTTCAGCGACTTTCTGAGTAGTGTATTACGTTTAGAGGACTGTACTACCTTGAAGACTGCCTCATCTATCGATGACAATTGAGCACACCCCTTGATCCAGTGGACATCTCACAGTAGGTTGTGTGTACGCACAAATGCCCTCAGCTCAGAAACATCGGTCGCACTGATCTCACAAGCCTATTATCGATAATACCATAGTGATCCACGCTAACACGTATGCGAACCGCCGTGCAGTGCGATCGATACAACCTCTGGACCGTGGTGACGCCTGCGGCAAATCGACCACTCATACCTGCGCTCGTTTAGCGGCTTTCAAACCCTGTTCCCCAGGGCCCTTTTAGGAGCTGCGTGGCATTAGCGTGACGTTGCTCCATGCGCAACACAAGCCGCTCCACCGAATGAAACCTGGAACGCACGTGTAAAACAAGAAACTGTACAAAACCACAATAACACAAACATGCAAATTCGGGCAAAAAAAAGTTACGAAAGCTTAAACGAAGTATGGTGACCCCAGAAACAGCTTAAGAGCTTCAGTGTCAAACATCAGGCTTTCAGACTGTAACACCCCGATATGACGCGCGTTCCTAATCATCTCGACGTAACAATATTTGGGATAATCCGTTCAACGTGGATACAAACTTACGCCAACTTTTCATACCACTAAGGCACGGGGGCAACCACAAACCTGATAACAAAGCAAGTAATTCTACCGCTTGTGGGCCGAAACAAAGAACACTGCACGGCTCCCACGGTGGTAGGCGTGCCGACAGCCATGCCCAAAAGAGGGCGCGTGATTGGCCAGTCAATAAGAGATGCAGATCTGGTGTGAAAAGATAGGCCAGAGATGTCACACCATCAGGCCAAATCGCCAGCGTGATGTGCATACGGCATGCAAACATTCGGCACACATGCACTTACGGGTGGACATGTATAAGCACGTCATGGATCAGGCGTTGACGCAAAGTATGCGTGAAAGGTCACTGGCAGGCAGGGCGAGGCGGCTTAGTGAGACGTAGAAGTAGACATGATTTACCAGACGTCACGAGGGATCTTCTGTCCGCACCTGTGCTCAGGTTTAGACTTTGAGATGTCAGCAAATGGACTCGGGATGTGGGCAATCAAGGATGCCAATCAAAAGGTCATCTGACTCATCTTGCTATTTCCATTTGATGACCCTCAACCACGATCAAAAACGCAGTGGATTACGTCTTCGCAATTTTCGACAACCTGCCTCAGAGAATCTTGGGTTTCACAGTTCACACTGTAAGTCCACTGATGAAGAAAGCGCTTCAAGCCTCCACACATTTCTTCCCGAATTCACGAGTCGCAGTCTTGGGGATATTTTCGCCGACACCAATCTAAAGAATCAAGCCAGTCCCTGTGCACCAAATCCCGCCACCCAGTTTTGACACCGACCATATGGTCACTCTCTGCATCTGTCTTCGGGTATTTCAGAGTGATACTGTGGCACCGTGGTTCAGGTTATTGATTGACATCCTGTCTATCTCCCTTTATCTGTATACGTGGATTATTTACCGCGCCCTACATCGTCACGTGATCTATTTTCCGAATAGTGCCTTTTGTACATGAAAGTAACTTCTATATGTTGGTGGTTTTATGACTGTTGGTTCTTGCGCTTATTGAAACCACTTTCTACACTGTCATAACATAGTGTTCCACGAACGACCGGAGGGTCTTCTTGAAAGCCCTGTAGCTGCATTGCATATATCTGTATATCTTACAGATTATATATTCCTACAACTGCTTCTTGGGTTCGTACAGTTTCTGACTGGACGAATGACGGGCGCGAAGACAAAGAGCCAATATTTCACATGTTGCTTTGTTACTCTGATTCTGTATTGATCTGCCCATAACCATCTGGCCTATGTATTCTGAGTTGGTCGATTTTGTGCGCAATTACACAGGTTCATTATTGAGATTGCAACAAACGATGAGGTCCGGTGGAAAGTACAGCAACTCATCACATTACTTGGTAATGCCATGTCTGTCTATTATGTGACCTTCGGTTCCGTTTAGTTCCATTGATTGACTCTGCACCTGTTCAAGCCCACGGGGGCTGTGCCGTAAACATGCGCTTATTATGCTCTATTCTACACAACCATGAATAGTTCCAGGGTCGTCTCCCAAGTGAAGTCATTAACGAGAAAGCCAAACTGCGTTTCTTGTCAGCGATGATCCGTTGTGAAATTCCCACCATGAAGGTCATCCTCAGAAGAGGTCAAAAGCCCCCTTTCTCTTGTTATCCTCACTTCGGATGCAGCGACATTAGATTGCTTACTGTTCCTGTTCTTCGTCACTTCTACCAATGTGCACGTTGTGCATCTTTTATGCATGTTGGCGAAACTTATGTTAAAGCGTTTAAGAAGGGCTTGGTAAACAACCGGTAATTTTTAAACGGGCAACGTTTCGCTTCTAACACAAAAGTTCCATCAAGCCAAGTGAGCAGTGGCCAACTTCGTGACTTGCTCACTTGGACTGATGAAGCTTTTGCGTCAAAAGCGAAACGTTCCCCATTTAGAAAGTACCGACTGTTTACCGAGCTCTTCTGAAACGTTGACTTCTCAGTCAGTTCTCAACTTTTTCGCTTGATTGTTTTAAGCCGGTTACGAGACACCGGTCGCTGATAGTGTCATTAGCCTGGGGTTGAATTGCCTACGAAGTGATACCGAGATATGATGATCCAAAAGACTTCGGATCCACGTATTCCCCAAAGGAGCTCTTCTGACCTTGCACTCGTTGCCTATGGACAATTCAAACAGAGTGGCAGTCAGTTTATAACAAAACCTTGAAATTTCTACCCACTGGTAGATTCTGGTGACTCTGCCTTCCTCAGCGATAAAAACAAGACGATATCTTTGAAATTTTATCGAAATTTATCCTCGATCGGTTTTAAGCGTTTGCAGTCTGTCTGTTTTTTCATGAATCAATTATTCGTTTTTGTGTGGGACTGACAACGATTGTTTATTTTGGTTTCGAGTAAGCTGACCTGGAGTTATTTTCATTCTTCCCGTAAATAATCGCTAAAAGCACGTATTCAGATACAACGTCTTCAAAATATACTACCACTGGAAAAGTTTATAATGGGCCTCTTATAAGAGAATGCTAACAAATTCGTGTCTGACTTGTAAGACTGTTGTGCAGACTGACCTTTTCTCGGGTTTTCTCTCTTCTGGAAAACGGTGTATGCCTACCTCAGCTAATAGCCTCGGAATCAACGCTATGCTAACACCATTCAGTCTTGTTCGCTAAGTTTATGCAGCACTATTTTGGGTGGCTTACTCTCATAAACTACATAAACCGTTGGACCTTTGAAACCTATCACAGCCGTTCTGTTCGCATAGGTCTTCGGAACACACAAAAAGGCCATTTAGGTAAAATTATCTGGAGAAAACGCTACGGGTAGTGACACGAAAAGAAGCCCACATATTCAAAGTTGCTTGTCGTGTTGCTTTGCATATGAAGATTTTCAGGACGTCTTATTGTATAGTTGAAACAAAACGGAAAAGCAGGCAGAAGGTCATATATTTCACCAGGTTTTACGAAGTGCCTGAAACTACCCGTAGAACGGCTATTTTTATCAGAGTGGAGAGTTTTGGTGTAGTTACTGCACGAGCGACGTGCCAAGATAATTGCAGTGGTCGTAAAAGTGATTTGGTGCCTGAGTTCAAGATGTATTGTCAAACAAGAGACATAGGGGTTGGAACTGGTTTGACTGAGCCAAACAGGTACGGTCGAGGCCAGGATCTTGGCAATTGTCTTGAAGGATACAATGAGACTAGCTGCAGTGTACGTTTGGGAGTAAAGTATTTTGATAAGTTCAATGAAGAAATTAGACGTCCATCCTAGTGTCTTTAGTCTCTGGATGAAAGTAATCGATAATTATATTATGTAACCTTTGCCGTGTGAATTAACTTATTGTAACTTGCCTACGTACCAGGATTCTTACATTTCTTCTGGGTTTAGTTTTCTGCTAACTATCCCTAGTATGGTTATGTGAAGATCTAGTTGGGTTTTACCTGCCTAGCTTGGAAACCACAGCAGGTGAAGTTGAGAGGACTTCAATCGATTTGACATAGTTGCCCAATGTTTTCGAATTTATAGTTATATGGTTACTGTGACGAACCTGGTTCCCAGCCCAGCAAACGAGATCAGTCAACACCTTCGCATTTCCCGATGTAGAAACGGTGGATCAGATTGCGTATTGTTAGCAAGAGCATATAACACCTTCCATTCAGAAGACTGTCATAAGATTCTGATGAGGTCGAACAAAGCTTCAGCAGTTATATGGGCTGTGAACGGACGGGGATGATGCTTTGGGCCAGAGAATGCGTCCACCGATTACCGTCCCCCTGATTGTTTTCTGTTTTTACCTTTACCATGAGGTGGGCGTTGTTACCAATACTGATGGTTTCTTTCTATTGATTTTCTGGTCAATAATGGCTTCGGTAATGTGTTTTGCTGTAAGGAAGTGGGCGGTAATGGGCGATAAAGATATATTCACAGTCCAGACGTAACACACTACTCATAAGGTTACTGAAAACTGTCCGATAGCCAACGAGAGATTCAGTTGGACTCAGCTGAGTCTCCCGTCAAAAACCAGATTCGTGTGCGAATGAGTGTTTGTTGAACCATATTTTCTGTCTGCGGTGTTCATGATCAGTGAGCCGACAGCCATCATCGTGCTGTCTTGAAAGATGCCCTCCGTATGCATTTATTGTAAGACATGGATAATAGATCTTGGGCGTGAAAACAAAACAGAACGGTCTACTCCTGTCCATTGATAGTGAATTCCTCTTTTCACTGAAACATCCGTTTGCAAAGATGCGCCTTAGTCCAAGGAGCCGTGTCCCTCGTGGTGAGTGTTGGTTTGTTGGGAGGACTTGATTATAGACCTCGTTTGCCATAGGTTAGAAGACGGGACTTATGTGTTGAGGATCCCGATACGGAACTTTGAGTGACGCGTAGGTTCGACAATCCCGAATATCAAAAGGAAGAAGTGGTTTCGAAATTCTACGGTACTATTTACACAAGGATAAGCAAATGTGTACAACAAATCTCAGTTGTCCACGTTCGTAGCGTCAACACGTGCACAGGTCTCTCACTGACCAGCACAGAGCAGTGTCGGCGTCGCACACCAAACAACGGCGAGCGGAATGATGGCTTAGCAGTATGGGTTGCGGTCGCCCCTTCCGACGACAGTCTCGTGACTCTCATTGGCCGTGCGATCACACGGAACTACTGAGAAAACAAGTCAAGGCAGGCTCAGCAAACGGGATACGAACGCGCATGGGTAAGTAGGTCAGCTGCGCACATCCACATACACAAGTGTCGGACGGGACGGCCTCTGCGGCAAGGTGAGTGGAGGGTACGGATAAGCTAAACAGCTGGAGATCAAAAGTACAGAGGCGGAGTAAGCAATTGAATGGGGGAATTATCATAAAGTCAAGTTAGATTCAACACTCTGTGACTGCTTTCTTTCTCATGAGAATGAAAAGCATCTGACAGCAGCTTACCACGTTTGTGATACGTGACTATAATTATTACCAAGGCTAATGAAGTAAGCTACAGGTCCAAAAAGTCCTGCCGATACTTTTGGTTACACCAGCGAACGGGTGAGCATTAACTTGAATTGTGAAAAAGGCCAAAACTCTTGGTCCAATACGTTGGCAATATCGCACCAAAAGGAACAAGTTTCCCGTGCAGTCAAGACATTTTTTGCTGAGTTTTGAAGCAAACTCCACTCCTCCAGACTATGAGATCTCGCGTCTTTTTGGTTCGTTTCTCATGGCCTGGTGTCTATCACCCAAACCTACACTTTAAACTAGCCACTGTTCTTTCATGTACTGTTATCCCCAAGAAATAAGGCTACGCAAGATTGGTTTGCGAAATGTCTCTTGGACGCTGGTCTACCTTTGAATAGATCGCACACTACATCGCGCCCTGATGGGGAGCGCAGCTGTATAGCCCCCGGGACGAATAGGCTTTCTTCAGGGGGTTCTCTTTAGGAGGTATTGGTTTCTACCACTTTTCATTGTCGTACCTTTCATTTTCTCTCAGCCGCACTGTTTTTACTGTTCACATATAAAAAGAGAAGGAGGGTGGCGTCATGCATAAGGAAATTAGGCACTTACATCACGAAAAGTTTGTGAATCCCTGGTTCAGCTGAAGACCTACCCGGTGAATTACAGTGGTTTAAATGAATGAATGTGTGAACTCATCTAGAAGGCATGCTATAATTTCAAACGAACCGATGCCCTCATCACCTCGGATCACTCTCTAGCTCACCGCTGTAACTCGATTCGTAAAAAAACGGGTTGCTAAACCCACACTTGTGGTTTAATCAGCATGAATTCAGTTGACCAGTAAGCGAGTAGAAAGGCTGACGATCGATGGTCGAGAAGTTTGCGCATGTGCTCAGTGGCACGATCAAATTTGGTTTGAAGGCCAGGCTGTCAAGGCCTATAAATAACTAGACTTTTTTGCACTTTTTTCCGCAGACAGATTTAGTGCTGATAAAGGAGGTACAGAAAACTAAGTGAAAATTGGGAATGCCCACACACCTGCCAAATCCCCTCAATGTAACTGATGCGCTTAACTTTTTCACCTGCTTCAAATGGTCATAAGAAGACTGTGTGTGCGTTAACGTGAGGTTACCATGTAACATGTTGAGCGAATTCTGCATGATCGTGGGACAATCAATAAAAATTTTGGAGACGAACTTATGGGCCACAGAATTGATGCAATGTACACAACTGGCGGTCCTACTGTGAGATTCTCTGGATTTTATAAACGAGTCACTACATTACTTAAATTCAAGAACGGATTCTACAACAATATTCCAACCTGTAGCGTACAGTTTCACTCACAGTATGGTCTGAAATTCATTCTTGACAATTAGAATCCACGAGTACGCATAGAAGTGAACTCCAAAAGACTTGGGGGCGAGATGGCTCAGTGGTTAGAGCGCAAATTTACTGACCGGAAGGTCCGTGGTTTGAACCCGACCTCTGCATCTCGACTTCTCCTGTCTAGGCTTAGGCAACTTGGCAGTATCCCAGCCCTCGTGCTTCCTTCAGGTGGCATAGCAGTAAGGCACCGAAAGGATGTTACAGCTGAAACGATGTGTCTTGCTGTACAACAAGAGTTTTAGATTACATGCAAAATCCGCACCACACGTTTGTCTTTGCGGAAAGGATCGATATCCGGCTTTTTTTGGTGGTTATGATACGTAAAAGAAAGTTTGCCAGCAGGGGTCATTTAGTTATCCTTAGCTGTCTACCAGCAGTTGTTTGCTGCTCTCGTTCAGTGAAAACTGACAATGTACAGGTTTAGAGGATCGGAAGCTGTATATCCAGGGTTGTCGGTTCACTAGAACTAAAAGGATGGCGTGGTCCTGTAGAGGTTAAGTCAGTTGCTTTTCAACCAAATAAATGTTTTGTGGTTATCTCTTCCCAGTTTCGTTTCAGTTATTGAATCCACTAATAGCTGGTAAGATCACTGAGGTTGATATAACTGAAAACGACCAGTTGCCTTCTGGTTGCATGCAGGATCGTCCTCATCCAAGAGTTATGATCAGACTTGGTCATTTTGTAACTCTATAGCCTACGAGCGTCGTCCAACAAAGCTGAAATTGCTTGCAAGTCGGTCCTTCGTATGCATTAACTCAGGATCAAAATAAAATTATCCCTCCACCATGTACGTCTGCAAACCTGCTGAGTTCGGATCCACAGATTACCTCTCTGTTCGAGTCAGATAGCTTCATCTAGATAACGCAGTTAGGGACGTCCCGTCAGTGGTCAACATTTCACTTACAAGACTGTAACAGCATTATGTGAAAACGGAGCTACGCGTTGTGATAATTAGGGCCCTGCTAGTATGGTATTGTCAAACCTCTGGGCCTGAGGATTTAGAAGGTGGTATTGTAACCTAAAGACAGTCCCAGTATCATCAGTTTGTCTCACCGACCCACAGTGCTTACAAAATTTCCGTGAGTGACGTTTACTACCTTCAGCTGCATTCATTTGCACAAAGTAAACTGGCCGAAAATGTGGTCAGCCGTGAACGTAGTTGATCGCCGTAAGGTGTAGTTTTCGCAAACAGCTGCCAAGTCTGAGCAGTAGGGTGAAGGCACACAACATTGCACCAATAATATTGGGAAAAACGAAGGAGGAAGGTCGTCAACTTCCCTGTGGATATCTGTACTAGTGTTTGAGGTACAGGACTTTGCTTTCAAATACAACGCAACCAAACTATTCTGCCATTAGCAATGGGTTATCTGACACTAATGAAGCTAGATCAATAATTTGTCACATGGTCTGGAATGGAGGAGTCGCACTTTTGCCACAAACAGAAGAAGGTATGAAATCCAAAATCAACGTTTGTCCCCGTTAGGTATGAAGGAATGACCTTTTCATTGGTCACAAATATTCAGGGCCTGTTGATTGAACGGCATGACTGGTGAACTGAGTTTGATAAAGAAAAAACACCACTGGGTACAAGTATGTTTTTTTGCAGCTATCACACCGTTATTCCACGGTCGAAACCACGTGAGTTGAAAAAAACACGAACCGTACCAAGAAACATCAACAAGTTTGAAGGAACGAGCTATTTATCACCAAATCCATAGTTTGTCTTCTGTTCAGGTAAATCTTCAGGAAACCATAAAGGTGCTTGGCGTGAACAAATATTAACACATCCTTACTAACTTAAAAGCAGATGGTAAATCACACTGAAGGCAAGCTTGACCTGACTTCAGGCGTGTTTCTGACTGGTTGTTCTGACACCGCATCATCCCAGCTCGTGCTCAGGTAGTCTCTATGTGATTGTTACATCTAGTGGCTATGTATGACTTATGTATGACTTATTCTTGCCTAGCGCCAAAATTGCACAGCAATGCCACCAAGTAACCTCAAACTCCAGTACAAATTCTGTGGGCCCAAACTCCCACTGCTACCGCACCACAACCACACACACTGACTCTGTCGGATCAATATGCCTATACCTACCTAGTTTCCGTATACCGAAAGCTACCATGGCAACTACCTTGACAACAGAACACTATACGTGGTTTGACCAACACGGACTAGAAACAAGCAGTAACTGACAATGTTTTGGAATATAGGTAGCTCGGGTGCGCTGCTTGGTTGTTGGTCTGTTCGCCGATCTTGGCAGTTGGATTGCAAACGTTTCATCACCAATCGAGGTGACATCATCAGTGCGGGGTTGAGTGGGTGAAATCCTCCTCTTCTGCCTGTGCTTATATGGCTTCTAAACAGCATCTGGTAGCTCTGAAGGCGGTCTTCGCGTAGTTTGATTGGTCCCCTGTGAATCTGGGTTGGTCTTCATCTCTTGTGTTTGGTTGGTTCGTTGGGCGCATTCAATTCGACAGTTCTGTCCTATGTGGCTCAGAGTCCCGTGACTGTGTAGTTCTTTTGCTCGTAACGGTTGATAGACTGGGTCAATGTCGATGTGTTTATTGATCGACTTTTTTGTGGAGTACCACGCCTCGGCAAACTCTCGTTCCCGTTTCGTTCTTGCGTGAGCAAGTATTTGAACATTGTCCCAATTGAACTTGTGTCCTTCTCTGTCCTCGTGGATTGAGACAAGTGACATTGGGTCATGTCTTCTGCTGGCAAGCTTGTGCTCGTGTATTCTGGTAGCGAGTTTTCTTCCAGTTTGGCCAACATAGTGTTTGTCGCAGTCGTTACAATTAAGTTTGTAGACCACGTTCGTCTTCTTCACTGCATCCAACCTCCCCTTTGGTTTCGAGAGAGTTCTTCTCAATGTGTTTGTAGGCTTGAAGGCGACTGTAATTCCATGTTGCCGCAAATGTCGTGCAGTCATCTCCGCGACGTTTCTGATGTACGGCAGCGTAATCTTTCTCTGTTCTGGTTGTGTTGACAAATCAGCTTGGTGTTGGTCTCGTAAGCACCTCCAGATGAAATTCCTTGGGTAGCCGTTATTCCGGAATGTCTCGTAGAGTCTTCGCTCTTCTTTTTTCTTCATCTCTGTTGTGTTGCAATGCGTCTCGATCCGCTTGAATAGGGTTCGAACACAGCTCCGTTTGTGGCAGTTCGGATGGTTGCTGTGGTAGTTGAGGATCTGATCTGTATGTGTTTCTTTCCTGTATACTTCAGTTTGTAGTTGGCCGTTTGTTTTCCTTGTGACGAGCACATCTAGGAACGCCAATTTGTTGTTCTCCTCCGTTTCCATTGTGAAGTGGATGTCGGGAAACACGTTGTTCAGCAGTTCATTCGCTCGTGACAGTTCATTTTTCTTTACAATAGCAAACGTGTCGTCCACATATCGTACCCATATTTTTGGTTTGATATCTGGTAGCACGATCCGCTCCAGTTTCTGCATTGTAATTTCCGCGATGAGCCCAGAGATTGGTGACCCCATTGGCGCTCCTCTGATTTGTTCGTAATATTCTCCATTGAACTCAAAGTAGGTTGTCAAGCACAGATCTAGTAGTTCACATGTTTCTTCTCTCCCGAGCGTTCCGTTGACGTTTCCGCGGTTGTCCAGGAGTTCAGCAAC
>SJOL01009151.1:384171-459869 GCA_004794785.1 Opisthorchis felineus
GCATTTAAATCAATCGATGTGAACAGCGAGGTTACATCGAAGGACACCATTATTTCATCTTCTTCAACTTTCACGTGTTTAAGTCTCTCCAGAAATTGTCCTGCATTGTTGATTGAATATTGGGACCCATTGGTGAGATATTTCACCCGCTTCCATAATTCTCTTGAAATGTTGTATGTGGGTGTTCCTGGTAGTGAGACAATTGGGCGTAATGGTACCTGGACAACAACGTATTGGCGTCATAGCACGAATTCGGTTAGTTTGTGGAGGCTCATATCTCTGCTTGCACACACTTCAACAGAAGAGTTTATCACTGGAATTCTCGACTGCATGATTGTGCCGGCTGACGCGTCAGTCGCAGACAGACTGTGTTTGACCTTCAGACGTAAACTTGTACTTTCTTGATCTGGCCCCTCGGACTCATTGTCTGTTTCAGGTCCTATCGAGATTCCCATCCTTAAACGTACGTTGGCTGCGGAACACATGACAACTGAATTCGTGTCATTCTGCCAACATCTCATAACTGCTTGCCCTACTAAATAATACTTGCTGAATGGAGTATGCAGAATTCAATGTTCTAACGGCTGCAAAATCCAAGCGCATCTCCTTCAGTGTATTTTAAGGAGAAAAGGCAGATTTTTTATGAACCGTCCGATCTGATTTCATGTCACACGCAATATCGCAGCTTTTCTATCGCACCTATGCGATAGACATCTATCCGTTCAAGGTCGACTCACAGCAGCTAACATCTGTCTAGGGTGGTGTTTTCAGTGAAGTCGCCGATCACCAAGCCCAATGTGACCCTGACTACAGACTGCTTAGACGGTACGTTGAACGTGTCTGGTAATCGGATCAGTTTCTTGGATAAACATTAACAGAGTTGAGTACCATTCACGTTCGCTAAATATTTCAATAAACAATCAGAAGACGCGCGAGTTTTGTCCATCAACTGGAGGCAAACCAACGGTAGTATTCAGGATTTCGTAGTTAGTCCAGTACCTGGTGACTGTTAGATGACCATCAGATTCCGAAAATCTGAATGTTTATCACCCTGTGTCCTCAGTGAAGCTATGGAAATATTCAGGGAATGATGGTGTGCTCGTTCAGCTGAAGTGTATCTTCGTGAAAGCCAGCGTGGAGAACCAGTTGACTGGACTCAGCTAATCGCCCACAAAAGAGCCGATAAAGCCCCAACCCCTATCCCTAAGGAATGATTTTTATGGCACCTACGGAATCATACGGGAAACACGCTTCGGCTCCCGAAGTGACCGGTTTACCCACAAAGGGGAAAACACCTAAGTACTGTGTTAACTCTCTAGAGTCGACAGACGAAGTCGTATACCACGAGATCACGCTACCTCGTGACGAAGCATGTCCTCCATGAATTAACCTTGACTACGTGGACCGAGGCACTTCATGCATTTTCAATACGGATTAGAGAGTAAATGAATCATGCGTGATACCTTCATAATTATCAAGGTCACGAATGTAGTTGCCATCACAATGAAATGCATCTCCCTCCCATACCTAACTTCTTTCACGGTTTTTATTTAGGCCTAGCCAGGTAGCAAGAAGTAGACTGACTGCCGACCGTTATGTAGGTTCAGCTCTTGGTCCCTTTGTGCAGACTTCAGTCAAAACGATATTGAATCAATAAAACACGAGCTCCATGAAGGGTTAAGAAAATTTCACCGTACACGAACCGATGCCTCTGGATATATAAGGGCGGCAAAAATTGCATCAGCGCAGTAGAAAATGAGTATGAAAAAGTCCCAAGAGGGGATACCTGCTTCAAGAGTATTCAGTGAGCCGCTACCTCGAGGGTGGAAAGCTCCTCTGTTAGGTGAGATAGCACAAGATTGAACACTTGACTGTTCAACCTCCTGACAGTGCCAGACAGAGGGTCCCCAAATTAGCGAAAATTGGTTTACGGAAGCAAGAGGTAAATAAATTTCCTGAAAAGCCCACAACAACTATTCTTGTTGTGTGAGACAAACCTTCATTTACATTAGAAATAAAACACACCAAACACGAACAGTCAGCCGTGTGTCCACCAATCGCGTATAATCAGTCCGTTATTGATTGATGTGCTACACCGACTGTTTAGTCGGCTCTTTATTGATTGTGTCCTCTCACGAAGTAACATTGACTTTCGACCGAACTGGTATGCAGATGAGTCTATTAGTCGAATTTCGTGCAATGTGGGCTCAATTAGAACATAAGATTGACAGAAACTCGGGGACTGCACCTGCCTGATGAGCCCGAAATGGAAGGGTGAAACCGATCGTGGGCTGTCGGAGAGTTTTCAGCAATAGTGTGTTATGTCTAACATCGACTTTGTTCACATTGGCAGTTTCAAGTCAGAAGTTTGGTGGTTTGATATTTTATTTCTCAAGTCAGGTTATAGCCTTTCTGGAACAGTTTGGAGACAATAAGTCCATTTCGAAGGTAAGCGGTAACACCTCATCTGTACTAATCATTAGGCCTCGGATATGTAGTAGGAAGTTTAAAACTATCGACAAGACAAATTTAGCCATAGAATTCCCAGTGGAATCATCTTCACGATTGGGACGTCTTAGTCAAGCTAATTAAGCTAAAACAGTTTGGCTGTAAAGGAACGAACCAGACAACTACCGGTCTACTCGCTTGCGAATAAATGAACCAAATGACGTTAGGTCAGGCATTATTCAATGGACTAGAGTTATCCAAACTCATCGTATGACGTTTCATATCCTGATAGTTGCGTTTTATTGTTTCATGAACAGTTTGACCAGTGAATCCGATGGCTCAATTTGACCTACATTAACGCGCTAGTAGTCGTTTATTAGTCCGAGCGCAAGGTGGCCGAGTCCCACACGTGACGGGCCCAATATATTGTGTTTTGGTAGCCATCGGACCCGCGAATGGATATTACGCAACTATGGGTGGACGATACAGCTTTACTATTCGATAAAAATGCACATAAGTATTTCACCATTAGTATGTACATGAAGCAGGGACTCATGTTGCTGTTGGAACTGGGGCATATACCTGTTCGTAAAACTCCATCCCTAAAGCACTTCTGAAACCTCGTCAAGCAGTACAGTTTGCACTATTAGTTCCTGACCTTGAAGCAGAGCAACACATGTTCGGTCGATCGTAATTGTGTGATGTGGCTTCTTGCCTTCCAGCTGAAGTTTATCATCTGACATCAAGTCTTAGCAAGACAGAAGAAAGAAGAAATAAATTTTCTTCACCGAACGTGGAATCCATATGCATCAATCTTCCCAGTAATCGTACCAACTGAGCTCGGATAACCAGACTTCCAGATTAGCTACGCTGTTGAACTGTTCAACTGTGTCCTACAAGACACCTCTGATCTTGAACCCTAGCTTTGCAGTGTTTTATGTTCTCAAGCAAGCAATCGCACACCAAAACCAGCGTAGCTATCGACTTACTCTTTAGGTCGTTGAAATGTGCTTGAGTCACGAGCTTGTCAGCAAATGTCAAATTTCAACATCTGCACGCTATTTTTGTTACATGACGTAGAAAGTACATTGACGCAGAAAACAGAATGCAAAGGAAATCGCTTTCGAAAAGTCACATCAGACAAATCTGCACTGAAAACTATTTTATCAGCACCGGAGTCCGTTTTAGTTAACACGGCAGCAGAAAACAGCTGCTCAGTCAGCTTGGACCGACAAAAGCATCAGCTTACAAACGCTCTGCAAAGGTTAAACGAAAGGTCATTGTACGAACAACCAGACGGAAATACCGGCCAGTCACCAGACTCAGAACCCCTGCCCGGTACTCCTGGTGTGTTGTTCCCACAAAGATGAAGACGTACAACTGGTTAAACGCAGTTGTTTCTGTTTACAAAGTCCAGGTTCCAAAACTAATTGCATTGACTTCAACTATCTACAAAATCCGTTTATGAAGTCCTTTGGAGTAGACTACGCACACTGAATAGAATAGACGAAATCTGAGCCACACCACATCAGTGTCGAGGAAAAATCAATAAATACGAACCAGATAAAAGTGTGCGCATATGCATGATGACTTTGGAGTCCGGACTAACTAAATAAAACGGGCCAGAGTAGGACATTTCAACCGATTGACGCAGATCTATATGGGTTGATCGGTGCCACGGACTTGGTTGTGTGCGATGTTGTGATTAGATATCACACACAAAACTAGCACAACTTACGTTGTCGTCCGCTGAGATACCGCCATTTTTATGTGGTTCGCCACTCTAAATGATTTGCGGATATACAGGACAAAGGTACGCACTTTAGTTGGGTGTCTCATAGAGCAAAAAACGAATCCGAATATCGAACGTGTTAGTTCACTCGAGCTGCGCCATCTTAGTGGCTGTTAGAAGGTTTAAATGATAAGAACAACAGTCAGGTGAAGAATACGGTTCCTTAAAATTCAGAAGGAATGCAGACAAATTTACTAATATCCCGCCAACTTATCGGTTCGAAAGAGAGTAGCTAATTACTTGACCGAGAATCAAAGCCCCTTCAACCCATTTCCAAGATCACACAGAAAATGGAGGGATTAGGCTTTGGCCTCCATATTTTTAAGTGTCACTGTAAAGGCTATTACGTCCATCCAGATGAACGGTGCTCAAAACATGATGGGTTAATAGTAAAAAGCTGAAAGGGAGGATGTAACTTAATTGCTCAGGAGTGAACCCTGATTGAAAGCGAAGTTCCGCTTGTTTGACATGGTCTTTAGACATAAAACAAGCGACTTGGCAACGAAAGCTACACGTGAGGTTAGTTCACGCACAGTAATACTATTTTCCAGAGAACAGAGATCGAAAAATTTGTGTTGCAAATTCTTCATCTTCACCTCTGTTACTGCAGTTAGTCCGTGATTGCTAATTTTGTCTACCTGCCAGTGCATGGATGGTACCTTTATCACGATTTGTCAACTACTGGACCTCACCCGAACATGCTTGTGACATTGGTCAATATGCACCCTACCTGAGCAACGCAGAACAGCATAACTGAGGTCGCCATGGATGGAATGCTTGTCAATGTAGTGTACTAGGCTAAGTTACCAAGACGTAACCCCCACCCCGCAACTACCGCCTCCATCTGGTCACCCAAAGGATGTCTGATTTCATAATTCTGCAGGAACCACCACCTAGATTTGGTAAGGGACTGCTTCTTGGTAGGTACTATTTCACTCAGTCTACCGGTCAGGACAGCAAGGCCATAAGGTCCACTGGCTTCGACACAAATACATTCCTGCAGAAAATATCCCCCGACAGATGGCCTGAGCAACGCCCAGCAGTTCTTGTGTAGTTAGACGGAGTGACAGGCCAGGACTAACCCTTCAAGTCATACTCAAGCAATAGTTCCGTTGGCTTAGATATCAGTCACAATAAACGCCATAAGCTGAGAATTCTTAACAATCAGCCGAAATCACGAAGTGACTGGCCATTGTGTTCTTGAATTCCTAAATATCCCCATCCCACAAAGTGATGTCGCATCCATTCCATCTAGTCTATTCTTGCACAATTAGAATTAGTTCTAAGAGCGTCGAAAAAGTTACTCGAGGCACACTTGACACTGCTGCCGGTTCAACAATACGGTCAACAGCGCAGACCACAACCGTGCAGAGGACCTACGGAACGCTCTCAAGAGCGACTGGAACAAGCTGTTCTAGAAGTAACGACTGTCATTGTATCTACTCCGCAGACGCTACAAAAGTACCTAGTCACGCGACTCACTTTCCGGTTTAACATGCTGACAATCCTAACAACTCCCCAGATGAATTTCCAGCAGATGCACTATCTTCATTACTGCACCGTAGGTGTAGTAGAATGACCAACAATCACATTCGTTGGGAGCAGCTACAGTGAAGATGGAGCGGACGAGTGTGAGGTATTACAACCATGCCATCACTTCGCGGAGGAAATGCACACCAACGCAAAGGCGCGCAACAGGGAGGCCAAGAAACGCACAAGCCAACTTCGTGCCATACAACAAAGACCAACAATTCCTGAAACACCGTGCACAAATGGAACATCTCTGACCTGTTACCAAAGGAAATTTAATAGGCGATTTTATATGTTTCGTACATTACTGTTCGAAAAAGATAAAGAATGTCCAGGAGGAATCTAGTTAACGGACGAGAAATACTCCTGGGCGGCAACCGGGTCTGCTTTCATAGTCTTGCCTTTCGGCTTCCAATTCGCTGGACACACATCGCCATGTTGTTCATGGAAATGAAAGGCTTCCAACAAGCGGATTGCTTCTTCAACAGAACGACCAACTGGGCGATCGTTGACAGTTATCTGGCGCAAAATACCCTTCGGGTCAATCAAAAATTGTCCTCTAAAAGACAAAAGGAAACCACAAATGAGTAGTGTAGCCAAGCTAAGTGAGAAGATTCTGGAATGTTAAAAGTCAAACACCTACCGAAATGCGTGTCCCTCTTCCTCGTCCAGCACATGGTATGCGCGAGAAATCTTCATGTTCTTATCCGACAAAAGGGGAATGTTCATCTTTCCCAGGCCACCAGCCTTTCTATCCATCTTCGTCCATTGCAGATGTGCATAGACAGAGTCCGTGGAGCAACCTATGATCACGCAGTTTTTGGACTTGAACTCTTCAGCAGCATCACTGAAAGCAATCAACTCGGTTGGGCAGACGAACGTGCTGAAACGCGCAAACAGCAATGTAAAGATGCATTACCACTAACGGAGACACATCGGGTCCCGCCTAAATGTAATGACGTACTGTGGTTCATTTACTGCCGTATCAGCACGCACCGGACTAGAGTGACGAAGAGACTATGTTATCTTTCCGTGCTGACTTGGATCTCAGGTGTTTACGCGAATAGACTCCTAACTGAGATGATTTTTTGAGCATAACAGTTCTCCGAAGTCGAACATGTGGTATTTTTTCAGAGGTATGTAAAGTAACCATGATGCTGGGCGGCTCAGTTAGTGCATTCCAATTTCGAGATAGCTCAGTGGTTGAGGCACGTACTAGCCGGAAGGTCCATGGTTCAAACCCAACCACAGCGTCCCGACTGCTCCTGTCTAGGCTTGGGCAACATGACAGTATCTCAGCCCCCGTGCTTCCACCGCGTGGCATGGCAGGTAAGCACCGATAAGGTGCCACAGCTGAACGATTATTTATTTTTAGTTCCGAGATGGAAAACTAATTCCGAAGCTGAACACATTCCAAACACTGCCTGCGAGTTCCAGAAGACAAGAATATCAATGAACAGCCTGCTCACACCGTAGGCCTTAAGTTATACATCCAGGAGGCACGTGTCCAGACGCATCCAAACCAGCTGGATTAAACGTGATAGGACTCTACACAAGCGGAGCAGATCTTCGGGGGAGTCAAACTACTGGTTCATTTCAACCAAATTAATCAACCTAAGCGAACAATAGGGCACAAAAGGGGACTAATCCCCGAGAGCCTATGCAGCCAACAGAAGGAAGTATGACTCAGTTTTTTATCACGCACAAGTGGTGGACGTGGGTAAACAGGACCCGCTGTCAGGCTAGCTGCATAAAAGATAAACAGAAGGCAGCAATAAAAGTCTGCCGTAATATCCACAAATTACCTTCATTGGATGAACATTCGCTGCTTTTTGGACAAATACGGACGGTCCAAACAAGCGGTTCGTGTGGGCTAACCTAATCCGGTTCATAGACGAGCCCCAAATAGGCAAAGTAGCGAACAATCAGAATCTGGAACAACGGTGATGAACGCCGGCAACTACGCCCAGCTACTCAACAGCGCCCAACTGCGGAACAGCGAGGTTGCTCGCGAAAATGTCACAACCTTGACCAGTGTTGGAGGCTCTCAAGAACCCGGACGGCATCAGAAGAAATACCTGATGAGCTACTGAGTGAATAACAGTATGGCAAGAGCAGACTGTCTATGGAAATGTGGATGTAACTAACTCAAAGGAATAAACTGTCCTCTGTCTATCGCAGGCTAGTTATTACCGCTATGGAGTTAACGAAAGGACTTCAGCCGGGTGTCATCCACAAATTCAAAATCCAACTCACAAGTCCAGTGGGTAGAACAGCAAAATGACGTATTTTCCACGATAATCCTTTAGGCTGATATTCTTGAATTCGCCATTAACCACTGCCATTCCTGAGAACTCCGGTGCGGGTTGGTTCGGCAGAAGAGCCATTGCGCTGACTAGACTGATCGTGCACACGATGATCAGCACTGCGTAGCCCATTATAAAATTCAGACTAACGAAACCTTAGCTGGACGTTAGCGTCGGCCAATCAGCTATAAGATCATTTGTTGTCAGTAGACGGACAGACACGCGTAGAATTCAGCCTACGCCGATGGAAACGTTCTCCTCGCCTGTCTGTATCGGAGTCACTATCGAACCAGTGAATACCGACGAGGTCGCTGCCTGCAATTGGACGATCGAACTCGTGGCCGCTTGACAAGGTCGTGCGGAGATGGGTGGTGGGGTCAGCGCACTGCCTCGTCAGGAGACGAACCAATCGATGGGTCGAGCTGTGGCAGTGGTAGCGGCGGCTCGCTGACCCTTACTGCGCCCTGACAACGTAGAGCGTGAAATGCTGATCTTTCTTTTTAGCTGAACGACCAGGATACTATGCTGCATTATGTCATCTGGTTTGTAATAACAATCAGGAGTCGGACTGCAAATCTTAAGCTTATTTGTGCTTCGATTAGGAGCATGGCAACAAACAACACACACAGAGGGGGGGTAAGGCAGGTACGGTCAGTTCCAGCAAACCCTGTGCACACAGTTTCGACCACTGCCTCGATCACCATTGCATCCAGAGTTTCTTCAATATGTGAAATATTAAGTGAACTGAGCGCATGACGCGTCTCGCCAATAAGCCACGCAAACGATGGTTCCCACTTCTGTGCCTCCTTCTGGTCGGCCTGTTGCAGTGACCTTCGTAGCTGCTGAGACATACGTACAAGTAGCAGCTGAGAGGCGGCCATCCGCTCTATCGATGTAAGTGTCGCTGCGTTGTGAGTTGATAAATGGCTTGTTGTTGAATGGACCTGTTGGGGCATTCAAGGCCAGAGAATGGTAAACATGAGGCCAACCCCCCCTATTATTTGGATGAATGCGCATTCTGACTTATCTTCCGATCATTCCGCTTTTCTCAAGTTTTTCGGACTTTTATGGATTATTGATGGCATCGGCGTTTGTTCCCTTCGGTACCCCAATGGACAGCATAACTTAAGTGTGGTAACTTCACGGCGACGAAAACTTACTCAACAGATAACAGGGCGATTTACATGCTGATATTTTCATCGTGTGATCAATCCTATCGGTTATCTGTCGCATGGTTGTTCATGGTCGCATCTAGTCCACTCCGACAGTGCATCGGAATTCGGCAAACGATTAAATCGAAATTGTGGACTACAGATACCCAGGAGCTAGGTTAACATATTCGAACTATATGGCGAAGTAGAGGTCGTCTGAGAAAGACTGAACAAAGACTTGAAGTACTTCTACCTTGAACTTCAAATGTTCACTTACCACAGGTCTTCGAAAGACCACTAGATATAGTTCTTCCGTTGGTCGATCCTCAAATAGGTGAACTCCGCAAGATCTTTCTGCTTGCACATTCACTTCTATAGATTTGAAAATCTACATTTTTAACCTTCAGAATACATCAAAGACTTGCAACCATTATTGCCTCACTGTGTTGTGTGAAAGGAATTCGTGGTGATAAAGAATGTAGTTGGTAGTTTGTTGTTATATACCCGCCCCAAGTACAGGTCGGACGTTGACAAGAAAGATACAGCTATCGCTAGACTTCCACCTGCTCAACAGTCAGTCGCACTTCTGTATCAATTTGGGTCAAAAAAAGAGTTTATCCGGCTCGTTCCGAGCACCCAACACCTGTGTAGTATTTTTTTTATTTCTCCTAGTCTTACATAACAGTAATTGTAAAATTAATGTTTTTGCGATTTCTTCTTCTGGTCAGTGTAGATCGAGAAATCATAAAAGCCGAAAGCGAGTGGCCCATACAAATACAATAAAGATAAAGTGGAGCCTGCAGGTAAAAGTGTGAAGACTGTTCACGTCACGATCGAAGCTGGCGGTCCACGCTCAAAATGCGGTAGTTTACTCCTTCACCTGCTGTTGTACAGCAGAGTACTTAGGGCGCACTGCACAACAGCTACGCAAGTGAATAAAGAAACGCAACCCATTTTGGCTGATAACAGGATCAAGGAGGTCTGTTACTAGCACTATGGTCGCTCAGTTGGCTGATGCGAGTCATGTGATTAATTCTGACCACGCTTTCCGAATACTGAACCAAGCGTCTATCTATCTACCAAGATCTGCTCAGTATCAATGTCGGACCACAGCTGAGGCAGTCGCAATTCACTCACGAAACCCGAGTCTGCCGACTTAGAAAGCGTTTGTGCGTGCATTCAGTCTTCCATGGTCTGCTCACGTGACCGCTGTCCACTCAGGCCAGTCGATCGTTACGTAAACAATTTTCACAATTTACTCGCAGACTCCGTTTTATCCTTGTTTTACTTGTATGGATAACACGTTTCTAGTTTTGTGCTCCTTCGATTCGTATTGACCAGGAGAAGAGATCGCGAAAACAGTAATATTCGTCAACTTGTGTTCTGAATGGTCCTATTTTCTTATTTTCTTAACCAAACGGATGAAGTAAATGAGAACAGTCAAGTGTTATTCCTAAAGTTCATGATAACCATGAAGTATGTAGTATGTACAAAGTCTGCGGGACATAAATATGATGATGCTGATTATGAAGACAGAAGGCGGACATTCCTGAAAAGCAATTCGTCTCATTCTGAATGGAATTCGTCACGTGGATGTGATACGATTGGTCAAGTATTCCTTGGTTTACCGCAGCAACACTCGGCCACTAAACACACTTGCGCGCATGGGCAACAGTGGTGCGATCGATCCTGCTTACTCCATCTGATGAGTTCACTTTGATTCCTCCGTGGTACTTCTACGGGTAAAATTCACTTTCGGCAAACCGACGCCAGTACAGTACCTGTTCTTACGTCTGCAAGGTATTCAGAATCATGCTTGAGTTTATGAATACCTCACTGATTGTTCTACAAGTAGTTCAAATCCTAGTAAGACTCGGTGCCTTTTTATTTACCAAACATTTGCTTGAAACATGTATCACCCTATGCTTTCTTTCTTCTGTGCCTTCTGTCCTGGTAGATGAGCGTACATCACCTATCCAGAACGGTCGGGATCATCTAGGAGCCTCGAAACTTCGTGAGATGACTGCCTCCGGACAACCAGATGATCAGCAGCTAATTGATGACAGAAGGAAACGCGGGACGAAACCGACCGATCGCACTGAAGCTCAGACTAATCGCGGATTACCAGATTCTGGTGGTAGAAAAAAACAAGGGGAAGCATTTCCCATACCTTCCGAGGAAATCGTGGGTGGTTTCTTCGGTCCAACAGACGGAACGGGAAGGGAACGGGGTGTAGCTTCGAAAAAGCCACGGGAAATGGATGCGCAACATTCTGGTATGCCCTGTTCACTAACTTGTCTGTGTCGGAATTTTTTGGCCGCTTAATCCACTGTATATCTACTGGGTTCGTTCACATGAGAGTTTGAAATGACCATGTCGCGTACAAATAAAGATACATGCTACAATAGAGTTTCTAGGGAGTATTTCATGAACCTCCTGCGAGATTCTAATCAACAACCTTCCGGTTAGTAGTTGAACACTGTGCCACTCAGCCGCAAGCATGTACGACAGGCATGTACGACTAAACTTGGTAGCGGTTGGTCCTATTAGAGTATTTGCCGTAAACTACTTCGAAATCTGATTGGTAGGGTATATGCAAACTACATACAAATTACATTCGTTGAGACGAAGCAAGGAGAGTCATCAAAGTTCCTACGGAATCATGGAAGGGTTTTGGGGATATATTCATCTAAATTTGCCAACAGTAACAATCACACAACTGGTTAGCCACTCGTGGCAGAATCGTATGGTGCCCCATTACTAACCGGAAGGGTGAGTTCGAATCTGTTTAGTAATCCATAAGGTGGTCACTGGTGGTGATTTTCAACAAGGATGAAACAACTGTATAGTGCTTTCCGCTTCTCAGCATGGATCAACTTCAAGTGCAGGGTAGAAACCCAACTGAAACTTCAAAATCTCCTCACTACTTACAGGGGTGAGCAGATCTCATCAGATATGCAGCAGACGTTCGATAAATACAGTTCGCATTTTATTGCCTAAAATCAGAGAAAATGTTACTGTTGGAACCCGGTGGGCGCTAAAGTAACATGGGTTATCAAACGACAAGAATACGGATAATATGCGGGTCTAAAAACCCTCAAAACCGAATGACAATCCGGTGCACACAGGAATGACACACAAGAGCTCATCACATCAGCAGGGCGCTCAGTATTCGCACAATGGAATTGAATTTTCGAAAGCTCTGACGTGTCCCTGATGAGCTAAAACAGGCAGGCAATTGAGTTAAGAATACCAGTCCAGACTTTCGAACCCCATCTAGGCATCCCGGGGTCCCAGTGCTGCTAGGAAAGTATTCCACCAGAATGATTGCTTCACTGGACAATGAAATTTGGCGATCTGCAAAATAATGAAGGTAGATTAGAATGGTTTTTGGTATGAGCATATACGCAACAAAATGCAACATTTTGGCGTAAAAAGCTTTATTTCATTTGCAAAGATTTTGCAGCTAGGAACATTGTGCGGCCAAGGAGCCCCCATTAGCAGTGCATAAACTTGGCCGTGCCGCGGTTTGAATTCCGGAAATCAGACATGCAAGGCGAGCATGTTACCACCGCACGCTGTGCGCACCCGAATTATCACATCACAACAGACGAACGTGTTCACGCTTTAGCGACGTGATTGGTTTGTCCGACGGCCCGAACACCGACCCAGCAACTGTCCTGGTAGTGTCGATCGATTGACCCGCTTGTCAAGACTTCCAGGTCAGGTAGCGCCACGAACTCTTGAAACCCGCTGGACAGCTTTTGATAAGATGCAGGTGATTGAGGGCTTGGTAGAATTGAAGTCCTCTTGTTTGGGTGCCGTCACAGGCAATAGGGCTGATAACAAAGTTCAGCAACTGATTGGTTGGAACAGATGAAGGACGAGACGCGTTCCACCAGTTCATTGGCTTAGCGGTACTGATGGATCCAGCAAAACATCGCTAAACCAGTCCGACAGTTGATCGATGTGATTCACTCAGGCTGTAAACTGAAACGAAGTGGTTAAAGCTGGGTCAGCAACAAAAGGAGGATTAGGACAGTGACAATGACGGGATGGGTGCGACTGAGAATTTCCCATCTGTGAATGGTACTGGTCAAAATCCGTCCAGTAAAAGGAAGAACCTTAGATATGCTGGTATTTGGTGCCAGTGAACTTCAGTTCTAATAAACGAAGTTACACGCCGATGATCAAGTCCATCGATCAGTGGCAATTTTAAACAAATTTTACTCCAGACCCAAGGCGACAGCTAATGCATCATTGAAATCTATTGCAGAGAACGCGTAGGACGCTACTTTTTCAACGACATACTGTACTGATGAGGCATGTTCATTTTTTCTTCGGTCCATTGTTAACCTTTGGTCTGTGTCTACATTAAAACCCATTTAGGCTCGGTCTATGGGTTCATGAATGACCAACAGACTGCTGTACACCACCATGAATGTTGTAGCATTTGTTGCCTACAAGCGCGTTTTTCTGTTTTCAGGACGCGGAAGCAAACGGGAACCGAAAACACGACATCCTCCTCCACCCGAAGCATCCGGTCGCCGTCGCGAATCAAAGGAGAACGGATATGCTGGAAAAGACAAGCTATCTTCACACCGTCGCGCTGAACAGAGGTTCATAGGTAGGTCACGATTTCTTCCAAATTAGTCACATGAATGTCTTTTATACAGTACAGCTTCTTAAGTTTCTCCTTCTATGAGGTGAGACGGAACCAAGGAAGCTCAGGATTTTTACTTAAAATTTTCATCCTGTCAGTGAAGCCAATAGATGCTGAGAAGCCGGGAAGCATTGTACAACTGTTTCATTCTTATTGGGAGCCAATGACTCTGCTGATCAGCCGTTCGTGGCCAAACAGTTAAGTGTTCAACCACTGACCGAGAGGTCGCGGGTTCGAAACTCACTGAGATTCCTGAGATGCGCACTGCTGGGGATTCCCAAGAAGAACGAACACAGCTGTACAGTGCTTCTTGACTTTTCAGCGTAGATTGGTCTCACTCACGGGAGAAAATACTGATTGAAAATTTCCAAATATTCTCACGCTACCATTAGACTCAGATTTTTCTCAGCCTCTAAGTTCCCCATCTACCCAGTGAAGCCTCTACAAATTTGGCTTTAGTTCGAGTAGTTTGTGGATAAAGTGACATTATTGGATTTCTTCCGGCTGTCGCGTAACATTCATCTCATACATTCACCAAATAATTTTATTTTTCCACCCATTCCTTCACATATACAGTGGAAATTTTTAGCTTTATTTTCATACACATGACACTGGATGGACTGTGAAGCAATTCTGTTGGTGACGATTCTTACTACACTGTTCCAAAGACCACATTTCTATCGGGGTATAAGCTTTTCTGATGCAAAGTTTGTAGTCCAAACCTGCTTGACAGCCTTACCAGCTGTGAGCATTTACGAAGGGCATGAATGACTTGATTGCACTGGTACGACTGAAGCAATTCGTATTAAGGTTTTCCCATTTTTCGACCGGATGTTTCCGTTGTCAAACTGCATTAATTGGTGGGCTCGGCGAATCAGTACAAATTCGGCATCAATATTCAATGGGATACACTGAGACTTACAAATAGTTCAAGAATGGAAGATGTTTTAGGTGACATAGTAAGCGACGCTGCGGAAGACAGTCCTAGGTCGAAAAGATCAAGAGGAAGAGAAAGGCAGTAACATTAAATAGAGTAGGGGGGATTCTTCTGAGAAGGAGAATGAAACAGAAACGGGCGAATATTCTCATTCGCACACGAATTTGGTTTTGATAGGAGAATCAACTGGATCCAGCTGAATATCTCGTTTAGGATTGTCCACTTCTGTGCAATTTGGACTCAGATAGAATATAAGGTTGACGAAAAGTCGGGGACTGTGCCCACCTGATGAGCTACAAGAAGGGCGAAACCGATCGTGAGGTGTCGAAGAGTTTTCAGCAACCGTATGAGTAATGTGTTACCTCTAGAAACAGAAATGGTTTATGGCCTGTTTTCGTCAGCAGCAGATGTGTCCAATCAAGGGGCGTTCACTGGATCTCTGACGACAGAATAATCAACCTGGCAGATCTTTCAGAAGGCGATTCCTTAGACGAGGTGCATGTCAGGCATCCAAACATATCAGGTTTTGCACAACAGCGATAGAACGCAGAAAATAAAGGAGCGATCTTCATAGTGCGTATATCGAAAAAAAACTAGCGAGTGAATCCAGACAGATTGAACTTTATTGACGGATCAGGGCCTACGGTACGGTTACCGGTTAGGAAGACAAGTATTTCAGATAACCGTGTTATGAGTGCCAAATCTACAATTATTTCTAGTATTTGGTCTTTGACAGTAAGTTCGCAGGGAGAAGTGGGTGGAGTAAGGCTTGTCCATACTGACACAAATGTTTGTTTGTATCCAAATACTCAATGTCGAACGCAATGGTCTTTTGCACCATTCGAAAAGTTACCCTATTCCCCACAACCGAGGACGCCTTTTCGTTTTTTAAGTTCTAAAGAGTTATTCATGGAACTTCATGACGGATGGGTTTTTGTGTGAAAGTACTTCGCCAACATGGTCATACGATTTATTTCTAATCAGAAAGGGTTCACTCTGTAAAGATGGAGTTCCTTGTTGCGGGTGCCTGTTGTTGGTGGGCCGTTTTTACCAAGCTCGTGATTGAACAACAACGTCACAGTCTTAGTGGAACGCCCTCACTCTCGTCGCTCATCTTACTTCGTCAGTTGGGCTGAATGCCGAAGTCCCGACAATCAAACCTGTTCAGGTGAAGTTGAGGTAGGTAGATTGAACCACTAGATTCGACAACTACGAAGCGGTAGTAGGAAAGATGTCTTGAGTAGTTACTTTTTCGGTCATTTTGTTGGAATGTCCTGCAGAAACGACCAGAGTTCATCCACTAGAGGCTAAACCGGTCACCAACGGAATAGCGTTCCCTTTAGAGTTTGCAACTACTGGAATTCCCACCCAGCCGATGTAGCTACTGTCTCACCCCTAGCGGTCCTCAAACAACGACTCGACACACACACATACAGGAACTCCATTCTGTGACAGTTTAGGCATTTAGACATCCAATCCAACTCATCCCTTATCCGTGGGACTAGAGAAACTAAGCCTTAATGACCCCACACTGCTCCAACAAATTCGAGCAAACTCTGTGCTGATGTCTTCTGGCATATATTGAGGAGGCTTATAACGTAAAGATCAATAAACATGGGCCACAGTGTTCATCGATCTCAATGTCCAGGCCACTTTCGAAACTCTGCTTAGATGGTTTCCGCCACTTGCCTGTGCATTAAACTCAGGAGCGTACAATAATTTCGAGTCGGGTAACGATGTAGCATTATCGAGTGCACACGACACAAGGTACCATTTAAAAATACTTTACTATTCAGAACATGAATAATTAAACCAAAGGAGATTGAACTAAGGAACTTAGCTAGGTGAGTCTCAGAAACTTTCAGTTTTACATTAAAAACCGTCCAGGTTAGTCCCAACACATTTCCATAGTCTCAGAGAAACTGGGTTCTAGAGAGGGCGTTCCACTAGAAGGGAAACGTAATATGGAGCGAACAGTGGATAGTTTATTCTTAGGAAGATGCATGCTTTTACCATGTTTTCAGGATATTAAGTCAGTCTTGTCTTCCTGACTGTTAACAGACGAAGATGCGGATTATGTAAATGTCCCAGGATCGACAGCCCCTGGGGCCAGACCACGGGAGGAAAGATCCAGGCACAAAACACACGAAAGCAGTGAGCATTCGAACGAACAAAGCTCTTATGACCCTCGTGTGACTGATGGGATGCAGGATCTTCCTCCAGCGAAGGTTGTAATGAGGCGTAAGGAGAAACCGGGTGAAAAGTCTCAATCACGTCCAGCCCTCAGTCCACGTAAAGCAGGGATATCCGTGGCTCAAAAAACACCAACCGAACGTCCGGCACCTCCTCAGGGTTATCGCACAACGCGAGATGAATTCGACGAAGACGATGATGATGACCTTGAGGATTCGGAGGAAGAGTTGAAACCACCTGCATTACGAAGTATTCCTCAAACTAAGAAGTCCTCAGATTCATTGGTACGCGGAAGCCAACCAGGTAAGGACTTTCAATTGAACGATTGCTCTCACTGTTGTGGTACTTGTCTGATATTCCGGTGGCCTAGGAGTGCGTTACAGTTGATCGATTCATTGAATTATTGAACTGGGCTATGCCGAGCTTAGCAACTGGCCTGAAATTATCAGTGTGCTCATCGATGTCGCCTCAATTAGCGAAGAAGTGTTTGGACCAGCTGCTAAGCTCAGTGAACAGGTCACTCGTCACCCCGTAAGCACAAGCAAGCTACATATTGCCTGTTTCAGAGGGGCTTGATAAACAATCGGTAGTTTTTAATTGGGCCTGATTCTTTAACTAAACTATACGTAACCTAGGGAAGTTGAGCAAAGTGAAGTGAAGACACTTACTTACTTACCTGTAGGATGTTGTGGACTATGAAATAGCGTTCTGGTCATTCACTAAAAATTTACGTTTGCTTCAGTAAGCAGCCATCCTAAGCCCTGAGAATTCAAGGAGGATGTAACCTTGTGTATGTTTGTTTCATCTGTCACTAAGAAAAGCTGTTCTACGCTATCCGTGTTAATCCTTTGCTGTACCGACTTACCGTAGCATTCGATGGAGATTTCACTAGTTATCTAAGCTTAATCACTAGGAGGTTTAGAATAAATTGTCACTTTGACCCAAAATGCTCTTATTAGAAATGATGAATCGCTCATTCTTTAAAAACGGTCTACCTTGGTGGGCACATTAAACCACCTATTTCAACCGAACGGACGTCCCTCTCACGGCACTCTCTGATAGGTGCACTCTTACCCAAGGTGACAACTGCTTTTTTATTTGTCGCGTCTAACTGACTAGGAAGACGGTCAGGTGCTCGATCAACCACATCATCAACCCAGAAAACATGTTTTTCATCGCATCTAACAAAACAAAGTGTTTCGTATCCGGATCGACTTCCAAAACCCTCTACATAGGTTGACTGCGCAGTTTGAGATAAACTGATCAAATGACTGACTGATAATCGGGAACTACGTTTAATTGATAAGGATGAAACCGGAGCAGTATTGCCATAATACTTACTTGGGTTAGTATTCACACGGTACCAAGTAGCCACGAGCTCTGTTTTGCACGCAGCAACTAATACTAGCCGACAAGAGTGGTGTGTGTACACGTGTCTGTGTTAACATATCCGGCGCGCTGTCCACTGTTTTCGATCACTTCCCGACATACTGGTTACGTAATCAGTCTGTAACTTTTGGTGAAACGTGTTTTGGATGGTGCCTGGAGATTTGAACCGAGCTTTATAAAGAAATATAAGCAGAAGTTACGAATTTTAGTACTATTAGAGGAATACTTCACAAAGCTGTGAATTCAGGTGATACGACCATATACGGGGAACATAATGAAAGTGTGTGTGTGCGCGTGTGCGTGTGCACTTTTACTCTTAAAGTGTGTTGTTTATTGAGCGTAAAACAATTAGCTTCATTCACGAATCTTAGTAACCACAACAGAAGACGGAACGTTCTGCGGGCTAGCGCCATTTTACGCACTTAACCAATCGCGAATAAATGGCATGTGGGATGCAAACGGACGTAAAATTGGGAGAATGTGACCAGATGGCCTCTAACTTTGGCCGCGAGAATCAGGGTCTTTTTGTACACACAGGCTAGACATATGTCTATTTGTTTGAAGGAGCGTCAACAGCCACTGTAAAGGAAAAGCTGATATCAATCAGGCACCCGGAGTGAATCAGTTGTTTGACCACACAGTGAATACTGTTGATAGGTCATCTCCGAAATGAGTTCGAATGAGTTTGAAGGGATCGAGCGCTGTGAGTTGTTGGTTCATAATCAAAATGGTGTTGACCATAATAAAGAATGTCGTTGCGAAAGTGGTATAGGCCGTTGCCATCGACCAAAACACTTCAACAGCTCTCGACAACTTTAAATCATGTTTGTTCATTCACCTGCAGCCGTCGTGATTTTGCTATTGAGACAGCTGAATGCAGATGTGAGACACGTAAAAAAGAAAATATACTGCAACATGCCTTACATACGTTGGGTCAGGTAGATCGGAGGAATACTGCTGCGGTCGACTAAATTCCAGCTTTTTCGATCACCAGACACCTAATTAACTGAGGTCATCAGATTATCATCAACTAATCTTTCAACACTAGATGACCAGGAGGACGCCCATTCTGATACGACCTTGTGGTCAAAATAGACTGCATACCTAGTCAGGAATTCCAAATCGGGACGAATGTAAAACACCGTTTATCATTCAAATGATCAATTCAGAATGCAAGCAAGGATTAAGGTTAACGAATCTAGCTGGTACCAGGTCGGCACGAGCAAGATCGAACTATGTGCAAAGTGCGTGAAACACACGCATTTGCACACTAATTTGGTTTTGACTGGAGGCTCAACTGAATCCAGCTGATGTCATGCATCAGACGTCCTGCTTCAGATATGTGCGAAGTTCTTTCACATTTTTACGACAAATCAGGTAATATTCTGACAGGATACGTAGAGGAAACTAACAGGCACATTGGGATGACTAAAAGTGCCATAATCTCCTCAAGTTGGGTGATTTTTGCTTCCTTTCTTGCCTACTTTATTCGACCACAGCCAGTTCTACTTATTTGCAGTAGTCTGTGGCACAATGTGTCGAACACACTTCATGTGAAGGAAATAGGGTGGCTGTGTTTTTGGGCTTATATACATGTTTACTTGCGTCCCTCGCATTCTCCACAATGTTGATATCCTTCAACATTATGTGTAGTTGATCGTTTAGCAAATTTAGATTTAATTTTTGCATTTAATTCACTTTATTGAACAGAACATTACGAGGACCACTGTGCTGCATGAAATCATGAAGAATATCAATACTGTATCAAAAACAAGATAGTCCACTTGTAACCTAAAAATTACTTGCGACCAAACTGCCGTCCAAAATAGGAATAGGTTTCCAAGGCTTCCGAAGCCTTCCCAAACAGGATGAAATCGGTAATAGGCTGCCAGGAGACTTTTCGCAACCTGCTCGTACCACGTAACTTAAAAAAACCCAAGAAAGGTGTTAAGACTAACAAATTAACAGCTGAAACGAGTCACAAAACTGACGCTTACGACGTCTGCATCTAGATATACAGTGTCAGTGTCTGGATATGCAAACAAGCTAGTACACTCTAGAACATCCAGAAACAGCTGTGACGGGAATGAGCAAAGCCGCAGCACACGCTTGCGTGTTTATAACAAATCGCTAACCAGTCCGTTGACATTCCTAGAGGAAAAAGTTGTTCCTCCGTGTATTGGAAAGGTCGGGCGATATCACTGTGTTTACCCTAACCTTCTAACGAATTCTCAGTATTTTGGATAGGGCACTTACTATACTCCTTTCTGAAAACAAGTTCTTTTTATCATAAACTAATGAGAATTAGTGTTTTCTAAATTTTGGGGTTGCATTTCCACCTTAGCTACGCAGCTATGATGCTCTGCTATTTGGTATAAGACTGTAGATGATGTTCTCCAATGGGGGTTGTGGCGACAGAACCAACAAATAGTTGACCAGCAATTGTAGGAGCTGTCTTACCGATTCTTCTACCCCGGACTCAGGAATGTGTCAGCACTGACTGACTAATTGGGACATTGTAAGGCGGATCAAGAATTGATGTTACTTAGCTAGACCAGACAGCCATCTGTGTTCGTGTCGCAAAATAAATGGTCGAATAGGATTTCGAGGTAATGCCTTGCAGGAATCACGTGTACAGAGATCCCTGAAAATGTCATGTATTGTAAACTCAGTTAGTTCATATATTTCCGCACATCATGCGAACTAGGGAGAAAATTCCTTACTGGCAATCGCTTGGTAGCCAAAAGAATGTCTTAACCTCCCAACAATCAATGCTTTTCATGCCCTCTGGTTTTCTTGCACAAATCTCACTCAGAATGCCACTTTGATTTTATTGTTCAGTATCCCACCGGAAAGTTGGAGAAGACCGGTAAAAGCGCATAGCAAATGTTCCCAACGTACCACTTGCTACCGACCATACGAGGTTTCCTCCAGAGAATCAGGTTCCATACATACTGCATCATCTTAATATCGGCTGTGGACCATGCAGGGTTATACACTGGTTTCAATCTCTCATCCACGCATCACAGGTTATCTCCAGATCAAACTTAACACAAGAAAGCAGAAAAAGTTTTCCTTGAGTTTCAAATTCGAAACACCCATATCCTTTTGAATCCGAAGGTCAATGGTACCAGGTTTGCTGACTTATCCTGTTGACTTATCAGCCTCTGTGGGCCGACTGAATTTTATAAAAAGACATCAATTGGACGAGACGTAACAGCAATGATATTGAAGCAGAATGGACGATCTCGAATATAACCTCAAGTGCATATAATGCAGATGTAAAAGACAAGGTTCCTAGAAGGGGGTTGAACTCGCGACCTTTCGCTAGCTAAACGAGCTCTTTACCTGATATGGTGGATATTTTGCAACACCTGGGTATCAAAAATGATGGGCTATAAGGTTCAGGGAGTGATTTTGTTTCAGTATACACACCAGGACACTGTTTGTGAATGTATACTGTACACAGCAGAATATCCGGAGCACGGCGAAGCTTTAACTGTGCAATACACACTGGAAGGGTTGGTTGCTTCTATCCTGGTTCCAAGGAATCGATACTGAACAGCCTTTTTTGTTGCAAAACGTTATGGCGCTGTTCACTCTAGGTGACCCCATGGAACGGCTTGGTTACGCCCTCTGTCAGAGCTGTTCAGACCCAGGGCTCGTGAGTTCAGCACAATAATTCGAAAAGGCCCATGAATATGGACTGAAATCCGCGTTAGTTTGGCCACTAGCACCTGAATGGAACCTGTTCTAGACCGACCAATTTGTGATTACATAACATCGAAGTCTCAATAACTCAACGCGAGACATCCATTCGTGGACGCCAGTGACAGATAGATTTAACACACAATGATTGCGAAACACACAGAAACGCTGGAAACAGAGTTTTACTCCATGAAACGTAGATTGGAAATGATGCTGTAAACATTGTATCTCTCTAATGCGCATGACAAATGAACCGTTTGAAATTTTTCAGGATATACACAGACTTCATACTTAACACAAAACGTAACTGCAAGAGGAACAGGCTTTCATTTGTATCACCCCTGCGGTGCATAGCTGTCATGAAATTCGAAGGAAGAATGAGGATTGAGATACCGTCAGGTTTCCAACCCCAAGACAGATGCAGTCGAGAAGCCAGGTTTGGGTTCGAACCACAGACTTTCCGATCAATAGTTTTACACCTTAACTCCTGAGCCATCTCGAATTCGAGGGAATGTGTCAACAATGACTGATTAATTGGCTCATTTTAATCAGATCTGGAAGTGATATTGCTTAGCTTGTAACCATACGGCGAACTGTGTTCGTGTCACAAAATCGATGGTCGAGTGGATTCTCCAGGTTGTCTCTCAGGTATCATGTGTACAGAGATCCATGAAAACTCCACGCGCATTGTAAATCTTCCTTGTGTGATCAATTTAAGGGAAGGCCGTTTTAGCAAACTTAATTCCATTGTGTTTACCGTCGAAATAATAAACGACGCCTTAGGGCAAAATACATGCTTCTGCATGTACAACTTCCTCGGTATTTATTCAAAGGACGTAGATGACACAGTACATGACAGTACATGATAGAAACAGTACATGATGGACTGCAAGACTGGTCTGACACTTCCTACTTGGTTCTTCTGCAATCTCGTGTAACATGGCATCGCCAGATACAAGGAAATTAAGCGGGAAGGTAAGCTCTTTAAGTTTTAACCCTTCGCTTTGTCACCACCATGCACTGTGAACTATGAATTACGGCTTTATACTAAATGGCGAGAGGCACATCTACTCAACTACTGTAGACATGCCGTCGCAAAATTCAGGGGACAGAAGGCTTTCATGATTCAGAGTACAATGAAAAACGATGGTTCCAGCTGTTTCATCTAGGCCACTCATTTATAACGATTGCGGATTGCCCCGAATGTCACCAACTTTTCTCCGTTGATCAGCTAAACATTTGTGTTGAAAGAATAGCTGTGTGCGATAACAGTAGATAGCGCCTGCCGTCTGTCTGCTTAGCTGTCCAAAACTGGATCGGTTATTGATTATTTGACCCTGCGTTCCTGTTGCGTTTGTCTGTGTTTTCCCCTGCAGTCTGAATGCGCAAATCGATCGATAGTATTAATGTTTCAAACTGACAACCGCTAAAGAAAACCTTCGGTCTAAAGGTAGAAATGAGAGCTTGAGAGTAGCGAGCCGATTCCAGAACGTGGTATGGCAGTTAATGTCAGACTCATTGACTAAGACAATTAATAAAAAAGTAACCGTTCAGCTGCGACACCATTTCGGTGCCTAGCTACCGTGTCACTCGAAGGATGAGGGCTGAGGGCATGAGGGCTCAGATACTTCCAGGTTGCCCAAGCCTTGACAAGAGCAGTCGAGATACAGAGTTTGGGTTCGAACCACAGACCATCCGGTCAGTAAGTTCACACCTTAATCATTGAGCTTTCTCATGACTATTTCTGCAGAGTGATGGTGACATTCCCATACTGTTGTCAATCCCAAATTTGTGACATGAAATACGGATGGACATACATAGGACTACTCAGTATTCAAAATCAAGCAGGGGTGATTGAATGTTTCCCACATTGCAAACAGTTCGCAATAACTGCGGTCGGTCATCCCAGACACAGTAGTTTAAGGACGCTTGAGTTGTTTCACTCACTTAACTTTTGATGGACGTGTGATTTTAAGCCTCATTTTTTTTTTACAGAGAATCGAAGGGGAAGCCTTATCAACAAAAGCGCGTTTACGTAGGTTTCCAGGGTTTCAAGTGATATGGCAACATGTGTCCCCTTAGGGCTACCAACTGTCGGCTTGTTTGTTGGTGTAGAGTTTTCGTGCATCCGTTACTGATCTGAAAGGTGTACGCGGTCAGCGCTGGCTAACAATGGGAAAATGTACCCCTGCGGGGCGTAACTCAATTTCTTCTTAAACAGCGCCCTAAGTCCCGAATGATACAACTTGGTAAAACAAAAATCACTGTATTCCTAATCTCACTGCAGGCCCTACAGCGAAATCCTACTTGTTTTAGACCTGAAGACAAATTTGGTAAGAGTGATAATGATATCGCCAAGAGGCATAAATGCTTTAGCAAAGCCCCGTGTAGCTTCCTACCCAACAGAATAGCCCAAATGCATCGCTTCATGACGGATATCCATGAATCTGTGCTCACTGGCATTAGACAAACCGAAGTTGTGGGTACACGTTCACCCAGGCAGTCTCGCACGTGCTTACGCGCATCTTCAGGTCATAACCCAGACAAATCAATCAGAGTGTAGTCCTAATGATATAGTCATTAAATTGCTTCTGCTGTGCCGCGGTTTCACCTTTCATCGATGGGGACTGTTTGAGCAACCTGATGACACTATGATCCACAAAATCAGCCATCGCATGCATTAGAAAACACACCGATTAGGTTGTCTCAGTTGGTGATGACATTTCCTGCTGTAGCTGCATTTTGTGCTTAGCAATTGAAAAAGACTTAGGAAACGGTTCTATAGACATGTCATAATGATTCAGATAGTTAGTTCACCATGTTCATTAGGGATTGCAATCGTAGCTATATGTTTAGCACTAACTTTTAGACCCGTCGACTCTCAGTCTGGCATGAATTAAAGCTCCGTTTTCAATGTTTCTGCATGTGTCACAACCGTAGCACTGGCACCCATGGATGAATGTCCCACCATAAATTATTCCAACCGGGCAGGTCTCATATCGACGTCATCCATTCGCCGCTCAATAACAGGAGCATGCAATATGCTGACTGCGCTTCTCATGTGAGTGTAATTTGTTCAGCCAGCTGCCGACCTGATATTGTTGGCCAACAAATCGACGACTGAAGTGCACAAAATTGAGTTACTCTGCTGCACTCTGAAGGGTCAGGTGGTGGCGCTAACAAAAGTTATGGCGCAACGGGGCCAGCAAGTAGCTGCATCACGCAGAAGCGGCAGGAGCTGTCTAGCATCCATAATTCGGCTAATGTCCTGAGACCAAGGTAGAAGCAAACGTCTAGTCCAGTGTAAGCTCCACGGGCGTTCCGGATGCTTTGCTGCGGAGCCTCAATTTACCTGCACTTAATTCACTGTCCAACTCGGATATTTGTTCCGATACGCGAACTGAAACGAAATCGCTGTCCGAGGTTTATATAGCATCATTTTATTATCAAGCTGTTGCAAACGCCTTACAGTATTAGCATGATAAATCTCGTCCAGTTAGCGAGAGGTCGCCAGTTTGAGGCTCTACAAGAGATACTGTGTTTTCGTTTGCACTGTGTATTTTTGGGCCCAAATATTCTCCGTCAATCCTACTTGAATGTTATTGTTGCTGAATGTCATCTAATCGACGATTTCCAATGGAGTTCGGTTGGCCTTCAGACAGGCATTACGCAAGAGAAGTCAGCAAGCCTGGTGCTTTTGACCCTTGAATTGGAAAGAATACAGGTGCATGCCACTCCAACTTTCCGAAAAATGACCTCGCCGTTTCAATGATAAGTCTGATCAGGGAAAAACCTATGATGTTTGGATATCGACTATCACATCAAAAGCAACTTAACTCCGTTGCTAACATTACCAGTGGATGGAACCGTGATAGACATAACCAACGTGCAATTCGTGCAGGGCTCATTGCCCTTATTGAGGCGGAACTCATTGAGTTGTTAATAAGTTGTAAGTTTCGATCAGTTATAGTATAATTTGAATGTCGTATTCAAATATGAAGCGGACGAGTGCAAACTCATTGCAATGACACTACAACAGAAATTTTGTGAAGTTCCCCCTAGGATGTTGTCGCTCCGGCGGAACCACTGACCACGTTAGCACATGCAAACAATATTACCAGTGCTGGTAGTTGAAGCCCATCAAATTATTCACCTTGCTGATAGATGAACGGTCTCCAGGACGATGTAGGCTAATGCGGTAAAGTAGCAGTGGTGGACTTGTCTTCTTTTTCTCTGGACAGGTCAGTTGACTGCATCTCCCCATCTGCGTGTTCCCCGGTGTTAGGATGCAGTTTTGTTTAGCTTAGCATACGCTAACCGTTTCATTTACGTAGATGAAACGCGATGATATCTCACTTAATTGAGTTGATGTCGCGGTCATAAGGAGCTAGTGTCTTGAATGTTAGTCCAGAGCACTTCGTATTAGGATTTTGATGCGCCTTATGGAGTAGTCCTTAATGTGCCCTATTTTTTGCCCAGTGAAGGAGATAAGACAATGGTAGAAAATTTTCGGTTCTCTCCAGGGGTTCTCCACGGAGGCGACTGCCTATTTCAATTGCTTACTGGCGAAACTATTGTATAGAGTGCCGCTCAGAATCATGGTACCCAGAAGTGAATTGCTTCACTTCGTTACGTAATAGTGTGGAGTTTTTTGTAACGTCTTGAAACAACCCCGATTAGGGCAGTAAGTTCGCATCCCCACAGACTGATAGCTAGTCTCGGTGGAGTTCTGTTGTCATCCTAAGCCTGCGAACGCAAATCTACCTCAAATTGTGATAAATCAGCTGATCAGCTCGGGCGAACACACACGACCAACAAACCCAATGGAAAAACCGGCGCTTGACAATGTTTTTAACAAACTAACCGGACTGCTCATGACATATATCTAAAACAAAGCAGAGTGACATGATTTCCGACCGTGGTGAGTAAAAGTACGGACCCCACTGGGAGATATATCAAATTTACGCTTTCTAAATTCCCCAGTCACAAACGTTCGTTGCCAAACAGCATACATTTGATTAATTGATGAGTCTTTTACACGATTGCTTCTAATGCCACTTGAGCCTTTAACTATCTTGTTGTGGGTGGTTGCCGGATATGTAGTGTTCACATTAGCGAAATACACTCATTTGCAAACAAATTTGGTTTTGCGAGAGACCCACCTGGAACCCAGCTGAATCTCTCGTTTGTGATGTTTCCAGGCAACTGAATGTGCTGCACGAGGCCGCCTCATGTTTCAGTTGCTACGATATTCGAGATATTGCGTTACATGCATATTCGTAATGTACTACTCATAAGGCTGCTGAAAATTCTTCGATAGCCCACTACCGGGTTCTCCCTTCTTGGGGCTCATCAGGTAGGCGCAGTCCCCGAGTTTCCATCAACCTTATGTTCTGCTTGAAGCCAAATTGCACGGAATTAGCGAAATACACTCATTTGCAAACAAATTTGGTTTTGCGAGAGACTCACCTGGAAGCAAGCTGAATCTCTCGTTTGTGTTCACATTCATATCACCCTCGTCCTCGTGTGCTGCGTAATTATTCTGATGAATCCACCCTAAAGGAGGGACTATCCACCGTACTGATGAAAAATGACTAAATTCACGTTCGCTGACTGAGTTCACAACAGGTTTTACGTGACACTCCGTTATTTTCGTTCTCAAAAACTGAATGCACCGACCATAATCTGCATTGTTTCGCGCATTTTGACTTGTACACTTGTTCCAACTTCACTTACATTTCTGGCTATGAATCCGAAGAAAAACCGCGGATTGTACACGATTATGTAGGCTTAACTTCAGTCTTGACCTTTAACCATGGTCGTAACAACAAGATGGTCCACCCCCAATATACACCGTTGTTCGTGTCCGTCGGTTGTTACCCCGGATATTTTGGTTTTAGCTATTAGCTAATTGTCCGTTTCTTGTCTCATTGTAGTAGGATGACGTGAGTAAATTCGCGTCTTCACCAAGTCAGTTTTTGCTACCCAGCTTTTATACAATACTTTACAAAATCAGTGTTGTTGCACATGGACTGATGACTGGTTTCCAAAGAAATTCGGATAGCTTGCGTAGGCTCACTATTCAGGAAGAGCTTGGAACAGCTGACATTTGAATTAAGGAAACACAGGTATTTGAAATCCGTAATTAGAAACGGAATTGACTTTGGTGTCACAGCGTTAATAACTACTGACGATCGTAGCCCCCTCCGCTGTGGGGGGGATATAGTTGACTAATCGATACATTGAGTGACGACTAATCACTCAACATAACTAGGGCGCTAATTGGGAGACGAAACTAAGGTGAAATACAGGCGGACGAGTAATGCTTTCCAGAAAACAATACGGCTCGGTGAGTCTTACTCTGTAGTTGCCGATATACATCACCAGATTGGGTCCGCCTTGACAGCAACATCCCGAAAATATGGAATTAGCCCATTGATACACGGTCGTGGTTTCATCACTTGGTTGAAATATGACTTAACCAGAATGCATATATCACTCATTCATGTGCTGAGATCCGCGCGCTGTTACCAGGCCTCAGGTATTTCAAAACTTGTTCTTTGAGTGGTGCGCCCCTTTTATTTTTCGAGATCCGAGGGACAGATAGTTTTGACCCAGAGACTTCACAGGTTAGCATGTCCAGTTATATTTTTAGCTTAGTGACAATACAAGTAACTTGTTCGGGATGTTTGCTATCTAGAAAACAACTCCCGTTTGCTTGAGTCGCTGAATGGCTTTCAGCAGAGCATTGCGTTCTGTTGGCTTCCGATTTGGATGCCTGAAAACTGCGCCATCATTACGACAGTTCTTCATTATTCATAGAATAATATGACGCCTACCTTACTAAAATCTAAGGCGATACCCATGACCCTCACAGTACGAGACATTCAAAGGTTTGAGCCACTTAAGTCCGTGTTTTTACAGCAGGAGTCTTATATGACCGTTAAATGAGACAACGATACTTCACTGAAGCAAAGTAGCCGTTGTAGCAGACGATGCATATGCACGACGGCTCTGAAATCTGGAGTCAACCCTTGTGTGTTCGTGACAGGGGTTACAGGTCAAGAATGAAGTTAAGCCTAATAGTCGTGTATAATCCGAGGTTTATATTCGGAGTCATAGGAAAAAACAATTCGCCTTCGGAGGGTGAATTCGGGACAAGTATGCTGGCCAAACAGACTAAAACGACAAAGTTTACGGTCGGTGCGTCCAGTTTCGTGAATACCCAACAAAAGTGAATTCGTTCAGGTTTCATCGTGACAGTAGCTTGATCAAACATCTCTGATTACGCCCACCGGTGAGATGCGCAATATTTCCATCAATCTTTCCATCATCGGTGGAGGAAACTGTAGCAGCGGGGAACCAATGTATCTTGGTTCACTGTTCATGGTTGTATAACCAACCGACTGACTGTTGTGTACTGTAAACGGTGGTGCAACTTCTTTGTCGGTTCTTGGCTTCCTGCTCCGCCCAATATGGAATATTAAAAAAAACATGGTAACTCGAGGCAGCTCATTATGGAGACCAAGCATGACTCTTACAACTGCATTTACTCGGTCACCACAGAATGTGATGGGGGCGAGAAGGGCCGACCCTGATCATCTGACATTTTGACCAATCAGGGCATGCCTCATTTTGTTCCTTAGTGCACACGTGACATCCGTCCAATCAGCGTGATGTTCGGCTATTGTGACCGCCTCCGGACACTGAATGAGGGAGGACTGTCAGTTTACCGTCCCGGTATTAATTTTCACTTAAAAGCAAGGTTGAAAGGCATCCAAATATCAGTTTGGCTGGATCCATCCATCCCCGCTAGAAGTTGAGGTTAGGACACGCGAAACTCTAATTCAAGGCGTTGACGAGTTGTCATGGGCAACTCACGCTCCATGTTGCCACTAACCCTCTCCGATTTTGTGAAGGGTTACCTATACTGAAGAGTACAGTGTTCATCAATCATCTATCGTCCTTGCTTAAATCAGGGCTCAGTTAGGTCTTCTGAGGCTAGTTGGATTAAGAAAAAAACAGCGACAAGGTTCGTGTCCTTGTGATCAACAATAATCTTGAAAGTATAGAATAAGCCTCCATGCTTATTCCTCCTCAGTAATGGAAACCGGTCCAGATGTTTCACAGCACATCAGAAGCCGCTACCAGAGCTTGTCTAGCAGCAGGAACCAAAGGTGATGACGCTCTAAAAGTTTAAATTCTTCGCCTTATGATAGAGTGAGAATGACTAGTCGGTCAGTCGAAAGTCCCAGTTTCCCTTTTTGGTTACAAAAGCTTGTACAGAGGTTTGCGATAGATTCTCTATTCAGCTAATTACATCACACACTTTTAACTCAGTGAAAAAAACATCAATTTGTGGTCACCAACTTTGGATGTTGACTATCCCCAACAAAGACTGTCAATTATTCCTCGAAGTCAGAATGAATTCGAAGATTTCTGGGGGGGGGATTGAAATGACGTGCTTAAGTTTACTACTGAAGCACTCTACAGTTGAGCCAATAATCCCTTCTGGAAATGTGATCGACGAGGTTGTTTGACTCGCGGAACTTGCAGACATTTTCAGTTTTGAATAGAACTTTCTGTTGGTGCCATGGAGAAAGGTGGCAGTTCACTGTCGCGTCCTGACTGCATATGAAGGCCACCAATAGCTATCGATCGTTCGGTTGGCGTCCTTGCATCAGTTTCGGACACTATGCTTGTTCGTCTGTGCTCACTGCAGCAGCATTCTGCCTGTCCCAGGTTAACCGGTCCATCTATAGCACATTCCTGAGATGATCGGATGTGCCGTGCACTCTTGATCTCTTGAGTTAGTCGCACTGGTGTGCTCTGCCGCTGAAAGGATGGTGCGACCGAGCTCGTGATTACATTTGCCTGTCACACCTACAGACCCGAGGAGAGTTCAGTGTCTGCTGTTCCGCGTGCAGTTATGCGTGCGCCAACGCACCTGCGTGCGAAAATGCGACGTGCAGATTGGATGATCAGAAAACTGAGCAACTGTTCGGCTTTTGAGGATGCGGCGGAGTCACCATGGCCAATTATCAAAACGGTACTGGGTCGATATATTGATGATCCGCACTCACAACAGCAACCAATGCAAGTACAGTCAGTGGAAAGCATGCACCCTTGCTGGACAAAGCGGAGACACTGAGCGTACATGCTAAACTTACCCGAATAGCGTGAATTTTAACGTTTTCACTGGCGTCATTGTGGTCAGTAGTGGCACTGTGGATCAGATGCACACTCTGCCGTGTCATGGTTGGAGAAATCCCGCTAACGTTCAGTATACTAATAAAATAGATACACAACACCAGCTTTTATAACAGTGATCAAGAAAACTGGACGGATTGCTTAGTCAACTAAGTTTTAAGACATAGAAGCATACAGTCAAAACCAATCCATAGCTACAGATAGTCCACAATCAGTTCGGTGCTTATTGAGGTAATCTCAGTTTTCTAATCTCACCACTTTCAAACACAGTTTCTTTGCAGTGAAAAATGGCTACGCGAAATTTCAACGGGACTGGTTATGTGCGTTTTCGCCCAAATATATTTGGAAACCATGAGTTTCCCTATTTCACAAATCTCTTCACGTGAGAACAACTTTTTTCTTTCAGAAGCAACACGCGGCGCGCAACTGCGACGATCCTCGCGCACGTCTCCCCACGACAGGGTATTCAGTCCTTCATCTACGTCTCCAAGACCATATATATCTGGTGGGACTTGGGATCGAGGCTCTCGAGGTGTGCCTTATGGGAGGTACAGGCCAGAGCAATTTCATCCGCAGCAGTACGAGTACGAACGTGCCTCACGACCCCGTTCGAAGCGAGACACAGCGACAAGTGATCGACGAGGCCTTACTGGTGAGTTACTATTTTTGTACTCTCTCTCTCTCTCTCTCTCTCTGAAGTGTTGATGTCAGTGAATTCCATCTGCTTATCAGCTCTAAGACAATCGCCTCCTGTGCGCTGTTTAGCTTGTCTGACCGGCTAGTCTGGGTGCAATGGTTGAACTTTTCAGCCGATCTGTAGCCGGTTCAACTGATACGGATACGTAACGAAAAAAATTAGACTGGTTTGCAAACTTATGTGGATTTAACGGACGTTTAGCTGAAATCCAGCTGAAACTCTCAGTTATGGTATTCTCCAACTGAATGTGTTGCACAAAGGGTGCCTCTTTCAGTTGATGCGATATTCAAGATATCGCATTCTCCTCTTGACGGAGCGCGGAATACGACCGATGAGTTTTCAGCAACTGTAGTGTGTTCCGTCAAGAAGATCCACTCAGATATCGTACCAGTCGAAACAGCACATTCACTCGAGGAATACCAAAAACGAGACAATCAGCCGGAATTCATTGTAAGACGGAAGTAGTGAGCAAATGGCTCTATTTCGTGAATGTGTACAATTTTGGTTAAGTAACGCATGAGGTTGATGAAAAGTCGGGTACTGCACCTACCTAGTGAGCCCGAAGAAGGGCAAAAACCGTAGTGGACTGACTATGACTTTTTAGTAACTTTATGCGTGGTGTGTTCCATCAAGAGAAATTAATCCATACCATGCATTTCCAATGGCTGAATGGACGTGTGAGCAAGGTATACTACCTAGTTTCTGTTGAGGCCAATCAAATACCACCAAGGCCAGTCGCTAATTTTCAATTGAGGTTTCGTCGTCAGCGGAGCCAATCTATGCTGAAAAGCTGAGAAGTGTCGTACAGCTTTGTTCAACCACCGACCGGAAGGTTATTGGTGGGAAACTGGAGGAACCAGTCAACACGGACCACGTAATGTGATTTCTGTTATTGAACGGTGAGTGGTACTATATTCTGTTTACGTGAGAGCGAATCACATTGCTGTTCAGCTGTTCGTGGCCAGACGGTTGCGTTCAACTACTGGCCGGGAGGTCACGGGTTCGAAACTCTCTGAGTTTCGTGAGATGCTCACTTCTGATGATTTTGAAGTGTTGTGCTTTTCGGATTTTCAGCATAGATTGGCTCTCATTTGAAAATTACCAAATCTCCTCACGCCACCATCAACTGCTGATTGCTTACGTGTTTCGCGTCTTACTGTTACTTGGTCGACTGAATGAATCAAGGAAACACCTCACGAACAAGGTAAGAAAACCTCAGCCAGTACACCCTAGGGCGCTGCTTGTCGTTCAGTATGTCAAAATCCCTTGATTTCAGTTTTTGGACTGGATACTCATCAATTTTTTTAGGTCCTACGGATTGTTATCGTAACACATGTCCATGGAAAAGAAAAGTTCGACCCATCAGTACGGCCTTCGGCTCGTTGACATGCTCAGATTGCTACAAACTGATTCGGTAGCATGCTATACTCGTTCAGAGTTCATTTCCCCTAATGCGTCTGGCGTCTGAAAGAGGTTGACATTAGCGATTATGTATCAACTAAACACGGCGCCAATGAGTTCCCAGCTGCAAACGGAACATACATTAGTTTTGACTCCTCGTTGGAATGTCGATGCATTTATACAACGTAGCAACAATCGCGTGACTAGCGGTAAAAATTTCAGGGTAACAGTTGCTCCAGAGAGCAACCTGAAGTGAGTTTTGTCGTGTTCTCATTTTGGGCTTGCGATAAATTATGCCGTTGGCTTAACTCGTGTCGTACTCGGTCACAACCAAGCCTCATTCGCCTCACCTCTCCACCACACAATGTAATGCCTGTCGGGGACTTCAGGTTAACAATAGGAGGCTCATGTAAGTCTCTTCGTTACATTTAAATTCAACATGACACTATCTCATATTGTACATCAGATATAGCTGTGTTCCACGTCGACTTCTGTGGCTTTAGGTCTTGGATCCATAAATTTCATCCGGATCGCCAAGTACTCCGGTTGCTAGTGCTCTATCGAACTTACTTCTCCACGAGTCGTGCCACTCTCATTTTCAAACCACGCCGTTGTTTTCATCCAAATCTAGGACAGAAAGATCACAGTGACAACACCACATGACCCCACTACGGACACATTTGTTTATTTTCACGACAGTTGACTAAGGAATGTGCTGCCAACCTAATATTGTGGCCGACATTGACCATAATAATATGGTCGGGGGCAAGCTAAGAGTACGGAACTGTCAGTTTCGCTCATGAAGCAAAGCATTGAGTAAATGACTGATTGATGGCTCTGCCGAGAACGGTGGTAAGGCGAGCGGAGCGACGTTAATCATGGAAACTGCCAGTGGTTTCGAACGGGCTGCTTCTGCGTTCCAGCCTCGAAAAACGAATTGCCATTGCGGAACAAGGTCATTGATGAACCAGTTTAGAATCCTGTCTGGAGTAGAGACCGTGTACATCCAGTGTACCGTATCCATGCTTGATGCTTGTGATTTGTAATCGATCACGTTCTGATGGTGGTCATTTCTATGCTGTTGGGCGAATTATCAGTCTGTAACATACCCGGACAACTTTCCAACACAATCATTCAGTAAAATTTCTGTTATACAAGATTTTGTCGGATGAACGATGTCTTGAGAACGCTTCTGTGACTTCAAAATGTACACCTACCTTGAACAGATAGAGATCCGTTTAAGGCATGCTAGAAACAATGATCTGCTTTTGAGGTGGTTTGTGAATGTATTGCGGTAAACTGTTGGATCGTTTATCCACCCAACTAGTCCTTGAAAGTTAATGAACCGTTAATGTTACTGAAAGTACAATGTTGGCTGGGAAGCAGATCAATATTAACAAATCAGCTTAATGTCGAAATACGTTTCGGATAAATGTTTACAATATTAGTTTTTTTTGGTGTTGCCCCACGTGGACAGCACCAGCGAGGGATTGGAACCTGAACAGGTTTTCCAGAGATTACGTGCCTTTTAACAATAATAAGACCTTCATGCGTTTTAATCACTCCCGCTTTTATAGTAGGCATTGGTGAGTTCACGTAATGTTACAGGATCGCCAAAATCAGGCAAATGTGTGTCTTGGTTTGAATGCTACTCATAAGGTCGACGTGAACTTTCCGACTAACCACTACTGGTTTTACCCTTCTTCGGGCTTATCAACTTTGTTTTTTTAGTTAAACACTAAGTTGTACTTATACCATTTGCAAATCATTTCGGTGAACTTCAGCTGATCCAGGAAAACCAAACCTGTTTTCAGTTAGTTCCTCGCAAGCTGTTCGATCGAACCGTCTTATTTTTGACACCTAGTTGAACAAGCGTGCTTAAATTTACAGTTAGTGTCGAAATGAGACTTTTTTACGTGTAGAAAACACTGGGAAAGACGAGATTTAGATCAGTGAGACGTTACTTCGGTCCCAGATCAGTATACCAAAAGAGCGGTTGTTAAGAATTGGCAACTCCAAGATCATAACCCTTCAAATACAACACATCATTTTAGTTCATCACGTTTTGTTCAGGGATTATCTAGGTGGAGGTGAAAAACCACTTTGGTTCGAAAATATCTTAGTTTTGATGGTGTAGTTTGTTGAAGGTCACCGTTAGATGAATCATGAAGTTCTGTCGTCAGAAGACTCGCAGTATGAGTTATGGATTTGGAGCGAGCGCTGCGCACTGCGGAAAACGTGTGTGACCACCTGCCTTATCTCACCAGTAGTTGAAGATCTCGAAAAAGAAGACAGGAGATCGAACTGACTTCCGTACAAATCACCGTGTTTGAAACACTGACCAGGATAAACAGAATAAGTAAGTTGCAAGATGCTATCATTCTTAATTTCACCCGTCACTCGCCGACCGAAGACATTTAGGATTAAAGGGGGAAAGGCGTGGTAAAATGAGACAAGGAAATCAAATCAGCATGGCGTGAACGTGAATAAGCAAGTGGTTTGTTTCTGAGGTTCATTTGTAAGCCTACAGCTTTCAGTTCAATCCGGCGGCTAGTAGTTTTGAACCTCCGTGTTATAAAATACTGGTTTCTACTACGTTCGGGGATTCCGTGAGGAAGGCACCGATATAGGTATCACAGCAGGTGAATGGCATCCGAGACGGAATGACCAAACAAACTCTGGTACTGAGTTTGAAATACAATCCCCTGGGTTACGGATGTGAAGTATGATAAATGACTCAACAGGTGGAGTTTAGAGTGGACTGTAGTTTTATTTGGTGGTCTTCAAAGTATGGTCGCCATTGAGTTGTAGGCAGATTACAATCTCTTTCTCCTTAGCCGTGGCGACCAGAGTGGAGGGAGGGTTCGGCTGCCTATGTAATAGTCGTTTCAGAATGCCTATTCACCACTCGATGGTTGATCTGTTGTATAAGTAACTCCATCACTGTAAAGCGGCACGTTGACTAATCTTCGTCACAGAGACGCTAAGGAAGTGAAGTGAAGTGACCGCTTTATGTGGCATTTCGAGGAAAAGTACTTTGCGAGCCCTCATCCGGACACAGATTGTGCACAAACACACTACAAACGTGAGCTGTCCAATTATCCTGGCAATGAACTCACCTCACTTAAAGCAGTTTGTTGTTTGATGCATTTATCTGGAAATTTCGGCTATTTTCCGTCTGCGACTGATGGAAGTAATTTGAAGTGTTAGCATCTTGCAACTTGTGTCTTCTGGCTGTTCTACTGTTCTAATGGAAAAACACAAGAACGACGTCGGATTGTGTGAAATGTTTTGTCACAAACGAAGCCTCAGAGGTCCTACAGATACCCAGTTATTTTGTTGTCCGAAGCGAAAAATGCAACCAGCGTTCATGTTGTCTATCAGTGAGCACCGAAATAGTGCTGTCCACGAAGGAATTCAAAAACAAACAGAGAGTTGTGTGTGGTCGGGACAGTCAATTTTTCATTTGATGAACAGCTGTTGAAGTAAGATCCATTGGATCACACCCTGATTGTATCAAAAAGCTGGACCTCTTATAATCGTCCCAAATGGAAGCGTTGCGGAGACGTCCGCTGCCACGTTTTTTGTGGCAGTTGTTTTGTTGGTTGACTCATATCCTCATGAGTAACGCTTCTCATTGGTCTCCTCAGTCCGGTTTTATAACAAGAGAAATAAACTGATTGCTTTTGGTCCATCCCATTCATGAAGTAATGAAGCGCTTCTAACTTACTGGATCTGAGTCAGGTTTTCATTTGTTTATTCAGTTGGGAAGAAAAGATTGCTTCCAGTGAAGATCTGTCACATCATCTCTAATTGTTGTCAAATATTCCCTTCCCAACTTATCTGAATAAGGTTCGAAACACAGTATGATCATCAGTACCAAACGACGTACACTAAGTGGTGTGACTGGCGTGAATCCAAACCGTGTCCGCTCGAGCTCCATGAACGCCATCTGGTTCGGCGATCATCCGGTCCCAACGTCGTCCGGCGCAGTATCTCCGACAGCCCCGCTTCGGCTATCGACGATTCAGTTGCAAGCCCAAGCTGAACTAGAGCGGCGTCATCGTTCGTCTTCAAGAACACACAGTTTAGACAGGCGTTCTACATACAGTGTGGGTGGCACAGAGAGTCGGCTATCCAGAGGAGAGGTTGAAGGATACGAAGGTATCGGTTACGGATATGACACACGTGGTCGGCTGATACACGGCGGCGCCAATTTACATGAACGTGCTGCAAGCCGTAGACGACGTCTCCGCGATGGACATGAAAGCTTATCTCGAGTATGGATACCACGGAGTGATGGTGGATCGCCCACTCGGCATACGAACGAGCCTCTGCCAAGCGAAGCATCACGTAAGTGCTGAAGGTGTTTTATGAAAGAGTGAAATTGCTATTCTATGTAACATCCGGAAGTCATTGCATTATACTAAATGAAAGTAGCTGAATTTAAAAGTCCAGGAAACAAGTGAATACGATTAGCTCAGTAATAAACCACTACAAACCACCATGGATAATGCCAGTCCATTTTTTTTTGAAAATCACTGCATTAATCCACCTGAAGAGAGGAAACCTCCGGAAAGGAATATTTAGGCATCTCCTGAGAGGAGATCCCTCTTTCGGGAACATTTCGCATGGTCACTTCTCAGGATGGGAAGAGGTTTGTCTTGGGGGATTACTCCATTCTTCTGTGGTTGTTTTTTTCTATTTGTTTACAGGGCTGAACCATCACAAATCCAATTTGGACGAATCGGCGGTTGCCTTTGCTTTACGTGACTTCACATCTCCTGGCGTTCGGTGAGCGTGCATTGCCGTCTTTATGCTATGCATTATTGTCTTTGGTCAAATAATCCCGGAGGTTAGCCTAATACGAGACATCGTGTCGTTCATTGCCTTGAACAACCAAAGTCGTTTTATCTCGACCCTTATTGATAAACTCCACATTTCGACCAAGTTTGGTCGTATCCGTGTCCAATCAAATTGACCCAACATCTTATGAACTACGACGCACACGCAAACTAAATTACTCCCACATTTTCCTATCGGCTTTTCTTTCTATTCTAGTCTTTACTTTGTTTTCTATTGGTTTACCTCACTTTTCATCTCCAGGGACGTTTTATGAGGGACTTGGAGTGAGATACACTCAACTTGCTGTCCACCTACTTCGCCCGGCTATTCATAAGGCACAGCTGACTATCACTTACACCTGTTGATCACTATTTTGTTATAGCCTATTGATTATCTTTACAACACTTTCCTTGCTTCCTTTATATCTGATTATCATGGTGTGACGGAAATGTTTGCTAAGAAAGACCATACACTTTGTGGTGGGAACACATCCCTCAGCCTTTTCCCCGCACGGAGAAACTTTTGCATTCTTGATTTGCATAAATTGATTTCTATAAACAATGGCCCCTGTTGTTGTCGTTCTCCATGACATACACCTGAGTTGGGTGTGTCATTTAACTGTGAATTCGATCGGAATGTGTGATAAAGGCTCACTTGAGAACTTATGTGCGACTGATTTCGCCCAATTTATATTGGTTTGTGTTACCTGGAATTAGCTGAAGCAAACCTGGCCATTCGAAGGAGAACGCAGGGCTAATGGGAATGATCAAAAGAACTAGGAACAACAACAACAACAACAACAACAGGCGTCAACACGTTGACGTCGGTTCTAGGTTTCAGGACTGAATGCAGACAGAGAAAGCTTTAGTCTGGTCCCTACTGCCAGTGAACAGGAGCACCCACTACGTTTTGCGAAATGCTTGAATGACTTTTCCTGGCACCCGTTAGCAGACCCAATGGATTCAACCTCCATTTTCGAAAGCACGTAGTGGTAACGCGGACCTACATTAAACTCGATTCCAACCATTAGAGTTTTTGTCACCCAATTACGAGACGTTCAGTTTATCCGATCCTTCCTCTTTCACCAATGCTCATCAAGTAGGCACACATAAATCATTTTTACAACGCTTTGGTTACCTGTTCATACTGTTTACCCGTGATGGTCACTCATCACATTTACACCATTGATGGATTGTATCATACTTTATGACTTTTGCTAACAGCGGACGAATTTGTCAGGCAAATTAACCATTAGCGTGTAATCGGATCCTGCGTAGTAACATAATGCATTATCCAAACAGGAAGACAGGCACTCTTGAACGAAACTCAAACCCCTGAGTTATCTACCAGCTTAGTTCCCATCGATTCTAGCCCAATTGGTGCAAGTATGCTTTGGGTTGGATTTCACACTGACTTGCCACGCTGTTTGCTCATTGGATTAACGTATGATGTCCTCCATCACCATAAGCATTCCTTCCTATTGCCTCCACAATGAGCCAGGCAGCGGTGTCATCCAGGTTCGGATGATCCTGCGCAGGAACTCAAGCAGTCAGATCGTTCCTATAGCAGTCATCGGTCCGCTTGTTTGCAACTGTAAGACTGTACCTGAAACTACAGCGTTGCTCAGTAGTCTCCTGAGGTTTAGAGCTGTAGGTCTCCTCGTTTCATTTACTTGCATCGTGAACAGTATCAGGATAGAATGTGCTCACCAAAATGACGGATACTGAGGTTAATAGATCACTTGGGGCCTAATATGACAATATGTTAATAACATGACAATAATGTGTTGATAGATAACGGCGAAACTTGCTGTGAGAATGACAACAAACATGGTCAACAGCTGCGTTACCAATGATCAGCACTAGTTGCAGTCCGAGGTTTTCTTTCATCAGGTTCCCAGGTTGAAGCAGAAGTGGTCCCAGGAACAATCAAGTTAAATTCAGAAAAAAGTAGCTCAAACAATAATTTACGAAGTAAATCCACATAATAAGTGCAAATTCATTCACGCTATATCATCACAGTGGTTTGTCGAATGACCTAACAAAGGGACTGGTAGAGAGTAAGATAGTTAAACGGGTGAACAAAGCAATCGTATTCAGATTGGTTTCTAATGTACGAGTAAATATTACTCGCGAAACCATCAATGAATCAATAAAGAACCTTTCTTTAGAAAATCAACAGTGTGTTTCCTGATCCTCAGAGGTTGGAAAACCACAATGAGTCATTTTGAGGGACTTGTAAGTGATTGGACGTGCCACGGTGTACAGTTTGTGAAAAGCTTCGTGGGATTCCGGTTTACCGATTGGCTTTCTTGATCGTCCAAGTCTCTGGCTTCCTTTGATCGTTGTTTGACTTGTCGTAGTCAGGTAGGCGATTGCGTTCTTGTGCGTCATGTGGCTGGATAACCTGGCTTTGCCAGACCAGCCGAAGGCAATTGTTGGTTTTGAGGCGGCCATCTAATTGGTTAGTTGCGCGTTCTGGCCGCTTGAGACCGTTTCTAAGACCCCAGTTGGTGATGCAACTAAAAGAAAAGCGATTTGGTCTTGTTTCCCATGATTCTGAGACACGAAATATGGGTCCGCATTGATAGCAACCAGATCTACAGACGTTTTTCATGAATACAGTATCAGACCGACTACAATATCGTGTAAATGTAACTCGGTACCATGATGAAGGTTAAGTTCGAATGTAGACTTTCTCCTAAATGTAGCGTTATGCGCGCGTGCTGAGTCACTGTGAATATGTTTCATGAAGAATGTGGTGTAACTGTGGACGAGTTTGACCTTCTCTGGCAGGACTGCCCACTGCTGCTGGTAAAAAACCACCCACTGACTGCATACAGCAGCAACCCTAATGCAGTTCAGATCCCAGCATCTTCCTCTAATGAATACAATTTCCAAAGTTTTCCTGATAATTCGGTGATCTGTCTTCAGTTATTGAAACCCTAGTAGATGGTACAGCTCACACTCATTCGGTATAGCAAAAAACCTATACATAGCATCGTTGGTGAACTGTTGGTTTGGATCAGGAAATGGACAGTTCCACGTGTGCAGCCACCTGTGTAGTGTTGAGATTGCAGGGGTGGGGATTTGATCACTGTGATATAGAGTGATGAGGTGATGAAGGTAAGGACAAATAGCGGACTGTTACTTGGTCGGATTGCGAATACTTCAGCTGTTGACTGAAGATAAACATTGGCACAACTCGAAGTGACACAGAGAACTGAGTTCGCTGACGTGAAACACCTATGAGCAGCTGAAATGGATGCAATCCAATGACCTAGGACTCGCGATTTGTCCAATAAACGAATTGTCACGGTCACTCACGCCTCAATCTCAAGTCAGATGACATTACCATTTGTTATCTTTTCATGCAGAGATGGCTCAGTGGTTAGTGAGCGAATTTACTGATCGGAAGGTCCGCGGTTTGAACCAAATCCCGAACTATCGACTGTTCCTGTCTAGGCTTGGGAAAAGTGGCAGTATCTCAGTCCTCGTGCTTCCTTCGAGTGACTTGGTAGCTAGACGCCGAAAAGTTGTTACGGCTGAACGATTTTTCCTCCAAAAACAAGACCAGCTACCCTCAGTAGCAGTGGCGGCATAATCTAAGCCCACTTGCTGTGCCTTTTCACAGCAAGTGGGCTGTGTTGTAATTGGAGTTTCCCATAAAAAGGGTATTTTAGGTAGATTATTACTTTGGGGTCAGATGAAACGGTTTTGGCGTATGATTCTGTACAACCTGCTACCCAATTGGTGTAATAATGACCCATCTAGGACTGCACTTGCGGGTCTTTTGAGGTACAGTGCGCGTGAAGAGCATAAATTAGTTTTTTGATTAGCCATTACGGCGACATGTACCAGAAGACGCGACTATTTGAGAGCAATCAAATGTTTTCTAACTTTTCCACGGTCATTGTAGAGGGGCTGAAAAGCGTGTGAGTCTTGAATTTGAGCATTTTGATCATAAAGACAGAAAGTAGTTGACTGGGTAGTAACACAATATGCGTCTCGTCCTGCTTCAGACTCATGAGGGCCAAGTTGGGGAAACACTTATTAATATGCATCCTACACATAAATGTAGCTGGTAGCCACGTAGAGCTGAGAACGGTTCATCAAAGTGGAATGTGGACGATTCTGCCACACACCTGGTGAGTCTCAAACAGTGCGAAACGCGTCGTGGACTGATTTCCAGGATCAGCTGTCTATAATTGATGATTGCAGTTATCCGACAAATTGTAGTAAAAAGCCAGGTTTTTGCACTTTTCTGGCAAACAGGGTGAAGTTCCTTGTAGCGGATGAAAAAGGTGAATTAGACGGAGCCATCTTGACCTACTTGGAAACCAGCAAACCATGAGGCTTAAGCATTAGCAGATTGACGGAGCTCATCAGGACTTGGTGATAAGTTGGTGTAAGCAGGAAAACTCCTATGAACGGGTTGCCTGTTTTCCACCATTCCGGCGAATTTTTATTACAACTCCATTCAAACTGGCTAAAACAGAAAACTTGACTTTGTATCATCAATGATGGATGGATGCACTAGGGACAAACCGCAGACATTTGAAATCTTATACAGGGCTTCACAGTTTGGCTGAGTGCACACGGTTTTGCAATCACTCCCTCCTAATCCCAGTCATGATGTGAGTGCAAAGTGAGTTTCCATCACATCACGACAGTGTGACAGCTGGCATATCAGTTGGCAACCGCTTCGCTGAAGTGTACAGTTGGTTGGCCCAAACGTGATGTGGAAAATGCCAGTCTGTGCTGAAAAAGGTGTAGGTTCTAGCTGTCTTTGAGGCAAGCAAGTGGTCGATTTCAGAAGCATTATGTTCTTTTTTAATGAAACTATTCACTGGCTCTTAGAAAACAGAGGATGTGAAGAAATTCCTATTCAGAGAACTGCATCGAGAAAACATGCATTCAAAGCAGCTGCACAAGGATTTGACTCGGTTGTGGAACAGCCACACTTAGCTTGGTGACGAAAAACGTACAAGAGTAGGATAGGACCGAAGTCACGGGAAGCGTCAGCTGATAATAACAGTTTTGCTTGTGAAAACAATCCACTCGGTATTGCTGTCACGGAGGAATGTTACGTTAGCAAGCTGTCCAAATGGTTATTCACCGGCTGCGGTCAGGAAGGAATATTAACAAAGAAAACCATTTAAAAGTATCACTTGTGAAGACAACAATGGAACGTCGCATCTGCGTTTTGCACTTCCCGTATATTTCCTAAGGGAGTAATTCTGTCGAATAAGTTTTCTATTGTGCAAATCTTATAAGACGTATTGGCTGACAACCGTGGGTGAAGGGTCCCCAACATCAACGATGGAACAGTCAGATATTCGCCAGTATAATCACACGGAAGGACGCGCCATTTTTCTGAAAGGGCACATGAATCAGCACTGTTCTTGGTCTCTGCCTGCTTTGATGAGGTTGTCAGTGGGACCAGACTGGGTCTTGAATCGGCACTACCAGGCACCGATTGCCACTGTTAAACCGTATTGATGCCCGGCTTGAGGTACAGTGATTGCAAACCATGAGAACGTTTTCCGGCTAGGCATGCCATTCACGAAAATGAAACCTATTGTGGAAAGCATCGTCTGCGGTACGCACCCTTTTAGTAAGTGGCATCCAGTTAGCAATAGCACTCAGGATTACTTGGTATCTATTCACCTTCAGTACTTTCAAAATGTTCATTGCAGAATTCTTGAAAATCCATGCAATAGACAATTACAACCTTGTGTGGTGGAAGTTTACAGGGTAATCGATCTTGTACGGCGTAAAAGGCCATATCAAAAGAAAAAGGATACTTGATTGATAACTATAAATACTCTGAGGTACCAGAGGTTACCGCGATTTGAGGTCGTCAACTGCGGTGAAACCTGCTTTTATGCTTTTGAACGACCGACCACACTTTCGCACGAAGGTAGACAGAAATTGAGAGGTTCCTCTATTTTCACCCTTAAGTTGTCTTCCAGCAGCAAACTCTCTGGCTAACCTTTCTTTCCTTGATGTTGTGTCTTCTGGCGTGGAACTAAACGTTGCACTTGTGTTTATTGTGTGAGAGCGCACGACCTCGTATACGTGACCAACAAGATGCAACGTAACGTGCTCAGTCCCAAGATGGAAAGATATGAATCGCCTCATGTCATTTCACTTCGCTGCTAATGTTTACTTGCATTTATCACCTATTGCTTTGTGCTGGGTCAGGTGACAGTTGCAGCTAAGGTCTTAGTTCATGCAGAATACACAGACGGCTTCCAGTCCAAACTGATATAACTGACTTATTGAATTGTGTCTGCGCTGCGTTTTTGTGAGTAAGGACTTCATTTGGCCAGCGGTCTTGAGATGAACTTAGTTTAGATAGACAACGATCAGTAAGGTAATCACTGTGCCTAAGACATGGCCCTTGTCATGGTAGAAAGTACTGACAGATGTCTGCATGACATTCAAGAGCGGCCGGTACAATAGAACAGGGGATGTAGTAGAAGTATTTCACAGAGTGAATAGGCAAAGACAATCGATATCAACCGCATTACGAAGCTAATTTATCGGAGGACGTGCTTCATATTACGAACATGGCGCCGCTGGCAAGGAGGGCGACTTTTCGAGGTCACTTGCCTGCCACTTGGAATCTTTCGCACATATACCTGAATTTGGCTACAGTTGAAGTGAGAACAAGCCTTGAAACTTAGGGTAATCGATTTAGCGTTCTAACTGTTTTCCGTTTATAAGTTTCGCCTAGCCGACTGTTTCGTTCTTTAGTTGGCTGCATTTGTGAGGATGAAGCTCATTAGCTATGTTCATTATCATCAGACATTAGTTTTTGTACATTCGGTAGCGGTTTCACCCTTTTTTATGGTGCAGAGAAAAGCTGTCATTTTTGTGAAAAGTGAGCTTGAGACAAGCGCAGTAATCTGTTAGGTGGTTGTTCGAATTCACAGACGAACAACAGATCCAAGCGAATCTCATTTATCACCATTCAGACCAACGGCATACTCTGCAAGAAATCGACTTCATCACAGAGTAGTTTACCAGTTTGGCACTTGTTTTGAAGGAGATTTTTATGCAACACACGAACTGCTGATGAGTTCGAATAAGAACGAAGCCTATTTTCACGGTAAGACATTCATAAAATGGCGCGATAATTGGGCGCTGGTTGTGAGGAGGTTGAGCCCTTCGAGAACCTTTCAAGATGGCACTCATTTGAACTTCGTCCGGTGTTTCACGTAGTTTAGTGACATGTAATCACGTTTTTAGCCCATCTTAGACCTCAGAAGTGTTATATTAGGATCAGATCCGGTGGTGGGTAGATAACTCTGTACATATCGAATGGATGGAGCACCAGAAAAGTGCTCCCTTTCGTACTATACCCAGGAGAGTTTTTCCTTTCTCCTTGGAGATCGTGCAAAATTCCCTTATTTTCGGAAACCCGAGGAGAAAGCTTATTTGAGGTTATAATTTGTGTTCAGCACATGTTCATTGAACCAGTGGAAAATGTATTAAAAAGGTAGAGATCTGTGTCAGCAGTTGGCTGATCTGAGCTCGTTTACAACCGTAACAGCTGGAGGACAGAAGCGGTCCTAGGTAATTATTAAACTGGAGGTTACGTACTTCCAGATACCGCTGATCCGATTGATTTCGGTTCCGGAACCATCTAGGCTGCATGGTTGCACTGGATCGCGATTTGCGCAGACGTGGCAGCCGGTCATCATGCGTAGGTAGCGTATATTCGAGACACTTCTGGAGCCAACTAGTCCTATCTCAGGTGGTTATTTAGAAAGCAACCAAGTAGGTTCCTCACGAAAGCTAGTTAGATGCAAATAATGGATTCAATTTCCCGGGACTTCGAGTGTTAAGCCATACCCGGTCATGGATCACATTTGGTCTCTCCACTGCAGACCTGCCTTCAACTCAAGATTATATCGTTATGTGAAGTAGGCCGGTGAAAAACAGTGTGTAGTGTTGTCGATATTATCACTGAGCGTCCGAGCACTAGTCGGAAAATGCTGAATTGATCTTATGTGCTTTGAGCGAGTTAAACTATGGTTCCATAGCTTGAATGTGACCTTTTCACGGTTTTCCGCTCCTAGGTTGTCCTTCACAACTGTCCGTTTACTAAAACATGTATAGCCATCGGCATACTGGGGCGAGATGGCTCAGCGGTAAGAGCGCGAATTTACTGGCCGGAAGGTCCGTGGTTCGAACCCGACCTCGGCCTCTCGACCACCCCTATTTAGGCTTGAGCAACCTGGTGGTATCCCAGCCCTCGTGCTTCCTTCTGGTGGCACGGCAGTTAGGCACCGAAAGGGTGCTACAGCTGAACGATACTGTTCGTCTTGATACTTTCAACTTAGCAGAAGGCTGAACATCGATTCCACTATTTCAGACACGCGACTGATTAGCCATATAGGATTCCATCTGTCATTTATAGGGAGTCGACATGTGCCACAAGCTAACCACGGACCTTTGGTAACAAATACTGCGAACTTTCTTGACGGAACACTGTCCATTAAGTTGCTGAAAGCTCTCCAACAGCACACGGACGGTTTCGCTCTTCTCAAGTCTCATTAGGTACACGCACGCCCTGAGTTTTCGTCTACCTTAAGTTTATCCTGTACTCATTTCGTGAAATACACTCACTCACGTATTAGTTCCCTAGTACTCCACCAAGAAAACATATTGTGGCATCTCGAATATTGTGGGAACCGAAACATCAGGCGGCCTTTGTGCAGCATATTCAGTTGAAGAATATCGTAAACTAGGCTGGGATAGAGTTGTCTCCTACTAAAACCAAATTAGTTTGCAATCGCGTGTATTCTGCGAAATATTGCTAATGTTGTGGAATATGGGTAGCTCCAGTACGTTGTTTGGTTGTGCCAACCTTGACAGTCGTGCTGCAAACGTTTCGCCACCAAGTGGAGAGATCCCGTCAATGCGCGCACTGGAGAGATAGTGATCCTAATCTTGTTACATCTAAGAGCACCGAAGCTGTTCAGTCATGCGAAGCCATAGGGAATCACTCTCATGGGCTTCACTGTCCGGCACTCGGGGAATTTGAGCCAACACTTGTCTCTCAGCTTTTTCACCGCATATATTCATTCTCAGAGCGAGTGTCATACAGCTCCAGTAGCGCTCAGCCCGTCCCCACAGATGAACGACCAACCTGGTAGTAAAAGTCTGATCTGCATAGGTTAATGAGGACCCTCGATGCATTCTATAAACAACATTGGCGAATCCGGGACAACCCAGCAGCTGCCTATCGGATCTTGAATGAATACAGACACCCCTTCGCAGCGTTCCAGAGCTCTCTGATACTAGCTCATCAGACTGCTAAAAGATGTTCTCCCTACGAACATGTTAATCTCGGAATGCCCTCCCTGTCTTCGTAGTTTCAACTGCTTACTTTTGCGTTCTTAAGAAACGAATTAAGGCTTACTCTGAACGCCATTGAGTATGAAGCATTGGTTGTATAGGCACTTACACGCAATTGTTTAAGCTTTTCATAAACTGCGATGGAAATCCTACAGGTAGGTTTAAACATATGATTTTTTATCCTCATCTTGCCGCTGAACTATCGGGTTGAGGTCCGAATCGAGTGAAAACAGGTGAAGTAGTAAAAATCGCGATACTACTGATGATCAGTGTAGCTACCGATCCCTGTTCAACCTGTTGCTGAAGAGAACGACCAAGCTGTACTGGTTTCGATGCTAACGGTGCGTGGCTTTAGTTGGTATTCATAGCAAGCTAACGAAATGATGCATTCATGTGCGCGAGAATTTTGATAGTCCCAAACATGGTACATGCAAATATTATCTGGTTGAAAAATAGTAAACGTATGGAAGGCATGTCTACAGGATGCTTAACTGAAAAACCATACAATTCGAAAAGTGTTGTTTCGTCATTATGCAATCGGCACCATGCTTAGATACAGAGCTGATAAACAGTCACAGGTTTCGTTTTTTGTGATTGATTTTCATAAAGATTCTCCACCCATATGGTTTGTATTCACTGCACGCTATCCAATAAACATTTCAACGTGAAGAAAAAAAGCTGACTTTCAAACTACCTGACGGGTTTGAAATGTCATACTGAGGATTAACTGGAACATTGCTTACTGATATCAAATCGGATATCGATTGTTTGGAAATTCAAAAAAGTTTACGAGGATTGTCAACGGAGAGACCATGTGACAAATTTGGTCTTTACCGCCGTGAAATCCAGGATACAGGTAACACCAGTCTACCCTACCGCAGAAGCAAGCCGGTATGCTGTAAATTAACTGGATGTATCTTTTAGCTGCACGATTTCTGAAGTGCGTTTTTATATCTATCATGCTTCAAGCACAATCGCCTTGCCTCTTTTATTCAAATCAGCTTATCACAGGCGTTGCCCTTCTGCTTACCGATCGCAATTTACCATTAATTAGCTATTGATTGAATGTTGTTGGCTGAATGGGTCTATCATACGGTGTGCTCTTCTTTGCTTATTGATTAGCGTATTTATTATGGCTGGGCTATCTCTGGAACCATTTGATGTGACATACTTGAAAGCGTTTGGTACTCTGATAGTCATACACTCTAGCAGCATACACATGAGAGATTCTCTGTCCAATTACAAACAGCTAGGTCTCAGTAACCTACGGAACCTAATTGATGACGATCGTCCATTGAATTACGAGGGCTTTATGGTTTTCGGATGTAAGCCAAAGTAACACCCAGTTCGTGAACATCAGGGTGCCTTATTGAGCATTGAACACACAGTGGTCGAGTTCAACGTGATGAACGAATCTTGACACAGGTTTCCAGAGGACATGAGCTGTCCTTCTACTGGTCTGTCACCAGGTAACAGCAATCCCTAAAGATTCATACTGGCCCACAAAGAGGTTCAGATGCATGATCTAGAGCGTGCTTCTAAGGTTCATGAACTCTGTTTGTCTACCTGTTTCGGTGTTAATCTGCGCTTCTGTTTCTATATTGACCGATCAGCGCACTAATTAGACAAACAAACTCAAGTTTGCCAAAGCTACATGGGAGCGATCTTGTTTCAGTTATCATGTGTCATTGCTTCTTTCAGTATATCCTAAAATTTAATGATTTCCACTGGGTGATTATCTGCTTGCAAACGCACTACCCAATTAACCTGCATCTGCCTGCTATCAGAAGTAGCATTATGGGTAACCACTGAACTTACGACCCTGCTAATTCCTTTTTATTACGACCAGTGAGGAAGATGAAGATGGCACGGAAGACTTTACTGTATTTTCTGAAGATGAGGAACATATCTATGCCAGACCTGATAGCATTATAGGAGATGGATCACTCAAACCCTCAGCAAAGGTACAGCGTCCTCATTCGGGTCGGACACGTTCTGATAGATCATATCGCGCCAGCAATTTGATGCAACTACATCTCCGACGCCCAAAACTGCTCTCAAATCGATGCAGTTCGATGCCACTACCTGATCCAAAACAGTACGACTCCCTACTGCGGTTGAGCAGGCTGTCTTTTGAGAGTTCCAGTCGAAGATCTGCAGATAGTTCGAAATACATGCTGGAAACAGGCCTCTAATTGTATAGCCCACATACAAGACGATGCCGTTGTATACAACAAAACCCAGTGGAAAGGATGCTGCCATGGCCAAAGAGAACAATGAATACCCCAACCGGGTACTTTCTTCACGCTTTTCCAGTAGCAGATGTGATACATACTTTTCTACGGAGCGAATATTTCATATCCTGTCGTGACTTATCTTTGTACTCATAGAAATATATAAATATCAGTACTACGTAGTATGATCTATACTCTTGGTGGGTCTAGCGGAAGGGGGACACTAGGGTTATTTTCCAACAAGTGTTCATTCTGTCGGATGAATTGAAACTGTCACCGCGCATGGAGCAGTAAACCGGATTGAACAGGGTGCTTTAGTTGAAATCATCCGCCCGCGTATTTTCGAACTTCCAAAAGCGAACACTTCCAGCAACGCATAATTGCACTCGATGAAGGGACCAGTGAATACGGAATTAAGAGTTCGTTTTGAGAAGAGTGGGTAGAAACTTTACGACTGAGTATACTGTTAGGTGAGGTTAGTTACCTGCATCTTCCTGGGTATGCCTTACACAAGTAAGAGATTGAAATTGGTGTCAGCCTCTTTCCGAAATATGTCGCAAAACCACTCGGACGTAGCAGTTGGTGTGAAGAACCCAAAAGTTCGACACAGATTTTTATCGTGAGCGTTGGATTCTTCCGCACACTGTTTTCTCAACCACAAATGGATTTAGGCGACGAAGTAAAGTTTTATTGGAAAGTTATATTGGCGGTGCCAATCAAATACATGGCCAAACAGCCATAACGACATGGTCTCATCTCCTCAGCTCTGACAAACGTCACCTTATTGGGGTTGTTAAGGACAACTGCATCGGAATCAACGAAGAGGGGTAGGCACATTTTGCAATCCATGGTTTGTACAAGCCTCCTGCTTGCGAGAACGGACCTATTGCCAAATGAGCAAACCCAGTTGCTCACATGGATCTATACACCACCTCTGGCTTCTACGAATCAGAGCCCAGTCTTCCTCTATTGTCATGCTGACTAGCTTCCAGTGCACTGTTGATGGCATTTGAGAATCATCCGCAAACAAGGTGGGCTGTATTACTCGGTGTCCGTGTCAAAGGATAACGAAGAACCTGCCACACCGCATTGGAACCGGACAGGCAAAACATGTGACTATTATGATTGCCGCACATATGGTCGAACGGACCATCGGTCCACTCTGGCAGGAATGCCACAATCACCGGGAGCAATAGACCAGTGGTAAATACTCCTGATTGGCTGCCATACAACCATGAGGAGTGAGTGTCTAAATGAAAAGCTGAGAGAATGGGGAGGGATGGGAATCTAGTGAAAGAGCCCAAAGTATTCGGGGAGGGTGATCAAGAAGAGGGAACAGCAACGAGATAAACATATCTGAGCATCATGCCGTAGTAAGATACAACCAGCGGGACCGACTAGACGTCATTTTAAAATCTCACTCAACATGAACCCAACGTAAGACAGACAAACGTTAGTTGGATAGTCCGTTTGGACAGCGACAGAATGGACGAGACAAAGGTAGGTTAGCTGTTTTGTCCTGCAAGGTTGCTGACCATGTTCAAGAATAATCACGTGGATCCAAGCCAAGAAGGTGCAACCTCGGGGCTTGGTCGTAGCCGCCTTCATTCTGCGCAGCCAGTCACGGTTTGTCCTCCTGGAATCTTTCGTCAGCATGGGTTGGAATGAAAAACAGCGCTTCCTTTGGTAAACGGTGTCTGTGCTTTAATCTGACAAGTATTATTGCTCTAGTGATTCTGTTTCACTACCTCTTACTCAACTACGCACCACCTTGTTGCATACATGCTGTAGCCAGGTGGCTCCTGCCGTACTACGAGGCTGCCGGTGATCAAAGGTTTGGGGAGTTTAGCGCCTACAGACCACAAGGGTTATGTTTCGCAAACATGAAAGTTGTTCTCACAGTTGCCTTGTATACAGAGAGTTCAAGGGTTCAAAGTTTGGGAAATTCGTTTTTGATGCAAGTTAGGGGATATTTCTCGGGCTTTCCCAATGCGCATATTGCTTTCGTCTGTAAGAGTGCAGTCGCGGCTCATGTAGCTGCCAAGATACTGAAATAGTTCCAAGGCCTTCGCCCAGAGGTTTCAGAAGAGCATAGGGAGATTGAAAATTCTGCAGCAAGACTTTGCACCTCAAGGGCAAAAAGGCATGCCGAAATAAGGAACCACTTCAGACAATCTGTTTAGGGAAGACTGTACAGACTGGTGATTGTCGAATAACAAAACGATGTCGCCCACCTAAACCAAGCGCCACTTCGAATAGTAGCTTTCTGGTCCCTCGGAATGTGTGCATTTAATGAATGTACGGATTACAAAATTGAACGAAAAAGGTGCTGGTAGACAGCATTAGCGAAAAATATCTAGCCGGGGAAAACTCTGGACAACTCGTCGTAAACTCTAGCAGAACCAGAGATGTTAGAAGGAAAGGGTATGAAGTATACTGAAAAACTTCAAGTGCATTCTTCTCTGTTCAGCTATGTAGCATCTAAGGTCATGCGCAAAAGTGCAGCAGAAGAAAGCAGTTCGATTACAACAAGTCCGTTTGTCATCCAACGGAAGCACGGGAGCTGAGATACTGCTAGGTTGTCCAAACCTAGACAGAGGCGGTCGAGATGCTGAGGTTGGTCTCGAACCGCGGACCGTCCGGGTAGTGGTCGGAGCCTTAACCACTGATCTAGCTCGAACTGAGTATAGACTTGCAATCACATTTCACAAATCTATATACTCGTATAATCATCCGATGAACTTTCCAAGATATTGTTGGGAACACCTGAGATAGAAAATATTTCCCAAAGAAGTCATCAGTGGAATTCATGTTGCTTTCGAAAATGGCAGAAGATGAAGTTAGATGAAGAAGTTAGAATTTTTTTACAAGTGAGACTGAACGCTTTGCCACATTCGACACGGTCCCTTGGAAAGTTTATTCGCTTACATCTGCACCATCCGCTAATCATCTAGAGAAACACGAGGCCAACTGATTCATTCGGCAACCTGAAACAAGGGAGCAAAATCAGATGGATGACGTTGTAACAAGGTACAAGGCGACGAGCTATTAAGCTATACAGCTGTCAGGACAACCGACCAAAAAACCCTGATACTTGACACTAGGTAATCGCAACGTATGCACACAAGAACTTCCGATTGCTGATATGTAGGAAAGAAATGCGCAAAAACTACTGTACACTTTACCCTATGCCACTAAACACTAGAATGGCGAGCAGAATTTGTTTCATGGAGGGATGGAAGTTCCATTGGGAAAACAGTTTGGTGGAACCGAAAATAGATATAAATGCAAATAAAGAACACGAAAGGGACAAGCCAAACTGAAACTTTATGAATGCCTGAATTTGGTATCCGTCTACGAGGTTAGTGGACAGAGGACACAAATACCAGAAATGTGGCACGAAGGGATTTTCCATGAAAATTCTGCAAAAACCCACGGACTAAGAGAAATTTGTAGAAAACGAAGTAGTCTTTTTAAATAAGTCGCAGAAAAACCATGCACGATTACACCTAGCAAAAACAATGTTTGTTCAATGGTAGGTTTAGTGCACCTCAGTATTAGGTTAGAAAAAAAACCACTCATAAAGAGCTACTTAACAAAACAGTGGTCGGTAAAATACCAAATAGGCGTTGGAATAAGTGCACCTCTATTTTTGGCGAACCCATCACGTGGCATTTGCCGCACAACGTGCTGATTCAAGAGAATAAGACCCTGACTGTATTGTAACAGAATGATACTCTAAGTTTGGGTTGGGAAAAACGCAAAGTAAGGGACAGAATTCTGCAACTCAACGTGGATGATTTTCAGAAGCAAAATAATCGGAAGTGACAAGAGAACATTTGCGATACCGATTACTTTGCTGCTACTGAAGGTCGCGCTAGGTGATCGAAACATTGAATTCTGCTGTTCACATCTTTTTCCCACCAGTAACCAACCCAAACAAGTGTCACACAGCGCACAACCCATTCGATCACATTCGTACCAAATACGGCGCGGATATCCCAAGGCGTGCTACACTACTTCATTCTTTTACCTGATACACTGATCCATTGAAGGTAGACTCACAGTAAAAAACCGTTCGGCAACGTTATCTACGCAGTTTAGTTGGATCACAGAACTATGTGCACCGGTTAAAGCACCATGTACCTTAGTAGTGCGGCATTCTGAATCAGCGAAATTTCCGGTTCACAAGAATCCCGGTTCCATTTGAGTCAGGATGACATCTATGTACAGCCGTCGGCACATCTGGGACAGACAGTTCAATGCTGATGTTACGGAGATCTATCCACACGCACGATGTTATTACTTTCTATCACCATTTGCGTCAGATTCTCTGACTGTATTCTCACAACGGAACTCCTGTTCAATACGAACGCCGCAACCATCCTATAGGTATGAACCAGCGACCACGGTGATATCACCATCAAGATTATGGAGCTTAGAGTTGTCGTCTGAAACGCTTGACTTAAATCCCTGCTGTTGTAAGTGAACAAATGTCACTTAGAACTACCAGCAGCTGATGATGGTGACATTTTTCGTTCAGTCTGAAAATGCTACAGAGTATTCCTCCTAACCGTTGCTCGCCACAAGCGATCTTATATGAAGTACATTGTACTACAGAGACTCTCGGTCCGTATACCTTCTTCGTTTTCAAATAGGATGACATAAATTTCCTCACCATTCATAGTAAGCATATTTATTAACCGACAGGCAATTTTGAGGAGAGGTAGAAAAGTTGCGAAACATCAAGTGATTGTCACAACCGTGAAGGGGTTATTCGGCGTCAGGTGCAAGATCCTACGGGGGCACCTAGTTATTCTATGTTGAAACACACAGCGCCTTTCCTAGATGAGATGGTAAGATTCTCGAAAATAAGGAATCAGTTGAAAGTTTCTTCCTCTTGCAGTTGACAACTAACCCGAAACAAGAGATGTCAAAAACTTGGGGTTAAATACGTCCGATACACCAGAGCGGGCAAGCCACTTAGATAGTCTGAATCGACTTTAAGCGAAGAATGAAGTCATAATCAAAGAAGTTAATATCTTATCTACGTGAGGGGTTAACAGGAAAAGCCTGTGGCAAAAAACCTTAAATGGGCCAACAGAAAGAGCCTAGAACACCAGTATCCCTTGATCAGTTTGAGGAGTGCAGTGAGAAAAACGCAGTTGCGGAGTGATACTGTTTCGTACAATTGAAAGAGCTTAACCTGATAAATAGGGGGGGGGGAGTGTAGCCCAGCCTACCTGGAACCCCTCAACTTCTAACGAGACAATCTATTTTAATTCCAGGAATCGGAATCAAGCGAAAACCGAAGTGCTGGCTGTGTTGCGCATGCCAGTTTCCAGGTAGGAACAGGTCTCTCAGCAACAAAATCCAGGTGGATTTGTTCATTTAGGCTTGATTCTATGTTTCACAAAACATAGGGCTGATGGTCGACCAAGGGTGACCACGATCATCTGTTGTCCGGCACGTTACGGCGTAGGCTACTAGGCTATTTGACCTTATTGCTCATCATCCTAATTTGTCACCGGAATCAATCGATCGGCGCGAACATCCTCGTTTGATTGTACAGAGGCATGTTATAACGATTGCGAGGTCTTTTGCTGCCTGTCCCACACGATTAACCACTTCTGTGCGCATTATGTTTTACTTCGCGGGAATCACGACAAACATCTAACTAGACTGCCTTTGGATTCTGGTGTTCAAAGTTCACCATCTAAAACTTATGTGAATTAGGCTACAAAACCTGAGCAAAACCGCTCGGAGTTCTAATTGAATGAAAGACAATGCCTAAAATCATCAGTCAGTTCTTTCATGTAAAGACGTTTTTTTTTAGGTTATAGGGCGATAACTTTAGTCTAGTCGAAATTTCAAATATAGTCTTCATCTTCCAAACATCACTCCGTAAAGACCAGGCTTCATCCGGAACTAGTATTTAATTATGTCGCAGTGACAAGAGATTACACGGCGTGGGGAAGAAGTTTGAAAGGCAATCCTGATCCTGTTTTCACATCCTTACTTCTGTGTAACCAAGCAGGGTTCGTAACTATTGGGGTCAGAATCATGCTGTGAGACAGCTACTAAATCACGACTCCAGGTCCATCTCTGCTCCAACCGAGCATACCTGAGTCGGGCAGGAAAGTTCAGGGGATTGAATGCCGGTTTGCAGAACTTAAAAAGGCACATCGAGACAAGCAGCATGGGAAGTTCAAGAAAGTACCGTACACTGTTTCAGAAAAGGTTGGCAAACAAGCGGCAGATTTATCGCTGGGCAATGCTTTTGTTTTAGCACAAAAGCTTCGCCAGGCCAGGTAAGTTACCAGGTTGGTCCGAGTTTTGAGACAGACGGAGAACCAACCGTTAGATCTCTCTAAACTAGCAGAGTAGATCAGTATTGAATGTTGGGTGATTAGCGTAGGTGACTACGTCTAGCGACCAACGAGCTAAGGGAAAGTTAAATTAATTTTGGTCAAGTTTGGAGCCTTTCCCTTTGAGGCGTCATTTATTCCGAACTGAATGAACACGTCATCGGTTGCACAGTATGTACACGTGTACGCCAAGCCAATTAAGATATCACTCACTTGTGTTATCGTGTCTGGTTTCTCACAGTTTGATGTAAACTAAGGTACTTCCCAATAGGGAACATAGACCGTCTCGTGTCGGGGGGTGAGTGGGTGAAAATCGACTCTTGCCCTCAATCGCTCTGTGTGAAAGACCGGTTCTTACGAAGACAGTGCACGCTGAAACTCCCGTTGATGTGCACCAACAAATTTTACATGTTTTCGCTGAAGTTGGCGCATTCGATAGTAAGGAAACCGACAGTATATGCTGTACGAACCAAAGCAGTCATGCCGATTTCTTCTGGAACAACTTTAGTCGACTGAGCAGAAGCAGCACCCCTGTCAAAACACGATGAAAATTCCGGGTCTACAACCCACTTTTTCATTAACAACCCCTAAACAGCTACAGATCAGCAGCACAGGGTAACGCAGGTCAATCGGGGATGTAATCGCACACACAAATCAGCTGGCGATTGAAAACAGGCTCAAATGGGTTCAGGCGCTTCCTGCAAGATATCGGCGGTAGAGAAGAAGGCTGTGGGAGAGTCCTATGGGCATGGCCAGGTGTGACAAATTACATCGCAATCGTGAAGTTGTCGTACCTTTTGTTGCTTCACCATTCAGACACTTACCGTGGGTTCCAGAGAGAAACGATAGTATGATGCTTAAGCGAGTCTTGACTGTGCTAGCGCTTACCGCGCCTTGAAGAGCATTCAGCATTGTTTGTCCTTTCTTCGGTTGTTAGTCTTTACACGCGTGTTTCCATGCCAAACATTTCTTCATACGTTGATATTCATCTTATCTGACTGGAATTGTTGGTGGCATGGTTTCGAATGGGACGCTTCTCTAATATTCTCCTGTAACCCTTCCACATTCATCGCTTGCATTCACTTTGTCTGTGACCATGCTCTTCAAAAATAAACGATAGTTGGAGTTTGCTCGTCAGATTGGCTTTACTTCAATGAACCATATGTTGTACTAACCTATACCAAGTTTCTTTAGTCTTGGATGCTTTTGTTCTACAATAATCATAACGACCAAAATAACCGTTTCGGTAGGTTCTATTTCAAAATTTTTTAGAACGATGATTTCCTGAGCACTTGTAAGCGTTTCCCGCCGGAATAACCCTTTCGCCTTTCAGTCAAAATCATCCAGCCAACCTAACCTAACCGCAGTTGCTTCAAAACCTACGTAAAAAGTTTCTTCTTGTAAGATTGCACTCTCACGGTAAAGTATTGTTATCTAAGTGAATGTCAACAAAGAAAAAAATAATCCAACCAGAGCAGATCATCATCCACCAGTCCGAAGCATGGTGAGATACTGTAAATCGAAGGTGGCGAAACATGACTAATATGATCACCGAATTAATATCGCTGTGTGCGCGAGACTGAAGGTCCTACATCACTGGACTCCGACTGCCTAAGTACAGGGTAAGGAAAATAGATCCTCGATGTAGTAGCTTTATGTTCAGCTTGAATATGTAAATAATACAGACGAAGAATGATATCAGGCATCTGGTAACATTGAAAACACCTTCGGAACATTATGACTAGTTCTATTGAAGCAAAGTAAACCGAACCCAAAGTGCAAAACACAATGTTAGGCAAGGGAAGCAGAACAGCTTATTCACAGAAATTAAATATGGAAGCCAACGTCGGATTCACAAAACTATAAAAAGAGACAAAAAAAGGTCAGGCGAGTAAGAAGACGGAAGTCTGAGATCAACAGTTGGCCCCGCGGCCGGGAAGACCACCGCCTGAACCGGTCAATGTTTCCAGAGGGACTGAAACGAAAAACATTAGAAGGCCGTATGACGCTTGTGTTGTGAGGTTGAGACACTTTGTCTAATCCGGCTACTAGTAAACTGTCAGTAGGCACAATATATACCATACAATCCAACCCCGTAGTTGCGGTCGATGATGCACTGGAGGCCCGTAAATGCACCGAAAAAATACGTACACACCCACAAGTAGGGAAAGGGGGCCTTATCGGTATCGATGCCTAGTTTGTTTCGAAAACCAGGACAGGATCCAGGCCATGGGACAATAAACGGAGCTGTGGAGTGAGTAAACATAAGCCCTCTGTGTGGTTGTTTGCGCAGGTACTCGACGAATGTACGGAGTAGACCTGTCGTTACGGTGAGTTTAATCAAAAAGATAAAAATAACAACAGGCACAAAAGACATTCTGGCTAGAATACTAACAGTAAAACACTCCGTGGCTTGTGTTGTACAAGATTGTCAAAGAATACAGGTTCATTCATTGAACGATTTTTTTGTTGGGGGAGGGGTGGGGTGGAGAATACGATCCTTGGTAGTCAAAGATGAATCGGAAAAACAATTTTTAACGACGGAGGATGGAGAGACGGTAGAGAATATGATTTTTCATTCTTCTCATCATTGGAACATTTTACTACCTGGCATAGAGTATCCGATTTGTTCAGTTCAGTTTTTCAACCATGATTCTTGTATGAGCTTAAGTGCTTCGAATTATTATAGAGTTTGGTAGTCAAAATGATTGGGGTGAACAGAGACGATTAGCGGGGGGGGGATTCAATGCAATGATATCAATGATTCACTGCTGCCAACTAGACGGCTTCTAGAATTCACCATTTTGTGCCTCATCATCGATTTAAGTATTGTACACCCAGCGCCATCCTAGGAATAAAAGTTGACTCAGCAAACAAAGCGTGTCTAGGGAAACCCAGTCGGTGCAATGCGCTTAAGTCCTTTAATGAGTTGACTTATTGATTGGAAGTACTCGGACCTTACCAGCTCGCCGCTCCTACAAAACACGGGCAAAAATGTTCAAGGACAAACAGTCTCTTTCTATTTTCAATATGTAGTGACGACACTACGTAATCTAATGCAGTAACGGGCGCGTTGAAGCGCTGTAGACACCTTCCACCTCGATGTTAGGAATAGTACAGTAAGGTTTGGAGTCCACAGTACTCACTTCCTCGACAAGACTGCCTTAGAAAGACGAAAAAACAGATTGGTAGATTTGTCGCTTGAGAAGACAGGAACGACTTTGGAGTAATAACAACACAGCAGCAACAACCGTAGTTCGAGAAGTAGCATCAGTTAATCATTGCTTAGTACTTGTTGAGAACAGAAGCCAAGTATTTCGATCAAAAGTGGACCTATGTGGGTTTTTCAAAGGAAAGGTCGATCCGACTAGCGGGAAGAGCTGACTCCGCCAATTCTAGCTAGTTTGAGGAAACATCATTAACTTCTGATACAATGTCTATGAGGGGGTGATCGTCAGCAGTTAAATATTAGTGATTAACTGCCATACAACAATGAAGAAGAATGACCTAGTAAAGAGCGGCAAGGGACAGGAAGGGCAGGGACTTGGTACAAACAGCAGTACGTCTCCAGGGGAGATGCCTACACAGCAGCAAGATAAACACACCTGAGCATCATATCGCAGTAAGACGCCACTGTCCTTTACTAAACACATCCAGCATCAGTTTAACATACACCAACAGACGAACTTTAGCCAGGCAGTTCGACTAGAAAGTGAGAGTATGCTAGCTACTGCGATCGGCTGCGTCATATTCTGTAGGGTTTATAATCAGTGCAAGGAAAATCGCGTGAATTCCAACCAGGAAGGCCATACGGCACTCAATTTGACAGCAGCTATCTCTATTTCATGTTACCAAACCACAGCACATCCCACGCAAGCCCTTCGCCAACAAGGTTTGACAGTATAAAACAGTGCTCTCTTTGGCAGACGGCGGTTTGGCGAACGTAGGAAAACCAAGAATGATGAGCTTTATTTGCTGATCTAGTCGTACTCGCCCGAGCATTGTTTCGTTGAGAACTCACTAAAGCCAACTAACACCTGCTGCATTATGAACGCCCCTATGATAAGATGTTTCAAGCCGTTTAAGGTCTAAGGATGGACTAATTTTCACAACAACAGAGTAAAACTGCAATTACAGTTGCCTTGTGCACACGGCCCTTCAACTTCCAAAGGAATACTCTGCGCTTTGAAGGTGCAGAGCGCATACCGAAACAAGAAAGTACTTTCGAAATTCTGTTTGGAGCAGACTGTGCGCACCAATGGTCCTCCACTAACAGGACAATGTTGTCTTAAGGTCAAGTCAACTAGTATTCCCCTAAATCTGATCCAATACTCACGGTCTCTTACCATGTACATTTGCACAATGATGTCGATGACAGAAAAGGATACAGGGCAGCTTTACCGAAGCACACTACTTGTAGGAGAGCTTTCGAAAAGCTAGTAATAAACTCTTAGGCGACCCGAAGTAATGGAAAATGGAGCTTCAGGGGCACTTATCTGTGGCCATATACGTGTAGAAGAACTGAACTACTAAAGGAGTCACAGGTTTGTAAGAAGTTGAGAAAAAACCGCAATTGTTGAATGACGGTGTGTGGCGTTGCTCAGGATTTGGTATACTGAGAATTTGTGATCAATACACCCCTAATCCGACTGGTACCCTCGAATTTGCGTCTCACATGCTGCGGGAGGGCATCACAATGTTATTGGAGAAAGCGACTGCGTTATGACAATCGTCAGGCTTACAGCTTTATGGTTGGAACATTCGTTTCGTGTAGATTTTTTGAACAGAGGTATAGTGATTAATTGGTTCCAGCTGTCTGGAACGCGTCTTGAGCTAATCCAGTTAAGGCATAACACAAAAACTCACCAACGTCCTCAAACAGCGCTGGTGGAAGCACATCTGGCTCGGTTGTGCTTCAAGGTAGAAAGATATATTTGGACTTCATACTGAGGGAGAACCTAACCTCACAGACAACGACTCGAGTTGAGCGGGCGACCTAGACGCTGGCTTTCATTACGTATGAAACCAACAATATTGTCCTTGATTCGCTCACTAACAGCAATGTCATGGGTCCTGTGTTATGGATTAGCTGGAACAGCTTCAGTGCATTCCCTGTTGCACTAGCCTCCATTTCTTGAGTTTTCTGGTTTCGCTATGTCTCCCTATCCATTCAAAGGTATCGTTTGGGCTGTTAACAAACCATAGCCGGGCAATTGCTTTTTTATGTACATTATTTCAGAGCGATCGGCAGTCGATTACCGAACCTCGCCGCCGGTAACTAATGGTCGTAGAATGAATTTGGCTCCATGGTCGCTCAACAGCAGGACGCATTTTACTGATTCTAAACCCAGTACTGCTGAGGAACTAACGGTGGTCAGCGCAAAGTCGAAAAAGGCGTTCACCATTATCATCACGCGTCGAGTTTAAAATAAACATGTCACCAAGTAGGGTCCCAGATGAAGTGAGGCACCCTACGGGTGAATAAGTGGTTGGTTATTCCTCCGTTGAGGGTGTCTTTCGCTGAGCCAGGTCCACGATTGGTTGGTAGACAGAAACTATTAATAAAGGACGGTTATTGCTTCGATCTGCACGAGTACTTGTGGAGATGGACAGACAAACGGTGGGAAGGCGACTGTTTACAAGTATATAGTCCTCTGGGAAGCTGAGAGCTGTACCAACACCGGTGCAACCGCCTGCAGAAGTTGAAATCACACGAATTTCGCAGCCGAAAGCGTCCAGACAGCAAGGATACCGTGCGCTCGGTCACCCTACTTGGATCCTGTATCAAGTTTCAGGAATGCAGCAAATCATCATCAACATCATCAAAGACAGCAGCATCAAAGTTGACACTTATGCTTCACTGCCGTACAAACACAAAGTCTGTCCATTTCTGTTTGAAGCCTTAGAATGAATAGAAGAGAAGAGGGTGGGTGAGGAAGGGGACCTGGTGCTGGCCCATCGCAAGCATTCTGAAGTGCCTGCAGCTCCAAGCGCTGTCAGACAATCTGGAAGGAGACTGACAACACGAACGCCATTGAAACCGATCAGCCGCCATTTCTACCAACGTTTCCAGCCAAGCGAAGGAGGGGGCACGGGGACCCGATCCTGAAAGGCGTACCGCACCGACAACAACCAAACTCTTCATAACCTGCTTCACACCCTCTGCCAAGTTATACGTTGTCCACTTCATGGTTTGCGCCATTCTGAAGGAGGCACAGAGAACAAAACTCGTCTTGGTAAACGGTGCCTCGGTGTGCGTATCACATTGCCCAGCCAGCGTAGTTGATGGCGCTGGGTGTTTTCGCACAACCAAATACCCGTTTTCTAATTACCTCGTTGCGAATTCGTTGATACCATCCAACAGCAACGATTCTGAGGCATCGGTGGTGAAAAACTGAAGACGCCTCACATCACCTGTCCGCAGAGTCAATGTTTCGCAACCATACAGCAATAGAGCCCTTACTGTGGCCTGGTATACGCGACCCTTGAGACCCAGTAATATGTATTTTGACGCCACAAGTGACGCATATTAGTAAACGTGATTCTGGCCTTTGAGATTCGTACACTGGCTTCATCAGACACACTTCCGTCAGAGCCAATACAACTACCAAGGTATGTAAAATTTTCTACAACCTCCAGTGCTTCTCCTTGAGTTGTAAGGGGTATGTTCAGAGACTGCATGTTATGAAGCAGGACTTTGCACTTTGAAGGTGCTGGGCGCATGGCAAAAGATGGTATGACGGTGGTCAGTTTATTCAACAGAGTTTGGGCTACGCCTTCGTCTTTAAAGATGAGGGCGATGTCGCCTGCGTACTCCAGATCAACAAGATTTTCGTCTGCAACAATTGGAACACCGGGGTTTTGAAGACCTTCCGGCGTTCGCCTCACTATTTCATCAATTGCGAAGTTGAACAAGAATGGAGAGAGCGGGCATCCTTGTCGGACACCATTTCTTGCAGGGACGCTTTTGTAGAGCTCACCCTACACTCCCACGAACCCAGAAGTATGTGAATATAGGGATCGAATTATGTTCACAAACTCCTGGGGAATACCCTGTTAAGCAAATGTGGTTAACAGCACTAACAGACTGACCGAATCGAACGAACCGTTAAAGCCAAGGAATACCAAGATTGTGGGTCGCCTGTACATATGGCGTTGCTCTAACACCTGACGGAGTGTGAAGATGTGGTCGAAGCAGCCTTTACCAGGTAGAAATCCCGATTGATGCTCACGATCAGGGATTCGCGTGCCACCGTAAGACGCCGAAGAATCAGTGGTGCCAGAAACCTTGTTACAACGGGAGTCAAGCTAACATCTCTGTGGTCATCACATTCACTGCGAGTACCCTTTTTGAAAATGGGCACTATTATCGACTCACTTCAGTTATCTGGAAGTCTCTTTCTCCCGGACAGACACAAATAAGCTAGACAGGCACCAACTGAGGAATTCGCCACCATCCTTGAACAGAGCAGGTGGATCGTCATCAGGACCAGCAGCATGATAACTCGAACAATTCTGAGGCTGAGGTGCGTTCCATGTTTACAGTCCACCTTTCTGTTGAAGGCCGGCAGCTCGGATTGGAGGTAGCAAGTAGCCAACTCAATTGTTGTTCGAAGTATTGTGCCCATAGGTCCAAACTTTCTTTGCTGGATATCAGAGAGCCATTCTAGTCCCTGACAGTTTCGGTGACAAGAGGCTTCCGAGGACCAGTCGAACGAATCAAGTGGAACTACCAGCGGAAGTTTCCAGCAGTTTTTGCCTCTTCCATTTCTTCGGCCTATCGGGTCCACCAAGCTTCGCGGTCTGCATGGACACAGTTTTACCTGGCGTCGGGTTGGGTTGTGGTCAGCAGGAATCTGTCGCCAGGCCTCTAGCAAAACCACGGTCCTATCAAACGTTGGCTGGGTTGTACCGAAAAGGGAAGTTCCAGCTCTGAGTAGTACTGTGGATATCTGTTTCCAATGGCCGTTAATATCCGACACAGGACGATCCGTCAGGTGTTCGAGGAGTCAGTTCTGATAATTTCGTTTGATTTCTGGGTCCACTAGCTTCTCAATGGCTGGGCGAGGTGTGCGAGTTTTGCGTAGACCTGAAAAGCGCAGTGAAGGGCAGGAGCGCAAAAGTGTATGGTCAGAGTCCACGCTGCTATTCCAGAAGGGGCGGTAGGCAGTGATCCACTCTCACAACTGGTAACCGACGGCGATGTGGTCTATTTGGATTCGGAGCTGGTTCGTTGGTGGGCACTACACGGTCAAGCGATTTCATCTGTTCCGGAAATTGGCACTGCAAAGGAACAGTCTGTGATCGGCATACATCTGAAGTAGACGATTTTCGTTGTCCATATGTCTCGGATACAACCTAAGACGACCGCCCAATTGGGCCTAAGCAGGTACACAATTCGTTGCTGAAAAACATGGCACTGATAACGACACCCCTGCCACTGAGTAAAAATGGAGTAGTCCACCAGTGAAAGTGCTAAAGCGTAACACAACACTGCCCATTCGACTGTCGGCAAAATACCAGGGATTAATAGCAAAAGGCTCAGATTCTGAGAGAAAGACCATACGGTTACCTCGTATCTTTCTATCGAAATACTACGGGGAAGATGTTGAAAAGATCCACACACATGTGAATTTTTTCCGAAACGACTGCAAAAAGTAAGGACGACGGATTACTTATGTATCTATTGCCGAGAGGAAGCACTCCCGTCGAGGAAACATTTGGCATCCTCCGAAGGTCTCTTCGAGGGAGGAATAATGTGCTGCGACCGTGTTAAGACGTAAGACACACCAAGTTGAGCCGGAATATTAAATCCTAATTCTCATAGACCAAGTTCGACGAATGCGTGATATCCTAGCGGGTTTACGCACAAAAGGAGATATTTTTGAAGGTGTACGATCTCCGAACAATTAAAACCACCAAACCTATCGATGACGGACATCAGCCTAATGTATTAGTTTCTACAATCACATACTAGGACAAAATACAATTTCTGCTTCAGGAGTTGGCTCTTGATTTTAATGGGTATTTCGACCGTATTAGATAATCGGCCTGCGGTCGGAGGATGTGGCTTTAGAGTCGATCATGTCTAACCCTCCTCAGGTAAGGGAGTCATATTGCTGCTCCCATTGAAATGGAAATAGAGATTGACAGGAGGCGGTTTTTCTGCTGTCCCATTCCTTTTGAAGATGGCATTAATTTATCTCAAGCCTGCTTCGTAGAAAGGAGAGTGACAAGAGGTCGATAAGACCAGCCAAAGGTTGCTAGGATATACAACTGGGACAAGAAATAACTCGGATCAACCAACCGAACAGACATGGAAGAATGATGGATAGTGAAAGCGCATGCAGATTTTTTCTACAGCTCCACTTTGAAGACAATGAAAGATTAAGTTACGCACTGAATCGGGCATGCATAACCATAGTCATAACCCAAACTACGTGGATGAGAGACGGCCAGGTTATGATATTTCAGAGAATATGTAGGTGCCGCCGTGGATTGGAAAATGCAGGCTGATGGCAAAGTGGGCCGCCTATTAGTGCTCAATTTTGGTCCGCCCTTGAATGAAATTTGCGTCACAGAAGAGATTACCTCTGTTTGGTTCAGTGGGGTGACTTCTTCAGGTAGGAAAAGCTAGACATGATCCTGAGACGTAGACTGGAAGGGCATAACAAAACACAAGTGTTAGAAAAGCCGAGGTGAAAAGCATCGTGAAAAATCCAAATCCCTTCAGACTGTTATGGTCTGTTTGAGCAATGCGCCCGTGGAGTGGTTAGTCTGAGGAAAAACTCCGCTCATGGTAAAGTTATCTTGTTTTGAAGGGGCGTTGTGGGCTCGTACACACAACACTGTATGTGCGCCTATGTAATGTGAAGAGAGGAAAATTCACAGAACGTAACGCAGGGGATGGAAATAAAAGAAACGTAGGGTACTATTAAAATGGGATGACAATCAGCCAAACTGGTGTACCAACAATCACGACACGACACGGGTTTTCAACCTACCATCAAGTATCGATTTTTTCTCCACGACTTCAAAAGCATCGTTGGAACGCGGATTTCTCGCTATCTGTGTGGAGCTTTTTGGATTAACTATAGACGGCTCCAAATCGATCAAAGCAGTTTGGGATCCATCGCTCTGACAACTGCCCCGGCGGCTTTGCCCAGCAGTGTTGGCGGCGTTAACACTGACCGGTGGGATACCATCGGTATCAGATCGAACCAGTGGTTTTGAATAGATTGCCTGGGCCGTCTTCGTGCTCATGGTGACGGCAGGTTCGGTTGGAGGTTCACCAAGAGACACAAGCAGTTCATGTCCCTTCCGGTGACCATGAGATAGCCTCTTCAATGAAATATTCGCTGGGGATTTCAAAGAGGAGTGTGTTCGATCCGTACGAGTGAGGTCTGACTTGATCGAAGAGCGTGAATGGGTGCATAGAACGTCGGATGATTTTCCGGCATGAGCCTTTAGGTTATGGTGCAAACGACCCATACTAAAATGTTTCGCAGAGTTTCTACGCAAACATGTTGTGCTTGGAGTGTTAGAGGCACCGGAGTCATGCAGCGCAGCAGCACGAGCAACGCTAAGACAGCGAAAGGGAAAAACATATGAAACAAGAACTTCTATATGGGGAATTCGATGGGATGGTTTTGAAATGGACTTACTGGGCCATCAGGTGATTTTGAACGTCACACAATTTTTTGTATTCAGCCTCACCAAAGGGCTAGAAGACAGAAATCAAACGGATGACTTCAGTAACACCTACGTCCAAATCATGTCGAGCCCACAGATATAAGCGACAGTATTCTTCAATACGTTCCCGTGGAGCTGGTGGGTTCATAGCATCATCCCGAGCTGTCATCAAAAAGGCATGTATTCCACGTATGGGAGGGGCTTCCATTCCAGGGCAAATAGCTAAGATACTTTCTTCTACATACGAAGATATTGTTATGAATTGGAGCAAACAGTGACGCACTCAACTTCAAAAATTCATCCACTGCTTTTGCACGGTATAAAAATCCCACTTGCTCTGGAAAGTTAGAGGTTGAGAGTGGTTAATCAAGAACGGGAAGCGTACTATTATTCTGGTACACATCAAACGATTCACTGTAATGCGTACCGAAAACGCGAGGTTCTGTACGCACGCGTACCGTTCCGTTAAGGTGCCGTTCAACGCGCTCTTTCCAAATCTAAAAGAATCAAGATAAGCATATGAAATGTGTCACTTACTTTTGATAGTCCGTATCCATATGGTGTGTAAACTCCACGGTCAATTCGACTTTTACGGCGAGCAACTCGCCGTTTGACCACAATTGCAATGCTGAGCACCACGATTACGCCAACTGTGACCAGGATGAGAAACCATGCGAGGGCAATGTACTGAGTTTGCATTCTTCAGGGTAGCTAAAGCACTTGAAACTGTCGATTTTATTGCGCTGCAGATTATTGTAAAGAATAAAGGATATAGGCGGATCCAAGAAAAAACACGTGTGGACAGCTTAAGGCCGTTCGTCTTCTAAACGGATGCATTAACGAAAGAGTTAAAAAATTTTCTGAGGGTTTGCCAGAGTAGGTCTGCTAGATGACACATTCACGAATGCCAACCCATCTCCAGCTAACACCAGGAGATGGCCCACCAGCTTCGGGGTGTTTGACGCCAGAACGCTAAAGCCTCTCTCATTGTGACGACAAAGTAGTGTACCGTTGAGATGGATGTGTCGATACCAACGTATCACATATATATAAGCTAGGATATTCCTCCATATTGAGAGGTGAGATTCAAGCCTTGGCAAGTCTACAGAGAGTCCGAAGTCGTTCTGAAGAATGTCTGGGGCATTGTCACCAGCGATTTCCCATCACGCCAGGTATAGGAATCGGACGATATAGCAGACCATTGTAGTGCAAGAAGAGTGCAGGGTCGTGGAAAGCGCTGTGTATAGCTGAATGAACCCTTCATGGTGACAGAAAGTTGTAAGCATCTAAAAGTTCGACACACCTGGCCTCAACTAGGTATTGTTTGGAGGCGTCGATATCCATCGGAAATTTGCCATAGTTACCAACACAGGACTCAAGAAGGCCCGCAAGCAGCAGGGCTAGAAGACACATCACTATTGGTGGCATACAAGGAAGAGCAGTGGTCCCAAAAAAGAGCATTGTGAGAGTCACACAGAAACGGGGATTAAGTAGTAGGATACTGACCTAAACTTGACGCAGGACGTTCGGTTAGGAAGAACGTTCGAGATTCAGCAGCAGAGTCCACGTATAATACGAGTTTGAAGCTTTTGGGGTGGAAATGCGTACCAGACTTGGTCAAGTGTCTCTTCAGAATCGGAACTATGTCTGGAATGAATCCACCTAAAAACGTCAACGTAGAGTATCAAACCGACAAATGAGTTGACCGTCACTCCACTACCGAGTTAGCTAAATTGAACGATCGAAGGCTGGAAACTACAACTCCCATTGTTGCCAGAAGAACCATACCAGAAACTAGGGACCACTTCGACGCATGTAGATGAAAGGTCGAATATTCAGGAGTGGGAGGAATGATAGAGTTAAAGACCTTCAATCGCGTCTAAAAAGATTGCCCTCCCACATTTATGAAGCATGTTATCAATATACGGCCTGAGAGTTCTACGTGTCTCTCTAACCCCCCGGGAGTCGGAACGCTCCTAGGGCGTCCGTTCACAGACACTGAGTACACAGACGATATTGCTCCTCTTTGATCGGACCCTTCGGAAATTCAAGCTTTTTTGAACAACTCAACTAATTCTGTTGCACGCTTTGGAATGCGCTTTATACCTAGTACAAGACTTGTGGGAGTACACCAGAGCCACATATTTTCAGATGAACCAATTGACGTAGAGAAATTCATTTTCTTCTTGAAGTGGCAGGACATGAAATCACTGCCCCTCAGTTGGGAAGCCCAGGGAAGATTTTTTTACCTCCGATACCTATGACAACAACGTGAAACCAGTTTGCTTGTCAGTGGCAAAGTACACACTACGACCATGTGAACCAGACTGCTTTAGGCAATAGACTTTTTTGCGCGGAAGGTGTGCGAAAACTTCTTGCGGTTGATGATCGTTGGTTCGAAGCATTGCCTCAAAGCTGGCAGAAGCACCCGATCTGTAATGCTGAAATACGTCGGAAACCTAATCGTGTTTGACGCCTCCTCAGATGGAGGGATGCGAGTCACCGATGGTTAATGTCACCGTACCACAGCTGAATACCGTACCGTATCTGAATATCTGAACTGAATTATTTCAAACGGTACCACATTAACATATTGTCTTAAGATAAGCCTGAAGGGGAGCGATATACTACGGCCTCAAGAAAAGATCCGTTTCAAGTAAGTGGATGCGGATCCGCAGTGTTAATGGAAATAATTGGAATAGTATCTTAAAAAATGACTGGAGTATATATCAAATAGAGTGAGCACCCATACCAATCGCTCATCCTTGCTTCGAATCAGCTCGAATCGGCAGTTGATTTCGGATTTCTGTCATAAATATCCAACGTGTCAGGTCATCGTTGGACCAAGAAGGCACCCATCGTGGGTCAAATACCGTATTTCTGAGAATTCATTGAATAGACCGAAACAGTCGATAGCAAAACGCTTTAAAACCAGCCCTGCGGAGAGCTCTCATGAGTGAAGCAGCGTTTCAACCGATAAAAAAATCATTGAGCCGTAATATCCTTTCGGTGTCTAGCTGCCGTGCCACCTGAAGGAAGCACGAGGGTTGGGATACTGCCAGGTTGCCCAAGCCTAGATAGGGGGATCGAGATACATGGGTCGGGTTCAAACCATGGACCTTCCGGTCAGTAAATTCGCGCCCTAACCACTGAGCCATCAAGCGATAAAACTCCCGGGCAATCGCCCAAACTAGTCCTGTCGACAGTAATAGAAAAAGATAGAATTTCTTCGGTTGCTGTGAGACTAGTTTGCGCAGTTGCCTGGCGCGCTTACGGTATGGTCTCACAAACGTTGCCAAACGAACGGCGGAGATGCGACTTCCAACGGACAACCTTTATTGTTGGGAGCGTAGAACAATAACAACAACAGTAGAATCAGCAGCAGTAGCTTCCAGATCACCAGAAGTGCGCAAACAGAAACGAGCGGAAACCTGTGGGGAAGTAAGTTCGACAACCGTTCTTGGGTCTTGGGTCCTCGTTTCAGACTGACAGCACACATCGACAGGAAGCGAGTCCAGCGTACATGCAATAGTAGTCTGTTTTCCAGCTTGCTTCAGAATGCAAACGTTAAGGACTGGCGTACGAACTAGGCAACAGGATTTGAAAAATGATTTCGAAATGTTTGTGGCCGTGACGGCCGGGTTAACTGTTGCGGCTAGCAGTAGTTGGCCGCGAACTGATATATCAGTCCTTAAAAATAGGCCTACGGGGATGTTGGTAGATACGGAGTGAGGAGGAAATGAGCGAATATGCGAAAGAGAAAGAAGAGAGGCGTCAGCAGTGGCCTTTTTCCGCTTAATTGCCTTGCTGTACGCAGCAAGAGGATCCGTATATCAGAGTACAGTGTCGGTACATCACTGGGTCCCATAGGACGCATTTATCAGACTACAGTGGGAGCTCTATTGTTGTACGACTGTAAGACTTGTCACTTCGCGTGGGGGATCTGAGAGGTCTTCAGGTCTTTGTAAAGCGATGTCTCAGGATAGCTGGAGTAGTTTGTTGGTCAGGAAACGGTGTGGAGAAGCAGCAGGCACCTCACTGAAGGCATGCGTTTTGCACTGCGGGCGAGGGTGGTTGGGCCATGTGTTACGCATGCTGAGAAGTGCGTTGTTTTCGGCGCCTAGTTCGGAATAGAGAAAACTAACAGGTGAACAGAATATGACATAACAGAAGTAAATGGATGTTACGATAAGTTTGGGTGCTGTTTGCATTCCAGGATGGGGCCTACTTGACTTTCCGTGTGCAAGTATGAAGACACCGAACGATATGGTGGATAATCGATGCGAGTGGCGTTCATGCAGTCAGTTTCTATCCAGACTGTCTGACTGAATGTTGGAGAGGTAGACTAGCCCTAAGTCCACCTCAATGTCCCGTTTTATTTTAATTATAAGGCTTTATTAAAATAAATGGGTATGGTTGTGCGGCAGTAAAGCACCAGTGTTATCTGGGGTTGCCGTGAATATGGATGATGATGATATCCATTTGTCACAGATGTGACGCTGAAGAGCTAGAGAAATTGGACTTAACCTTAGTTCACAACCCACGCAAGGTATTGGATCGCTCGAGACAAACGGCAGCAATTCTTTCCGGTAGAAAAAAGTTCAGGAAATTTCGTGGCCACTGGCTCTCGACAAGTCCCAAAGTGAGCACACCTAGGACAAAAATTCTCTGGAAACTCCAACACGCCAAACGTCTTTAGCCACACGCGGGAAAAACACTCAGACTGTTGTGACTAACTGCTGTTTACGCTACAGTGCCTTGGTGTCGGAAAAAGACAAATCAACAAGGAACACAACACATGTATTGCGCATGGGCGATTGCCATCATCATCATCATTGACAGCATAACATCAGTGTTCAACACTGATGCTTTGCTGTCGTACAACCATGATTTATCTGTAAGCCATGTTGTGAAGAAAAGAATAAAAATGGACAGGGAAGGGACTTAATGCTAGCTTACTACAATCATTCCGAGGTCCCTACACCTCCATACATTCATTCATTAAATCTGGATAAAAACTGACAACCAGAACGCCACTAAAATCGATGAGCAGTCATATCTTGTAGCGTCTTCAACCAGGCGCAGTGGGGTTCACGCGGTCCCCACCCCGGAAGGTGAGTAGCACCGACAGCACCCAAACGTTTCGTAATCTCTTTCACGCCCTCCTGCCAAGTCAAGGGTTGGTCACCTCTCTGCTTCCTCCACTCTGAGTTTGGCATGAAAAACAGCATTCTCTTCGGCAAACGATGGTTAGGCATACGCAACACATGGCCTAACCAACGCAGCTCCTGGTGCTAAACACGTTCTTCACAGTCCCCGTTTCACAGCCGAAAACTCGCTTTCTCACTGCCTCGTTGCAGATTCTCCGACACCAACCCACACGAGCTATGGTTCTGAGACAACGATTGTCAAACATCTGAAGGCGTCTCAGTTGCGTTGCACGAACAGGCCAAGTCCCACAGCCATACAACAAAACAGCCCGCACTGTAGCCTGGTACACACGTGCCTTGAGATTCAGGGATATACCGCTTTGACGTCACAGGTATGTCAAATTAGCAAACGCGACCTGGATCTTGCAGATACGTGCATTGACCCCATCTGTCACACTACAGTCAGAATTAATACAACCTCCAAGATACGCAAAACGTTCCACAACTTCGAGTGTCTCTCCCTGGATTGTAAGTGACGTGTTCAGCGACTGCATGTTCAGGAGCATGACCTTACACTTTGTGGGTGCAAATTGCATACCAAATGCAGGGTTGAATTTGATAAGGTCATCCAAAAACACCTGCGGCTTCTCTTCCTCTTCGAAGACGAGAATGATATCATCTGCATATGCCATATCGACAAGGTTTTCGTCAGAGGCTATCTGAACACCGAGGTTTTGAAGACCTTCCAGCGTTCGTCTCATTATTTCATCGATCACTAAACTGAATAGGAATGGAGAGAGAGGGCAACCATGACGGACATCACTTTCTGTACGGAAGCTTTTGGAGAGCTGTCCGTATAACCTCACACGGCCGGAAGTCTGAGAATAAAAAGAGCTTATTAGGTTCACAAACTTCCGGGGTATTTCATAATGGTCAAGCGTGTCAAGGAGAACAGACCGGTCAACCGAGTCGAATGCGCTTTCGAAATCCAGGAACATCAAAATTGTGGATCGTTTGTACGTATGACGTTGTTCTAGCACCTGACGGAGTGTGAAGATTTGGCCAACGCAATCCCTACCAGTCCGGAATCCAGCTTACTGCTCTGGAGTCAGTGTTTCACAAGCCACCATAGGGAGACGAAGCATAAGTGACGCCAACAGTCTCGTTACGACCGGAGTCAGGCTGATTTCCCTGTGATTACCACACTCAATATGAGCCCCTTTTTTGCAAATGGGCACTGTCATCGACTCCCCCCCAGTTGTTTGGGACAGACTCCTTTTCCAAAATACAGACAAGCATTGACTAAGGACTTCACTCCCATCTATGAACAATGTGGGTAGGAGGTCATCCGTACCAGAAGCTCCGTGGAACTTGACAGAACATATGCGGTCATAAGCCTCTGGTCTCATTGGGGGTTCCGCGTTCACTGTTCAGGATTCTACGTTAGCTGAGGGCTCCAGATGAGTGATAGCTGTTGGCCACGATAAGTGTTGTTCGAAGTATTCGGCCCAACGGTCGAAGCGCTCTTCTTTATTCAAAATGGTCGCTCCATTCTTATCCTTGATGATTTCGGTCACAGGCGGTTTCCGGAGACCGGTCGCACGGATCGACTGAAATAATCTTCGGGCATTCCAGGCATTGTGGGCCTCTTCCATTTCCTTAACTTTCTGTGTCTCCCGTACTTCATGGTCGGCGCGCACGTTTACTTCCACTTGACGTCTGATAATTAGTCGGGTCAAGTTATGTTCGGGACCGGATGATATATTTATCCGAGATTTGAGCAGTGCCCCTGTTCGGTCCGACATCCAGCGCTTGAGTGGGCCTGGTAGCGCCGAGCCATAGACAAAACTCCCAGCACTGTGCAGAGATGTGGCGATATCGTCCCAGTGTGAATTCGCATCGGATGGTGGAGCGTTTGGAAGACTCTAGAAGACGATTCTACTAAATTCGTCTAACATCCGAATATGCCAATCTCTCAGTTGCCAAGCGATTTGTTCGCACTTTACGCGGCCATGGAAAACGAGGGGAGAAGCAACTCCTGACGACCGGGTGGTCGGAATCAAAAAATGTGTCCCAAAACGAGTAGCAGTCAGTTAGTGATCCGCGCCATCGGTAACCGATGGCAATGTGATCAATTTGGATTCGTAGCCGGCACGCCGTTGGAGGACACTATGTGACCAGTCGACTTCCGCTATTTCGGAAGTTGGTACTGCATAAAAACTGCGGTCAGCACTCAGCTGAAGCAATCGTTCGTACCGAGTCCAGTCCATGTCGACCACCTAACTGAGTCTCAGACGCGCTAAGCCTGTCCAATTTTGCATTCATATCTCCGACAACCACAACGATATCTGAGCTTTCAGCTTGCCGCAACAGGGCATTCAGGGCGTCGTAAAACTTGCCTTTGATGGTGTCGGAGCTACAGTTGGTTGGGGCGTCAGCAGACACGACAAGCGGACATAGATCAACTTCCCGCTTGTGAGACTCCTTCACAGACGTTGCCAGACGAACTGCACACAGGCGACTAGCAACGGGTATCCAGTCAAGCAAAGATCCTTCCGCCTAGTGACTTAGGACGATACCAACCTCTGCACATCCTGCCGCAGTAGCCTCTGGATCGCCAGAGGTGCACAGCCGGAAGCGAGTGGAGAGTGATAGGGCGGTTAGCTCAACCACTGTTTGCATCTTGAATTCTTGTTGCTGATACGTAACACACGTCAATACCAAGCGAGTCCATTTTGAGAGCATGAGCAGCTTGTCGTCCTGCCTGCTTCAGAGTGTGGACATTGAAGGCAGCTAAATAGACTGGGCATCGAGGCCTGAAGATTGATTTCGAGATGCCTGAGGATGTCGGCGCCGGATGACGTGCAGATGTTGCTTGCAAAACCGATGCAAGACGGACGGAGTCATGGGTCCTAACTGCTGGGCCTAAAAGAGAGTTGTCAATGGGGTGGGGAGAGAGGGAGAAAAAGTAAGTGAGAGGAAAAATGGAGGCTCCAGCGATAGCATGCTTTTGCTTACTCGCCCTGCTATATGCAGCAAGTAAGGCAAGTAATTAAGGTGACACCACGGGACAGCCGATGACCACAAACCTCTCGTTTTCGCCTTAAGATCATCTTTAGACAAACACTCACCGATAGAAAACCGACAGCTGGATTTCATTTATCAGTTTACAACTGACCTAAGCTATATCGAAGGTTCTGACAATGTCGTTGCCGACGCCCTCTCCCGCATAGAGTAAAACCAAACCGCAGCGACTCCTATCGATCTACAAGCCGTTGCTTCCGCTCATCAGTCGGGACCCGAATTTCCGACTTTTTCTAGCCTCATGTCCGTCAAGTTAGTCAAATTACCGCTTATTAACTCTGACAGCCTTATCGCTTGTGACATATCCACAGGACGTCCAAGGCCTTTTGTTCATGAAAAATAGACGTTTTGCATTTGGCCACTTTCACGCACTATCTCATCCGAGCGTACGGGTGACTGCCAAACTCATGTCACAAAGATACATTTGGCCAAACATGCAAAAAGAGATCCATACTTGGGCTAAGCAATGTCTCGACTGTCAGAGGAGAAAGATTTATCGACATACCATCTCTTCACCTGGCGTTTTTCA
>SJOL01009151.1:462081-472803 GCA_004794785.1 Opisthorchis felineus
CTTGAGTGGGCCTGGTAGCGCCGAGCCATAGACAAAACTCCCAGCACTGTGCAGAGATGTGGCGATATCGTCCCAGTGTGAATTCGCATCGGATGGTGGAGCGTTTGGAAGACTCTAGAAGACGATTCTACTAAATTCGTCTAACATCCGAATATGCCAATCTCTCAGTTGCCAAGCGATTTGTTCGCACTTTACGCGGCCATGGAAAACGAGGGGAGAAGCAACTCCTGACGACCGGGTGGTCGGAATCAAAAAATGTGTCCCAAAACGAGTAGCAGTCAGTTAGTGATCCGCGCCATCGGTAACCGATGGCAATGTGATCAATTTGGATTCGTAGCCGGCACGCCGTTGGAGGACACTATGTGACCAGTCGACTTCCGCTATTTCGGAAGTTGGTACTGCATAAAAACTGCGGTCAGCACTCAGCTGAAGCAATCGTTCGTACCGAGTCCAGTCCATGTCGACCACCTAACTGAGTCTCAGACGCGCTAAGCCTGTCCAATTTTGCATTCATATCTCCGACAACCACAACGATATCTGAGCTTTCAGCTTGCCGCAACAGGGCATTCAGGGCGTCGTAAAACTTGCCTTTGATGGTGTCGGAGCTACAGTTGGTTGGGGCGTCAGCAGACACGACAAGCGGACATAGATCAACTTCCCGCTTGTGAGACTCCTTCACAGACGTTGCCAGACAAACTGCACACAGGCGACTAGCAACGGGTATCCAGTCAAGCAAAGATCCTTTCGCCTAGTGACTTAGGACGATACCAACCTCTGCACATCCTGCCGCAGTATCCTCTGGATCGCCAGAGGTGCACAGCCGGAAGCGAGTGGAGAGTGATAGGGCGGTTAGCTCAACCACTGTTTGCATCTTGAATTCTTGTTGCTGATACGTAACACACGTCAATACCAAGCGAGTCCATTTTGAGAGCATGAGCAGCTTGTCGTCCTGCCTGCTTCAGAGTGTGGACATTGAAGGCAGCTAAATAGACTGGGCATCGAGGCCTGAAGATTGATTTCGAGATGCCTGAGGATGTCGGCGCCGGATGACGTGCAGATGTTGCTTGCAAAACCGATGCAAGACGGACGGAGTCATGGGTCCTAACTGCTGGGCCTAAAAGAGAGTTGTCAATGGGGTGGGGAGAGAGGGAGAAAAAGTAAGTGAGAGGAAAAATGGAGGCTCCAGCGATAGCATGCTTTTGCTTACTCGCCCTGCTATATGCAGCAAGTAAGGCAAGTAAGTAAGGTGACACCACGGGACAGCCGATGACCACAAACCTCTCGTTTTCGCCTTAAGATCATCTTTAGACAAACACTCACCGATAGAAAACCGACAGCTGGATTTCATTTATCAGTTTACAACTGACCTAAGCTATATCGAAGGTTCTGACAATGTCGTTGCCGACTCCCTCTCCCGCATAGAGTAAAACCAAACCGCAGCGACTCCTATCGATCTACAAGCCGTTGCTTCCGCTCATCAGTCGGGACCCGAATTTCCGACTTTTTCTAGCCTCATGTCCGTCAAGTTAGTCAAATTACCGCTTATTAACTCTGACAGCCTTATCGCTTGTGACATATCCACAGGACGTCCGAGGCCTTTTGTTCATGAAAAATAGACGTTTTGCATTTGGCCACTTTCACGCACTATCTCATCCGAGCGTACGGGTGACTGCCAAACTCATGTCACAAAGATACATTTGGCCAAACATGCAAAAAGAGATCCATACTTGGGCTAAGCAATGTCTCGACTGTCAGAGGAGAAAGATTTATCGACATACCATCTCTTCACCTGGCGTTTTTCAGCTGTCCGACTCGCGCTTCCGAAACGTCCATATCGACCTTGTTGGTGGCCTTGGTGTTGCCATCGTACAGAGGTTTCACGCACATCCTCACTTGTGTCGACCGTTTCACGTGCTGGCCCATGGCCATTCCGATCGATGACACGTCAGCTGAAAGTGTTGCTAGAACTTTTGTCGACAACTGGATTGCTACATTCGGCGTACCCACTACCATTACCACTGATCGAGGTCCACAATTCACGTCAACACTTTTTCACGACCTCAAACAACTACTTGGTACGGATCACTTCAGAACCATCGCGTACCATCCGGCTGCCAACGGCACGGCCGAACGTTTCCATCGACAACACAAGGCATTGCTGATCGCCTCCTCTAGCAAGCACTGGTCGGGACGTCTTCCGCTTATTGTTCTCAGTATACCCAATACTGTTAACGACTTAGATTGCACAGCCTCTGAACTCGTTTTCGGCACTACATTACGCCCCCCAGGTGAAATGATTGTCGTCTCTTCAACTACTGATGAAACGGATCCCAATTCCTAGACATCTCGGCTTCGCCAATACACGCGTGAGATCCGTCCCTCATGAACTCGACAACCCCCCAAGACCACTCAAGTACGTCCCGATCTGGCCACATGTGATTTTGTTTTTGTGCGCGTCGATGCGTTCAGATAGCCTTTACAACCACCATAAGAAGGTCTCTTCCGAGTGATTTCTCGGTGAGGCAAATCTTTCGTCATTGTTCGCAATGGTCGCAGACACAGTTGGCATCGATCGGTTGAAGGTTGCTTACGTACATATAAAACCAACTGTAGATGACGAGCATACCACGTATCCCCTTACTCAGTCACATTGCCATACGAACTCTCCTTCGACCAACACTGCACACTTAATCGCACTTACAAGGTCTGGTGGACGTCATAAACTTTGTGTACGTTTCATGGACTAATCACTGCGACAGTTTCTCCTTGGGGGTCATGCTCCCCTAATTGGCGCTTTAGTGGGGATTTCTGGAGCACTTGCAAACTATTTTTCCAGCCCATATTATCACCTCTTTTCACCATTTCAACATCGGTCACGTGGGGCTCACCAGTTATGTAGTGGTTAACGGCCCAAAGGAGTCTTAAATGAAGAGAAGAATCTATTAGTGCCAGTCAGATGTAAGTCACAGGGAAAGCGATCCTAGGGGAGCTTGACCCACAGTTGACGAGAGGAAATCCCAAAGGCCCCTATTCCGCTGAACTACCATAACACGAAGTGAAGGCTCTACCTTGATATTCAAAACTTCCGTGGGCGCAGTATTAACCAATACATAATTGGTGAGCCCGACGTGATCGATAGTAAATGAGGAAGAGGAATGATATTGGGCAGGCAGAATAGCAGTTAACAAGTGCTGCAAGCCTTTGACTGAAAAGTCTGGCCCGCAAGGTAGCGGGAGGATGTAGGTTTTTCTTGGGGGGGGGGAATCTGTTCTGACCCACAAGTCTGACCCGCGAGGCTGCGGGCAGTAGGGTTTTCTTTGAGGGCCCTGCCCTAAACCAACAATCTAATAGTTTCACCTCCTCGGCTGCATGGGGTTGGCCTCACCCGAGGGCTCAGGAAGTAAGTGATTACTGTCTCACTCCTGATGCGGCTGCGCACAGCACCAGACTCTTTGGTCTTAAGAGTATTTCGACCGTATTGAATAATGCGCCGGCGTCATGCCCAACCGCTAAGCGGTCGGACTGTACGGTTTCTAGGGTCGACGTTTTCTAACCCGTACTTCCTCGGGGGAAGGCTGAATCGCTGCTTCAATGAATATCGACATGTTGGTCACCTGGGGGAGACGTCTTACTGCCTTCACACTCTTATCGCAGAGGACAGTGCGACTTTACACGATTGTTCGTAGTACGAAGTCTCGCTGCTCTTGGTCTGACTGCTCCCCTTTGGCCTTCCTGAAATGGTTGCACCTTATGGAACGAACTTCCAGCCACTGTAGCGCGCACGACCACTACGGCACTTAAGTCCGACCACCACGTCAACGTGGCAGCTTTAGGTCATAATGCACTGCGGCGGAGCTATGCAAAATACTTTACGGTCTGTATGCGCACAGGATGTACGAAATCTGTCTGGGTTTGACCGTCGGTGTCTCCAAAGGATTGACGGGTCTGGTGGGAACATCGGATTAGCAATGCTGGGGTACGCCGGACGTTTTAAGAAAAAGAAACTCTCTTAAGATGGATAAGTTACTCATGTTTCATAGATTCCGCTGGTTAGGACAAGTACTCTGCATGCTACAGTATCATCTGCCTCGCACAGCTCTTTTCACCTGTCGTTGTGCTCAGTGAAAGCGAGCGAGAGGTGGACAGTCTATAACCTGGCAAGTGTAAAAAGATTAGCCAGTAAACTCAGCAGGATCAGCAGTTGCCGCCTCCCTGGGCGAATATCCCAGGACTCAACTCACCAACGGTTAATGACACTGGTAAAAAATATATATAATAAATCGTTCAGCTGTAGCACCCTTCCGGTACCCAGCTGCCATACAAACGGAAGGAGACAAGAGGGCCGGGATGCAGTCAGGTTACCCAAGCATAGACAAGAGCAGTCGAGATGCAGAGGTTGGGATGAATCTGGCGCCTTAACCACTGAGCTATCTCGAGCCCATGACACTGATAAATATGGCTCAATCACGCCGTCAGTGGCGCGCGTCCATCAAAGCTATCACCCTCAATGTGCAGCTACCGAGTTTTCCGAGCTAACTGATTGAGCCATTGTTCCAAGGCTTGGATATATCTTCCACGCTGTCTAACTGTAGCCACTGGATCCAACGTACCATCAATACATGGTTCATAGTTGATAAAATGAACTGGAGTAAAATTGGTGAGACGCATGCAGTTGGTAGTGAGTGCATAAATTGTCGGCCTCGGATACCGATTCGGCTCGGTAGTCTGTTCCGAATGCATGCATCTTGTGGCAATTAAAGAACAACCACGAAGGTGAGACACTTGTACTGATCCTGTCATGGTCCCGAGCTTAAGTGCTAATTCTTTGTTTGCCACACCAGCATGCATGAACTAGCGCCATCTGAGAAATACCGAAGCACTGATAGCAAATACTGAACAAAGAAATGCTAACCAAATTTGGTCTTGACTATATCTATTGCTCCAAGGTGACCTTCCTTTTCCTTGGAAGAAAGATATCGTCACGCCAATCTACAGAATTGGTGACCGAGTATCGTTCGGCAGCTTCAGGCCTATTAAAATCACTAGCGTACCGCGCAATGTGATGGAACGCATTCTGAAGCGGGTCATCTTAAATCACTTCTCCAAAAACAACTTGATATCCCCAGTGAAACATGAATTCCTCCCAAACCGTTTCTGCGTGACGAACATGCTCGTATTTGTGGACAGCTTAACCCAAGCTAAGGGTGAAGTACTCACATCGGATGCCATATTTCTCGACTTCTCAAAGGCATTCGATCGAGTCCCACACGTCTCGCTGCTCCACAAACTAGACGCTTGCGGTATTCAAGGGAGAAGTCTACGCTGAATTAAGGCGTTCCTATCAGACAGGACATTCCGAGTGAAAGTAGGCTCGACCTACTCTTCTTTGGCGCCGGTCCCCATTGAAGTTCCTCGAGGCTTAAATTTGGGACCACTTCTGTTTCTGATATACGTCAACGACCTTCCAGATGTTCTTTCAAGTCCGTATCTACTTTTTTCGGACGATATGGAATCCTGGGGTTCAAATGCCAGTGCCCTCCAAATGGATGTAGACGCTGCAAAGCAGCGGTCGTTGGACTGGCATCTTCCCCTGAATGGCGAAAAGTGCGTTCATACTTCATTCACAGGAGACTCAGCGGACGCCTTTGTCGTGCATGGTGAGAATGGACCAGAAAACATAACGAGGATAGTTGCCAGAAAGGATTTAGGTATATGGCTCTCTTCAAACATGTCCTTCGCAATGCACCATGAAAATCGGCTCAAAAGGCGTTCGCCGTTCTACGGATGGTTCCATGCACCTCCCCATATTAATCACACGGACTTCCATATACTCTATGGGGCCTACATCAGACTGCTTCTTGAATATGCCAACCAAGCTGTCTACTCAGGACGCAAGAAAGGCGTAACCCTCACTGAGCGTGTCAACGATCTGCAACGAAAATCGTCGCCGGCCTTAAATCCCTGGATTGTGAAACGCGTCTCGCGGTTCTTGACCTCTTTCCCTGCAGTATCGTCGCCTCAGTGGAGACCTAGTACTCACTTATGCCCTGTTTGAACAAGGTTTGGCTAACAGGTTTTTTTTACCGTTGATCCAACTAAGACACATGGTAAGATGTTCAGGCTCAGAGCGCACACCTTTATCAGGCAATTTTTCCAATTTCGGGTCGTTGGTGCGTGGAATAAACTTTCTCCGACGGATATTTACGCTGCACCTAGTACCCAATTCAAAGCACTTTTGGACGCCATTTTAGTTGAGTCCTCGCGCTGGCAAGATTACTGCCACGCGCTGAGAAATTAAAGAGCAGTGCTACACCCTTTTTCGCTGGTCTTCCGGGCGAACGGAAGCCGCTGAACAACAAGAACGAACCTATCCCGGGAAGTTTGGGTGAAAGCCTCGATCCTCTATGTCAATCCGTGAAGCTCGCCAGTTATTTTGGAGATTATGAGATTTGCAAACTGATCATGTTCACCTTCCCCAGTACCCGCAGCAACAATCGCTCTTGAACATGTCCTCATTCTTTTAGCAAAACTTTCGAAATTTCTTCCAGATTCAGCATCGAAACTGAATCCAGTAATCGAGCTGGCAGCAGCATCCAAATTATTTTTCGACGTTTTCATCAGCATACTAAACAAGCTTCAATAAGCCTTATTTGGAATTCTTATAACTGTCTTTGTTGGTGTTGCAGACTTGCTCGGATTTGCTCTTCTAGAAATGAAATCGTGGGTTCGGTTTGCAGTGAGTTGTTGTGAGTTGCAACCACTGCTGTTCCTCCGCTTGATCTTCCGTCACTATGATATGCCAAAAGACATGACAGCCTGTGGCGGCTCTCTGTAGGTGCAAAGGAGGATTGTTACAAGCGTATTTATAGAGTGGCCATAGGATCCTCCGCAAATTCAAAGTAGTCTTCATGATGGGGCGAGAAACTTCGAGCGCCAACTGCCGGAGCCGACTGACCCAAATTCTGACCAGTAAGAATGGGCCCTTTACTTTGACCTTAAAGACCTGGCGATTCTTCAGCACAATACATGTGACCAATGGATTGACACACAGGATCGAGGATTTCACCCAAGCTTCCCGGGGTGGGTTTGTTCTTGTTGTTCAGCGGCTTCCGTTCATCCGAAAGACCAGCGAAAAAGGGCGTAGTACTGCTCTTTAATTGCTCAGCGCGTGGCAGTAATCTTGCCAGCGCGAGGACTCAACTAAAATGGCGTCATAAAGTGCTTTGAATTGCCCAATCCCGTTCATCTATTCCACTTGACACGGAACACCTTAACCCGCTGTATGCCCGAACGAACCTGCATGCGCAACCCCGGACCCCATTCCCTCCAGTTTGAAATGGTCAGGGAAAGCGATTAACGAGGCAGCGTTGAAGTGCATCTACATACACCGCGCCAATAATGGGGTTGTAGGGCGCTGCTCGGGATTTCCCACCAATAAGCGCTAAAAATAATAATAATGTTAACAGGTTTATTTCCAAACTTGTACCATACCATACCAACTGAGACATGATTGGCCGTTACAACGTGAACGTGAACGTGAACGTGGTGCACAACGATACAACGGGAGGAATGTGAGGTCGAAGAGGCAGGTTTACCACGTGGTAAGTGATCGTAGATTGTGGAAAACGAAAATGCTAGAACAACGCGGCACCAGGTACGACTAGATCAGTGCTGAAATCGGTTAACTTGAACTGAAACTGGAAAACCGTTGCCGGTCGCGAGTGATCTTGGACGGTGAAGTAATTGGATAGGGTCATGAAAAGCACAAGTGGAGCTAAAAAGATGGACAAATTCAAAGTGGAGAAAAACGGCAGGCCTCGTCTCAAAAATATGATTCACAGTGTAACTAAATGGGCTCACTGGTGTCACTGTCGAAGAGAGGTCGAGTGTAAAAGATAGTTAAAAGGGCGAGGTAGTGCTAATGCGTAGGACCAAAAAAGTATCGTAAGTAGAATCGTTGAACATGTGAAAGGGGCTTCTGAAATCGAAAAACCGGGATGGTTAGGTCCGAATAAGGGGTTTAGCTGGGTAGACGGAACTCGTCCCGAAGGCGGCGGGCGCCAGGTAAAAATATTGCTCGTACTTGCAGGCAAAGGATGGATTGAGCGAGAAGGCACAGTCAACAGCACAAATGGAATAAGCAGGGGCATGCAATCAGGCTGAGTATGGCAGTACCGTGACATCATTGCAGTGACATACTTAGGCTTCTGGACAGCCTTGTAACGGACGCCATGTTCGAGATGATCGGACTGGGGATGTGCGATTCTGTGGGCAGCGGGATTTTCGGTTGGTCATGGAGGTCCATTAAGGCAGAGCAAAGCCGTGGCAGGATCATCAGCAATTTCGGTTTGATTGGGGACCCGTTTAGATTCAAACAACAGAGGAGGGATTGGGACAAAATCAGTAAGTCCTGGTGAGTTGGAGTAGGTATTAGATAGGACGGAGTTCAATAAGTTAGGTTGGTGACAACAAAGGGTTAAATGAGATAGGATAGGAATGGATATATGCTTAGTAGCCTGGCTAAGTTTGCAATATATTGCTATTATAGTACAAGAGGCATAGATAAAAACAAAATAAGTTTGCTTAGTTGTTGTGATAAGGAGCAGCGAACATATAAGGACTGATAGGGACGGAGTCTACAAAATAATGGACTAGTTTACCTGGAAGTTGCTACGTGGGTTAAACAGTATCACAATTTGGGACGCATGGTGGGTGTAAGAGAAAGGGTCATCAGTCCCCAGAGCACTGCTATCAGTTTCAATTGACAAGGGGTTCGTGGTGAAAAAAGCCTGTAAGCATTAGCCCTGGATGCTATTAGTAAAGGATTACGAACTTCATTGTGTTTTTTATATTTATTCAATGTATGCCACTACTCCGGGGAGCAGTAATGAGGAGTGTGTGTTGTGTTTGGTTGGGGAAGTGGGCTTCGATACGGTGCAGCCCCAACTAAGACGAGGGCGGCTACATCTTTGCACGTCAATGTAAGTCATGGGCGCCGCAGAGTAGCACCAGGGTACCCTATGTATATATTTTAAAAAAAATTTACAGACCAAAGGTCAGTTTTCCTTCATCTGTAGTGTAAAGCGTCGCTTGATAAGTGACACCCAAACCAGCAGCTACAGACGGACAAAAACAGTGCTGTTTCATGGATTTCCGGGTTGATAGGACAGGCTGGTAACCAGCAAGAAGGAAGGCAGTTGATACCGAACAGTTGCCAAAATCTGATTCAGGGCTTTGTATGAAATCCTGTCTAAGAACTTCGCAAATTCGAAGAAGCGACACTGGGTTGTCACTTCGGATTTAGCAGTTTTTGTGAATTTGGTTTAGTATTGTTGGACTTCTTGGACAATAGCTGGGGGGATGAAATCACGCTGAGTGAGGTGCGGGTGGTTACCGGAAAGGAAGGGCGGTGGTATAGCGTTGGTGACTGGCTCCTTCTTAGACCTGCGGGAGACAGAGCAAGACGGTGTGTCACCCTCCAGTTGAGCATGAACATTATTATTTTTTATAATTATTACCCGGGGATGATTCATATGAATGGCCTCTTTCATAAACGGGTTGGATGCCAGCTTGCAAGTGGTAGGAGGACTTCAGCTAGGAGGGATGAATGGGAAGAACTTGATAGATAGGGTCAAGAGCAGCTCACATTCCTTATGGATTTTTGGATAGATGCTGCCTAAGCCGGAGGTTTTTCCGAGGCTACACCTAAATAGAAGTAACCTGCGGTTTTGGAATGTGGAAATCGGTTAATGGCCGTAAAGTTCTGCGGTGAGTTTGGGCATAAAAATACCTGGGACGGTGTGAACGAATGCTTATACCTGGGTTTATGCTTCTACAGTCATTCGGACACCATCAGCGAGGGTAGCTGGGAGTTGACCTGAACCGTAACAAAGTGATGGCGGCCCGGGTTCAATCATTCCCTGATATCACATGTAACAGGCAAGAAGCTGGAGATATTCAAACGTTTTAGAGAAAATTTTAGCCTCGTTCCGTTCCTTCTGAGGCCTGATGGCTGGCAACTATTTTAGGCTGTTGTAGGTATTAGGCACAGTACAGCAGCCACCATATCCTGAGGGTATCTTTCTGGTTTACCGTGTATAAAGACCGGCTTCAGCACATCAGCAGTGGCCAAATTGTCCATATCAATGGAGAGGTGGTTGACATCCGTACGTACCGAGATGGAGATCTGCCAGACTCACCGAACCATAGTATGAATTTGTCACCAAGTTCCGCAGGGCGAACAACGTTCACTCAGGCTTATTCGCGACTAACGCATCAAGTCTCTCCACGGGTGACCCAGTAGTGGTGTCTGAGGTCTACAGAGAACACTATGCAGGCCTATATTCAGCCCCATCGTTCTCGTCACACCCACTCTTGTCAAGGCGCAACTACGAACGGCCTCTAACCGATTTGGTCTTCACGGTGGAGGACGTTCGTCAACTCTTGCACAAGATCAACCCGTTCTGCGCATTGGGGCCCGACGAAGTCCACCCAAGGATCCTGAAGGAAACGTCGTACACACTGGCAAATCATTTCTATCTGGTGATTCGCCAGTCGCTTGACGAAGGCCACCTTCCCTCTTCCTGGAGGGAAGCGACTGTCACACCAATCTACAAAACTGGTGACCGACTATCGCCTGGCAGCTACAGGCCCATAAGCCTCACTAGCGTGCCATGCAAGGTGATGGAACGCATTCTGAAGCGAGCCATCCTAGACCACCTT